>CAJNDS010002612.1:243625-358625 GCA_905221605.1 Symbiodinium natans | reverse complement strand
CACACCCAAAACCCAAACGGAACCCCAACAACACAAGAAACCCCAAACACCCTAAAGCTTCAAGATTCTCTCCTCATGAACCATAACACACAAAAATGCCTTTATCCCAAAAACATACAACCCTAAATTCCTAAAACGATTGAGACCCCAAATCCCCCCCACCTTGAGCTTCTTCAGGATTCCCTCGGCTGCCGCGTTCCAGGAACCTGCTCGGCTCTCAACATACTGCACATTGTCGACTCCGGCATCTCCCTGAGTTGTGTGAGTTTAGGGCAGGCAGCACGCGGAGAAAGAGGACCAATGCAAGGCCCCACCCACTCACCCTAAACACACCAAGCCCCGAAGTGGTGTACGCCCAAGGCATATGACGCAGGTTACCTTCTGGGCCTTGTGCACAACTAGGATTCTATGTGCTTCAGGATTCCTTTCTCTGGCTTCGCCAGGAGCAGCAAAAAGTCAATCGAACTGCAGTTTCCTTTTAGGAATTTGTCCTGGGCTCCTTGAGCAAACCCCATATCTTGCCGAGCTTCACTGCCTGTGTTGAAGAAGACATAGAAAACCGAGCGGTCGGAGGTATTGATGCTTCCAGTCATGGAGATCACATCCTTACCTTCCGCGTGCGCGGAGGCTGCCTTGTAAAAGTAGTCCCAGCCACTCGAGCTATTTTCGGCAGCGTAGCCGATGTCCAACTCACCACGGTCCTGCAGGCTTCTCAGGTAATGCGCGGAGAAGATGGCCTTCTCATCTTCGCCATTGTTGTGTGCGTCGATATTCAGCACCTGGCCCCGACGAACACCGGCTTCTTTCAACTTCTTGATGATCCCATCGGCAGCAGCATTCCATGAGTTCGCGCGGCACTCCAGGTACTCCACGGCACCAGACTGTGCCGAGATCTGCCAGAAGGCATACATCACCCGCTTGTTCATGTTGCAGGAGCCCGTGATGCCTACCAGGTTGTCCTTTTGAACTACTTCGACTGACTTGGCCATCCCTCCATACATCTCCTCCCAGGGCACCGCGCTGTTCAAGCTTGCGTACGTCAGCTTCAGGTCGCCCCTCGGAAGCCGCCCTCGGCAGAAGAAGGCTGAGAACATGGCCGCTTCGTTGGGGCCGTTGTTGTGGGCGTCGATGTTGATGAGCTGCCCATCCTTGACACCCGCCTCAGAAAGCATCTTGATGAGACCCTTGGCTGCACCATTCCATGAGCCGGCTCGACACTCGATGTACTCAACCTTCGTATGGTTCGCAGGGGACTCCACGTTGTAGAAGACGTAGAAGGCAGAAGTGCCGCCGGCCTCACAGGACCCGGTCATGGAGATGACATCCTTACCTCTGGCGTCCTCACTTGCCTTGCGGTAGATCTGGGCCCAGGAATCCGTGATGCCGGCCCGGCCAAAGAAATCCAACTTCAAAGGCCCATCATCCGGCAAGCCCTTGGCGTAGTGTGCTGACATCATCGGAGAAGCGCCGTCGCTGTGGGCATCGATGGACAGTATCTGCCCCTTGCGGACATCCTTCTCCAAGAGCTTCTCAACGATCCCCCAAGCTGCCTCGTCCCAGCCAGCGGTGCCTTCGGCCTTCACTTCACACTGGACGAAGCTGCTCGGCCCTACCCCCTCACCCTCCACGCTGGCTAAGACCCGCCGTCGCCGGGAGAGGCCAACCTCCGCATGCAGCTTGGCCACAGAGGCCATGGCCAGTCGAAGGGTTTAGGGCTTAGGGCTTAGGGTTTACGATTTAGGGTTTAGGGTTTAGGAGGAAGTAAGGAGCAAACAACTAGGAACAATCCATTCAAACCCTGCTACTGAACTATGAGTCCGATGGGAATCATGATCCGTCATGACATAACGAACAGCAGCTGATGGCACCTACACTATAGAGATCCCCAGCCGTGGCACAGGACCCCGCAGGCCCTACGCTGAAGGCTCCACGGAAAACAATGAGCTTGCGGTTTGGGGTTTCGGGTTTTGGATTTAGGGTTTAGGGTTGAGTAGGGTTTAGGGCTTAGGGTTTGGGATTTAGGGCTGGGGTTTGGGCTTGTCGGGGGCTTGGCATCACGCATGTGGTCTTGGGGAGTCCGGCAATATCGCCTGGGGGGGAGTGTCAAAGTCTAGTCCACTTGGCGACTGGCGGCATGGCATTGAAACATGGGCGCTTCCGAAATTGAGGGGGGGGGCGTATTGATTAAGAGGGAGGGTCGATGATTGGAGTCCCTCATTCTCGTAAACCTGAAAAAAATCAAGGCAGCAAACTGGGATGCCAGCGTTGACTGAACATGAAGCAGGCTAAGCGGCAATCCGTCCGTTCCTATTGGACTTTTGCAATCAGGAACATGTTGCGTTGCGCATGTTTGGGGCTTAGGTGCACGCAAAAGGCCTGTCCTTGGGCCCGTAAACCCTAATCCCTTAGCTCTCAACCCTACAGCGCCTGAGAGACTACAACATGAATTCCAAGCCCTCATGCGAACTCAGAGTTATGATCAGGCTGCCTTGCATCCCTATCAGCTTGATCCACAAGACCCCAAACCCTGAAACCCTAAACAGGACTCTAGGAGCTGGGGCTAAGGGTTGAAGATTTGGGGTCTGGTGTCCTGTGCTTTGGATAGTGGGTGCTGGGCATCGGGTCTTGGGATTAAGGCCTTGCAACAGACTCCTTCTTTTTCCGTGCTGGCCGTCAGCCCCTCAAGTCCCAGATCCCCTGGCCAAGTACAAGGCGAGAATGCCGGAATACGTGATGCTCACAGCGCTTCGCTCCGACCTGAGCTCGGACTGAATCAGTCCGGCTGTCAAGGCGCACTCGGCACGATGATCCCAGCGGGCCCTCGGCGCGGCGAAATGCTGTGACGCCTCGAGGGGGGCGAATCGGGGGAATGAAGCTCAGGGTCATGGAGCATCCATGGCAGTTTGAAAACTCAGCCGGGAGCACACATGCCGCTCCGCCAGGTGGGCAGGCAGCCAAGGCAACGCAGGGCATCTGGACCACTGCGCAGGCCGAAGTTCAGGCAAGTGCCGCGGGTAGGGAGGCTTATGGAGGCCGCTCCTGGAGAAGCAGCCAAGGCCGCCCAAAGGCCCGAAGACTTTAGTTCATCACGGGCACGCACCAATTCACGTGCCGCCAGTGTTTGGCACACGGCGCCTGAGCCTCAGAGCATCGACAGTTTCATGTCTGCTTGGCTTTGGGGATATCACCCAAACACTGGGATTGGGCTACAAGTAGCATGGCTTCGGGCTCCGACAGGCGCTGCCAGGGAACTGAGTCTGCAAGCTCTACTCCGTCAGGCAAAGAAAATGCTGCCTTGCCCCGGTTGGCCGTGCATTCCAACCTTGTCTCGAACCTAACACAGACCGTGAAAGGAGGCTGAGGCGGCCTCTACTTGCTGAGTTACCCAGGCCATGCCAAGCACAGCAGCTGAGGGTTGTTCAGAAAAGCTCTTTAAAACCCTAACTAAAATCTCAAGCGTCCAAGCCTCGCCTCTACCCCAAGAGCCCGGTATCCTCGGCCAAAGGAGCGGTGGAAAGAGACCTCATCAAGCAAGTACCTATGTGTTGCAACAAGCCAAAGGCTTGTGGAGTGTCTGACTTAAACAGCACAAGAGGTGCTTTTCTCTTCTCACAGGTTTAAAGGAGACTGGGCGAACAAGGACACCGCATCCCCGTGCGAGCGCAATGTATCCAGCTGTTCCTTTCTTTCTTCCTTGGCAACCATCCTCTGGTGGCTCGATTGAATCGGCGTTGTCTCTGGACAACTCTGGACTTTTTGAAGGGTCGCATCTGCACAGCACAGGAATGGGCTAGCGGCCGGAGCACTTCGGATCTAATCCCGAATCACGAGCCGCTCACCACGTCCACGCCATGCATGTGGAAGGCCCATAGGATTTTCGGGTGCATGTTACAGCATGCAAACGCTGACTAATACCATGCCAAAGCGGGGACTGCGATGTCCGCTTTGAGATCGCGCTACCTTCCCTACTTCTGAGGGCGGCGCGAGGACAAAACAACACAAGGGGAGTGCAACACCTAATACGCGCAGACATGCTCATAAGCACCCCTTGACACAAGCAAGCACATGCGTGTGAGCCATTGCGGAGCTCTGCGAGAGAACGCGTAACCTAGATCTCAGGGTGGCGCGAAGGCAACCCAGCACTATGGGAGTGCAACAAGTGTAGACATTCTCAGAGGCCTGCCGTGGCAGTGTGTGCCCATGCTCGAGAAAACTCCTCGAGAAAAATGGGTCACAGAGAAGCCGTATACAGGCTGGCCGGACTTAAGGGGTTTGCGAGGTGCTGCACGTTGCCAGCAGTCTCTGGCATCCGGCGGAGCACGGCCCTGGTATTCTCGCGGCCTCTTTCGAGGCACCAGCGCCAGAGTCGCTAGAGTTGCCGCCAGCTGCCAGTTCGCCTCCACAACCATAGAAAGGAACTGCAGGCCTTGCATGGTGTGCACAGCCTTGGTGTCCTTGTGAGCACATTTGCAGAGCTCACAGTCCGCCGCTGGGCGGTCTGTGGCCGCAGCAGCTGCTCCGTGTTGGCCCCTGTGTCGGCTCACGTAGTATACAGGTGGCGGTTCTGCAGTGCGTTAGCCTCTGGCACTTGAGTATTCCTATACCATGTCGGCCAGAGCTGGCAATGGGACGGTCTTCTCCCCTGGGGCTACCGCAAGCGCCGACCTGACAAAGCGTCATGAATCAGGCGCACACGCCACGATACAAGTTCATCTGCCTTGCGGAACTTTGGACAGATTCCCCTCCCATGCCCTCCCCCAGCATGACCAACACCGTCTTGACTGCAGCAATGCCTGCATCGGAGCAAAGCCGAGGGGCAAATCCAGCATGCGCACGGTCTGCACGCAGCGGTCATCGGGCAAGGTCAAAGGCAACACCTCAAAGCTTGCCAACCTCGCTCAATGACCATTCTACGATGTCTTCGCCGAGCAGGCGCTGCGGCCATCGACCACCACGCTCAAATCAGTCTGGAGAGCGAAGCCTGGGGCAGCAGCGTGTGCTTGCAATGAAGGGGCATTTGTAATGCTCGCGATGCGAATGCACGCACACGACGGGACTCCCGGGTCACCTTCCATGACCCTGAAGTTTCAACGGCGCAACAGTTCAAGAAGATGGCACAACACTGCAAGGGGCAAGCTCAGGGGCTGCTCTGAGCCCTGATGCCGGGTGCAAGGGAAGCCCGAGGAACGTCTAGGAAGCCTCCAAGAAGGCAAGCAGCTGGCGCAGAGTGTAAAGCAGGCTCTGGATGTGCACGGTCGCACGCACGCATCCGGCAACGGCCAGTTGCTCGACGTGTTCGAAACCATTGTTCAAGTTCTTCATGAATGGGGCCTTTAGCTTGGGGAGTCAAACTCGCAGAGTCTTTTGTAAACAAGGGCCCACGCCTTCGCCGTTTGACAAGCCTGTCACCTCCACTCTTGGGCAGTGTATACAAAGAGCTTCACACACAACTAACTCATTTGTATTAAAGGAAAACATCGGAGCACTTCCGCTCCAACTTCAAAGCGCTGATGTCTGCTATGCAAGTTCCTCCTCCAAATCTCGCACGAACTGCTGCGCGGAACTTTGAACAGATTCCCCCGGCTCCCTTTCTGCACATGAGCAAGACCGTCTTGACGGCAGAACCTCTTGCATCGCAACTTTCGGAGCAAAGCCGAGGCTCAAATCCAGCAGGCGCACGGTGTGCAAGCAGCTTGCCAACCTCGCGCAAAGACCATTCTACGATGCCTTCGTCGGGCAGGCACTGCGGCCTTCGACCGCCACACGAAGATCATGAGTTCATGGCAGTTCTGACAGGGTCTGGAGGGCACGGCCGACGACAGCAGCCTGTGCATGCCAAGAAGGGGCAAGCTAAATGGCCAGACGTCTGAGCTTCGGTGCTGCTGGGTGCATGTGGAGTCCAAGCCTCGTCCAAGAAGCCTCCAAGATGGCAGCTTCACTCTGGGCAGGCTTGCACCTCAGCGAGACATGATGACTTCTTGGAGCATCTACCTTAAAAGGAGTTATAAACTTGCCCACAGCTGCCGCAGGGTGTTGGGTGCCGGAGGCGTGGCCATCTTGCCGGCACGAGAGGCCTTGAAGGCCCCCCCCCAGGAGGAGGGGCGCCTTCACGGTTCCCGCCGAATTCTCCAACCTGAAGGGGAGGGCTCATAGGCCAACGGCAGCTTCAGCAGCTTCGGCAACTTCAGCAGCTCAGCCCGTGGAAGGAAAGGGGGAAGAGTTGGCGCAGAAGTCGGCTTCGCCTTTCTCTGAACGCAGACTCTTGCCCCAGAGTGCCGAGGAGCCTGAATCTTAAAGCCTCAGCCGCAACCCCCTGAGCAGAGCAGCGGGCAAGTGCCACATGCGCATCTCATGGCTTGAGGCGCATGCCTCAGGCCAATCGTGACATGCTTAGCAGTATCTGTGTCGCGGCTCCGAGAGGAGTGCAGAAGGCCGACTTGGAACTTGTGCTGTGTTTGCTTATGGGAGGTCGGGCTGGCAGCTCTCACACACGGGGAGGCGCCCAAAATACGGCGAAGGCCCGGGTCCGCGGATGGCCGCGTCAAACCGACACAGGTGCCAATGCAAGCCGGTACAGAAACTTAGGGATTCAGAGGCGACGTGCGCATGGCACATATGGCACCCATTCTAACCTTCGGCTCGCTAGTGGCGCAACACTGGCGACAACAAGGCATCTGCCTAAACAAAGCTTTCAGACTTGGTCGGTCAAGGCATCGGGATGCATTGGACAAAGCTCCAGGTCATTAGCAGTCAAGCCAGTGCCGGAGAGGGCCTGTTCCTGAATGGGTGCAACCATGTGCCAGGAACAACAAAGTTCAGCCTTTCGGCGGCCTCGTTCTGTGAAGTCTACTTGGCGCGAGGAGTGAGGAGCGGCCCGTCCCATGCCTCGACATCTTCGGTTCCTTTGCCTACGTCCCACTATGTCGACACTGCGCACAACGGCGCGCAGTCGTGGACAGTGGTGCACACGCAGCTTGCGCATGCTCGCGCCAGGGACCCTCTGCGGAACGCCACCTGCACGGTGAGTGGACTGCATCCTCGAAGAGCTGCAGCCGCAACCCTGCGACCGAGTGAAAGGTGCCCTCGCGCAATGGTCCCGAGCTCGTAAGCACAGGCCAAAAGCTTGCAGACCATTGGCAAACCTTCAATCCATCAGGGGAATTAAAAGATGTATCCCAGCCCTGCAACCCAACTAACATTCAGTCTTGTAAAATCCTTCAACCACTATAGGAGTATGAGCACAAACTGCCTGGTGTCTACGCTTTTTGGCTCAAGCTGCGAGGTTCATCACTTCCATTGAACACTGAAACTGCGCCTTGTGTGTTCTCGGGCGGGGTGTTAGGAGAGGCTCTGCACGGGAATCGAGAGCGAGCGACACGCAACCCCAGCGTTTGGACTAGGGCGCTGGAAAATGGAGATGCCAATGCCTGACGTCCCTGGGAGCTGTCATCGCTACGAGACTCCGCATCTCCGGCATCTCACATGGTTGGCCAACGTCAGGACACACGAGTGTGAAAGGACAATGGATTTTCATGCGTCGAGGGTCCTGCCAGCCGTTTAACCCGAGTCTCAAGGCCAACCAGCCAAACAAACCCAAGAATGGAGACGGATATTGGCACATCAGGACCCGCTACCCTGCCTCCCTCCATTTACAGAAGTGGGGGATCATGCCACCTCAAACATGCTTCACGTCTTGCTAACATGCTTCACGTCTTAAGTTGCAGCTTTGTCGCTTTGTCTTCCTTCCACAAAAAGGACTAAACCCCGAAGAGGAAGCGTGAAGCCAGACTGCAGCGCACTGGAGAGCCATCATGTCGGTGTCAAGACCCACTATATAGCCCTCTGCACCTGTACATGCCGCCAAGAACATTCGAAGGCCCCCCATGCCTTCCATGCACGTGCCGAAGCAGGCGGCTTCTGGACATCAGGCATGCCTGGATGGAAGCCCGTCCCCACCCAGAAAAATCGGCCGAGTCTGAAGACCCAGCAAGTGGGCATATCTCGGGCCGGGAGACTCTGCCGCAAACTTCTCAATTTTTTCATCAGAGGCTCAGGTGGAAAGCTTCGATGGCATGGCAGCTCTAGGCACATGAAGCTCTCGCGCAGCCACGCAGCCCCAAGCCCGGCAGCGCAGGCCACGTCACCCGGGAGCTTCATCCCTTGAAGCCTGAGGATGCCGTAGCTTTCAGCGGAATGCAGGGAACTTGCCATGAAGTGGAAGCTTTGCAGCTCTCACCCCAGAATCTTAACGATCAACGAAGCTCAAACGTTTAAGCCCTGAAAAAAGCTGGTGACAAAGGCAGAAAGCCTCTTTGCAAGATGCATCGGACGCATCGAATCCTCCAAGCAAACCGGCGGGCCGCATCGGCCACCCGTGCTTCGACTCAAAATGTGCTCTAACAAAGGGCTGAAGATCACCGAGTCGCACTTCAAGTCATTTGACGACCACCGCGCCACTACTCTTTCGGGTTTCGGGGCTCTGGGGCTCCCTGGCACAGCTCTTACAGGACGCGTCTTGGGGGCTCCTCCTCCCAGGTGATTGTGTCAGGCCGTCTGAGGTGTGGTGGTGTGTGTTGGCTGCTACTGTTCAGTGGCACCTCTCCTCTCTGTCCAGCTTTCTCTTCTCTGTCCAGTTTTGGCGCCGCCCTCAGACGTAGGCTTGGTGCCACCCTCAGGGGGTAGGGGTTGGGCATCACGGATGATAGTTGCCTTCATCTGCCGGGCCAACTTGGCGGGTATTCAATCCATGCAGTGTCTAGCAGTGAAGATTGAGCTGTCGGCCGTCTCCCTGGCTTGCAGGACGACAAGGGTGTGCAGGCAAAGGTGGCCGACGCATGGGGCAATGGGAACTTTAGGGGTTGCTTTTGAGCCGTTGCTTAGCCACCTTAGCCCTCGCTGCCCTGCTGGAGCCGAGCAGCACCTGCCATGATGGACCTGCACAAGCGCCCCTGCGCGCGTAATGCGCGATGCACCGCGGGTGCCTCAGGCATATCCTTCGGATAAAGCTGCAAGCTGCACACGGCTGCACAGTCGTCCAGACCCTCATCGTGTCGGATTCCGACTGGTTCACTGCCAGCACTAGTCATGTACACGTACATCCACGTTTTTCAGCTCCAGTGCTGCTTCATCGTGCTCTTTCAAGCAGCAGAAGATTCAACACCTCCTGCCTTCCTTGCCTGAGAAGTTCGGATGTTGGATGTGCATTATGGTCCCCCACTGAAGGTCAAGTCGGACGAGGCAGTCGCACACAGTGCGCTCTCTACTCAGCCGTCCAAGAAAGGCAAGCAACAGCTGTTGTCTGTCCGACAGCAAGCCTCTGCTTCAAGGTTCCTGTCGCAGCAACTTTCACGATTCGTATCGCTGCACCAGTGCTTGCACATGTAACTGTACTGTCTGTCGGTGGATCGAGGACAATGCTCCCAAAGCGCTGGGTGCAGATTGCTCCATTCTCAGTCCGACAGCTTTGGACTGGAATCTGTGCATGAGCTGCAACCTTTGATGCAAGAAGCTTTGCATAAAGCAGCCGGCCGGAAGTTGCGCGGGTTCCCCCATGGCAAAAACCCAGGCCAAAGACGCCACGTCAACACATGGTTCTACACGTTGCCGGAGGAACGATCAGCTTGCTACGCTACGCTTCGGGCACTGATGTGAGCTAGGCATCAGCAGCTATGATACCAATTGCACGCTCGAATGTTCCATGTTCTACGATCGTGCCAAGCATACTCAAGAATGAGCCTCCAGACCTGCGCGGCCGATACAAACTTAGTTGGAAGAAACAGCCCTGTGCAGGACTTGGAGGTTCATGGGTAGGTGAAACAGGGGTTCTTATATCGGGTAGCTGTAGCTCACCTCGGCTTTCCGGCCGACAGGCGTCTGGAACAAGCAAACCCGGATTCGGTCTCCTTCCCCTATTCCCAACCCTTCCGCCCACACCACCAACCGCATCCAACCACCCCCGTTTTGCTGTGGGAACCGGCATCGTTCGGGCTGGGCAGGGGGAGGAGGATACGGTACTCTTGCTAGTCAACAGATGTCGGAGTTGGGCGTGCTTTGCATGCTTTTGACCGTGCAGTCTTCGAAGTTTCGGTAGGACATGCGCATGCCAAGCTACCCGCTAGACGAGTACTTGCACCTCAAAGATCCCTTTCAACATGGCACGGTCCTAGTCTGCCCAAAAAACTCCACAGTCTGCTGGCGCTGCACATAAGCAGCCCCTCCCACGCATGTCAGCCCCTGCGTGCTCTGCGGGGGCGTGCAAATCACCGTTGACTGAGGTCTGAGGTCTTGTGACGACGGGCTGCTCGGCCAAACAGCGTTGTCTGTGCAAAAATGTTTTCACACCGGCAGGCCATCACGCGCTGACTCCGTGGAGCGACGTGAGCGCTTTGAACCGGGCAAGCCTCTCTCAGGACAGGCAGCCAAGGACTTTATCTCACCAACCCAAAATGCCCGCCAAGGCACTGGACTGACATGCGCAAGCGTTCGAAATCAAATGGAAAAGAAACGAAACAAACTGAAATGAAATATGAGCTCATATGATACGATGTGATTTGATTTAACTTGATTTGATGTGATATGATATGATATCATATGATATGATGATATGCTATGCTATGCTATGATACGATATGTTGTTGATCTTGTTCTTCTTATTGCTGCTGCTCTTCTTCCTGTTACTGTTGGTCTTCTGTTCTTTATTCTTCTTCTTCTTCTTCTTCTTCTTCTTCTTCTTCTTCTTCTTCTTCTTCTTCTTCTTCTTCTTCTTCTTCTTCTTCTTCTTCTTCTTCTTCTTCTTCTTCTTCTTCTTTTTCTTCTTCTTCTTCTGGTTCCGACGTCTTCTTCTTGTTCTATTTCCCCTTGTTTTTGTTCTTCTTCATCTTCATGTCGGCGTTGGGCCTGGCCGGCTGTGGGCGCCAGCCCCGCTAGCTTTCAAGGAGAAGGCTTGGTTTTAGGGTTTAGGTTTAGGGTTTAGGGTTTCGGGTTTAGGGTTTAGGGTTTCGGGTTTAGGGTTTCGGGTTTAGGGTTTAGGGTTTAGGGTTTAGGGTTTAGGGTTTAGGGTTTAGGGTTTAGGGTTTAGGGTTTAGGGTTTAGGGTTTAGGGTTTAGGGTTTAGGGTAGAGGCTTGGGCATCCTTTGCTCTTTCTCCACACCACTCCTCGACAGAAAAGGCTCTGAGCATGCCCTTGAGTCATCCTAACTATTAGCTTAAGAACCCCAAAAGAATAAAAAACATAAATAATCCCACATTACCCTTATGAGGAAGAATATGTTGAGTTTTTTGGCGCCTCTTAAGCAATCACTTGGACCTGCAAATTCTCCGTTCACACCAGAGCCTTTTTTAGCACGGCAAGCGCTTGTTTTGTAGCCGGCCAAGGGTGCAATGGCTGCACCGGAGCAGCCCAGGTCGTTGCCAGTCCTGTTTCAAGAGCAGCTGGACGCCAGCCGATGACTTCTCAGGCCTCAATCGCTGTGCGGCTCCGCCCCTGACGCAGGCTGACAGCCGAACCATGAGGACGTTCTGCATCGGAAGGCTTCTGCACGTGTGGCTGTGAGTCAACACACACCTTCTTGTGTCGTGTGGCTGTCAGACCTCCCCGCAGGGGCTTGTCCGGGCTTGTGGTAGAGAGTGGTGGTTGCAAGAGCACGGCCTGCTTACAAACCACGCGTCACAAGCATTGAGCACCCAGCAGGGGCGTGTCCTCGAGGCCCTTCACCACGGAACAGGGCGCTCCCGCACAGCCCACCGACCGGCAGCAGGAGTTCAGCAAATCATGATTTTGAGCGCGCACCTGGACCTGCAGCCACGACTTGCCCTTCAGTTTTGTTTCTTGTTTTGAGCATCGGGTAAGGTTGCACCACCTGCGGTCTTTGGAGGGATCCATAGTTGGACACATTATCCTCATTGCCAGCCAAAAAACAACCAGAAGGCCACAACCGCCTGGTGCACCTTGACTGTACCACACACAGCCCGGCCTGCCAACGGCCTGCCAAGTCTCCGAGTCTGAACATCATAGATGCCAGTTGCCGCACGAGATACCGGCCCGGAGCAACTGCATCGCTTTGGGAGGGCCATCCATGGCGCTTCTGTGAGCGGCAGAACCGCCAGCGCCAAGCACTGCGACTCGCAGCCGCTTGCAAGGAGATGTCCGTCGCTTGAGTCAGAGTGGAGCTGCAGCTTGCAGGACAAGAGGGTGCGATGTCTGATTGGACCGCGAGCCTCGCGCGGCGTCAAGCCGCAAGAACTGGACTGGCGCCCACGGCTACAGGCCAGCAAGGGGGGGGGGGAGGGTCGGCTGCGTCGCGCTGCCACTCGCCACGCTCACCTTTGGAAGCCGCGGTCTCATCCGCATCAGTCGTCGGTCGGTCGGGGTGTCAAATCAGGGCGTCAGGCACCGGGCTCGGCTATGAGGAGTCCAAGCACGGACTTCTCCCCCCCGAAACAGAACCAGGATAACGGCACAGAGAGGCGCAAGTGTGGGCTGCTTTGGGCTGAAGCTGGGGCTTTGGCTTCGGCCTCAGGTGAAAAGGGGAGGACTTCTTCTCGTAACGGGATCCGTCAAGTGCCCAGGCACTTCGCACTTTAGAGACGAACTCGATGCCGGGAAGGTAAGCCCCGGCTCAGCCTCTGCAGCAACGCCAACGTACTCGAGCACTATGCAACGTACTCCTTTCGGTCTTCTTCGCCAGAAGATGTCGGCTCAGTTGCACTTCAGTGAGAGGCAAGGGAATCTAAGGGAACCTGTGAACATGGCATTACTTTGAAGCGACCTACCGTCTTGTCTAGAATTCGTTGATAGGATTTTAAGCCTGTTCTCTTCACATCCTCTCCACTGCACTCCACAATGCTTGCAAAACCTGTACCTATGACCGCAGGCACACATGCATTGCGTAGGTGCGCGTTCAGAGCAACGTCATGCCAACACTGGCCCAGCATTAATCCCCACAAGACATTGGTGCTCCGTGCGCTCCAGGCAACTCATTCGTGCCCCAAACACGCTTGCCGAAAAGCTGCTGCACTGCGCATAGCTTACTTTGGCAAAGTTTATGAAGGCGGGGATGGAACATGAACACACCACTCAACGACTCAAGCCAAATATATCATGTTGGGCATGATAGCTACGTGGAAAAAAGAACACGTGTGGCGCCCGTTCACAAGGAGAGGAGAAGCCGTCAATTCCTGCCACAGTCCGCGACTTCATTCCTGGAACATAACCAGCCGAATCGAAGCCGTGCGTTGGACCATGCAACTGCGCACGGCACCACCACTGAAGGTGACACCATTGCAGGATGCCTGCCGGCAGCACACGACACCAGGGATGCGCTGCCAAAAGCCTCTTCGCGCTCTTCCCGCCACAGGCTTGCATGAAGCACGCATTTTGCCGAAAGGACGCCGTAGCACTACGCAGGATACGTACAGTTCACGAAGCCGCAGCAGGATGGAACATGGAAGGAACTCTCAGCAACTCGAGCCAACTATGTGGGACATTGTGGTTTTGCGGAGATTAGCCCTGATTCCTGCCGAAAAGCGCAGCTGCACAAACTGCATTACGACGGGGAGGTCCTCGCCAAAACATGTGAGAGAGCCGAACCAATCCTAAAGAACAGTTTACAAAATATTGGGAGCCGTCTCGCTTTCCAGCGTTTTTGTTCACATCCGGTATCCATCTCAAACGAATCAAGGCTCAACAGCTCCTGGGCGATGGACAGGCATAAGACTGGATGACAAACTTCCTGCTCATGCTCTCCGAGACGACGCGCAGGGAAGAACTTCTCTGAAGCTGCAAACAACAGGGCACTGCTGCGAAGAGCAAGCAAGTCAGTTGCATGTTGCACTTTAGCTATCCTCACAACTGGCAAGTGTGAGGGAACGGCTTCGGACCCTCACGACACTGCAAACCTGAACCCCTATGACTGCAGACACACGCACGCAGTGCGCAGGTGAAAGTTTACAGCAGCATCATGCCAACGCTGGCACAGAATTCTTCGCCACGAGACATGAGCGTCAATGGGAAGTAGCTAACTCCTCGGCCTCCAGCAGGCACATCTTTGCAGGGAGCGGCCGAACGGGCAGCCCCTGCGAGTGTGACCCTCTGTGGCAGCCCTGTCGGCCTTGACTCTGGCAGCAGTGGCTGTTGAGAAGGCCAACACTTCATTAAAGTATGTGGTGGGAATGAATCCACGGAGTGCCATCACAGGGATGGAGGTTGTCACACCACGCCACAGCTTGCCACAGCTACACTTCGCTGTCAAGCATGAACAAGCACTTCACATCACGATGCTCACATGTGCTCACGCCTCTACGCCACAGGAGTCACAAGAGGCACGTGTAGTCTTCGCCCCTGCTTTGCTGGTCAACGCCTCACACCTGATTCCTGAGCTGCGGGGTGGTGTTTCAGGTAGTTGCAGCTTCTGGGCAAAGCTTCCCAGCCCAGCACTGGCGGGTGCGCTCTACCGCACGCCCCGTCCTACATATCACACAATCTGTCTGCAGCGGCCACGGAAACTCTATCGTCCCTGTCGTGGATGTGGATCCGACACGTCGTGACAGATGTGACAGGGCATGCAGTCAAGTTGTGAGAGACCTGAACGTTCACATTCTTCAAACCAACACGACCTCGCAAAGCTAGGTGGCCCCAACGGCCCAGCGTGTGGCGGCCACTGTGCTGAATGCCTGCAGCATGGCTGTCAACCTTTCTCCACTTTCCGCTTACAAAACTGCAGCAGGAGAGGTAGCTAGTACTAGTTTCCGTTTCTCCATTTTCCCTACAGCGGTTAGAGGAAGAAGACAAGGGTCTGGAGCTATTTCCGGAAAGCTACACAAATTGGAGGCGGGTAAAACAATGTTGCACTCAGGACTGATGGGTGCACACGCAGTGCATACCTCACAAACACGGAACAGACGCCTCTTGTCACATTAAGATAGGTTTCCCCCCACGCTCCCCACTCCCTGCCCCCCCCCCCCCCTCGCACACACTCACACGAAAACAAAAAAAAAGGGACCAAGAAAGAGGAATGATTCCAAACCGCTTGAACGTGCAGCGTCTGTGGCATTCCTATCGGCCTTGACTTTGGCAGCAGTGGCTGCTGACAAGGCCAACCCTCAATTAAGTATGTGGTGGGAATGAATCCACAGAGTGCCATCACAGGGATGGAGGTTGTCACACCACGCCACAGCTTGCCACAGCTACACTTCGCTGTCAAGCATGAACAAGCACTTCACATCACGATGCTCACATGTGCTCACGCCTCTACGCCACAGGAGTCACAAGAGGCACGTGTAATCTTCGCTGCTGCTTTGCTGGTCAACGCCTCACAGCTGGTTCCTGTGCTGTGGGGTGGTATTTCAGGTAGTTGCAGCTTCTGGGCAAAGCTTCCCAGCCCAGCACTGGCAGGTGCGCTCTACCGCATGCCCCGTCCTACATGTCACACAATCTGTCTGCAGCGGCCACGGAAACTCTATCGTCCCTGTCGTGGATGTGGATCCGACACGTCGTGACAGATGTGACAGGGCATGCAGTCAAGTTGTGAGAGACCTGAACTTTAACATTCTTCAAACCAACACGTCCACCTTTCTCCACCTTTCGCTTACGAAACTCCAGCAAGAGAGGTAGTTTGTACTAGTTTCCGATTCTCCATTTTTTCCCACAGTAGACCGCGGTCTGGACCTATTTTCGGAAAGCTACGCGAATTGGAGGCGGGTAAGCCACTGTCGCACTCAGGGCTGATGGGTGCATGCGCAGTGCATACAGCGCATGACAGGCATCACAATCTCGGAAAAGTCGCCTCTTGTCACATCAAAAACAGGTCCCGAGCCGCCCTGGACCTTGGACGGACAGTCAATGCCACCTTCTTCGCGCAGAATGCTTGGGCATCCCTGTCAGCCTTTGACTTCGCAGCAGCGGATTCTTCGGTTAACTCCTCTATTCGGAAAGTCATCACTACCACAGCAAAGCCTCGCTGTCAACGAGTCAACGAACACGAAGAAACAGCTCCAGCCATGCGTGTGGCTGCATGCCTGCGGCATGGCGGTCCGCCTTGGGCGGAAAGAACTCCAACGATGTAAGCAAGCAGGCGATGCTATTCAGACTGGCGAATGGCGATCTTTCCCGAGAAAGCGATTTGCATGCTGTCCTCAGGAATGGTACATGTGAGGGAGCTTCTTCGGACCCTCGACACGAGGCAGTGGCTTGCAAACCTGTACCCCTATGACTGCGGGCACGAACAGTCATTGTGTAGCTCCGCGCTCAGAGCAACATCATGCTAACACTGGCCTAGCATCGCTCCCCGCAAAACATTGGTGCCCCCGCTTCTGCATGCCACAGCCGAGTACCTTGCGGAAAAGCATCTGCAGGTCTACCTCCCACAGCTACGCAGGCCACATGAAGCCTAGGGCATGGGAACGTGGAAGGAACTACTAGCTGCCTGGAACGCCAGTGTATGGCAACTTCCTGATTCGAATGCCCAACTGCGCAAGCTGTATTGGCGATGGGGCGCTCCTTGCGAAGCATGTGAAAGAACAGAATTCGCAATGCCTCCGAAGCAGTTCAGAGAACCATCTCGCGACAGGTTGGAGGATGTTGTTGCTGATGGAATGTCGCCTTCTAGCGTTTCCAATAACACCCGAACGCCTGCAATACAACACTGTCCGGCCAGTCACATGAATCAAGGCGCAAGAAATCCTGGGTGATGAACATACATACGACTGGATGTTAAGTTCACTCCTCATGCGCTCAAAGTCGGACGGCGTGTGTGGCATGCACACGAGAGTAGGGTGTTGAACAACCAGAGGATGTTCCTCTTGAGCCTTGGCACAGTGGGACCCGGTCCGTCCACCCGTCCGCAAGCAGGCAATGCTGCCCAGACTGCCGACTGGCTGTATCCCTCGGCATGTAACGAGCAAGTGAGTTGCGCGCTGCAACTTGACTATTCTCAGGACTGGTAAGGGTGAGGGAAGTTCTTCAAACCCTGAAACACGGAAACGGCTTGCAAATCTGTACCTCTATGACTGCGGGCACACACAAGCATTCTGTAGATCCGCGTTCAAACCAACATCATTCCAGCACTTACCAAGCATTTTTCAGCAAAAGACATTGGCCCCCCCCCCCAGCTTATTCATGCCTCAAGCATGCATTCTGCAGCATCTGCTGGAGTTTTATACATGCTTCTTCTGGCCAGGCTCGTGAAGGCTCTGGCAGAGGCTGGAACGCGGAAGGAACTCGGAACAGTGGGACCCGGTCCGTCCGCCCGGTCGAAGATGTAAACAAAGAGGCACACCGAATGGCGATGTCTCCTGGCATGTGGTGAGAAAGCGACTTGCATGCTGCACCTTGACTATCCTCAGGAATATTGTGGGCGAGGGAACTTCCTTGGACCCAGCATTGCTGCCGACAAGGCATTAGCGCTCCCAACAACTGTTTCATGCCACAGCCGGGTACCTTGCGGCAAAGCATCTGCACCTCTACCTGCCAAGCCTAGCGGCCTAGCGCATTGAATGCCAATTTATGCCAACTTCCTGATCGGAATGCCTGTGCAAACCGCAATAGCGATGGGGTGCGCCTAGTGACTTTCATGCTGCACCCTGACTATCCTGAGGAATGGTATGCGTGAGGGTTCTTCGAACCCTCGACACACTGCAATGGCTTGCAACCCTGCACCCCTATGACTGCGGGCACGCACAAGCATTGCGTAGCTCCGAGCTCAAAGCAACATCATGCCAACGCAGGCCCAGCATTGCTCCCCACAAGACATTGGTGCTACGAACCGAAGTTTCATGACACAACCACTTGCTTTGCAGAAAAGCTGCTGCAGCACTACGCATACTTATTCTGGCCAGGGAGCCTTAGGATGGAACATGGACAGACCACTCAAGAACTCAAGCCGACAGTTGCCATGTTGGGCATGATGGCTGCGTGGAAAAAGAAGTCTGGGCGGTACCCGCTCACATGAAGAGAAGGGTAATATCCAGCCGAGTCGAAGCTTGCGTGGGTTGGACTGCGCAGCGCGCATGGCGGCACCATGGATGTGTTGCATGAAGTCCTCTTGGCGCTCTTCCCCCCCCACAGGCTTGCGTTAAGCACGCATCTTGCCGAAAGGCCGCCGTAGCACTACGCAGGATATCCACACATTTGTGTCAGGTTTTCGAAGCCCAGGATGGAACATGGAAGGGACTCTCAACAACTCAGGCCAACCATTAGCCCTGATTCCTGCAGAAAGGCGCAACTGCACAAACTGCCTTGGCGATGGGACGACGGGGAGGTCCTAGCCAAAACATGTGAGAGAGCCGAACCAACCCACAAGAACATATTACAAGATATTGGAAGCCAGTCTCGCTGTCGAGCGTCTCTGCTCACATCCGAAATCCATCTCAAACGAATCAAGGCTCAAGAGCTCCTGGGCGATGGACAGGAATAAGACTGGAGGACAAGCTTACTCCTCATGCTCTCCGAGCCGGACGACGCGCGGCGCGCGCCCGAAACTGGGGCTTTCAACGACCAGAGGATGCTCCTCTTGAACCTGAGCACAGTGGGATCGGTTCCGCCCACCCACTGGGAGGAACTTCTCTGAAGCTGCAAACGACCGATTGCTGCTGCGAAGAGCAAGCAAGTGAGTTGCATGTTGCCCTTCAGCTATCCTCACAAATGGCATAGGTGAGGAAACGGCTTCGGACCCCCGCGACACTGCAACGGCTTGCAAACCTGAACCCCTATGACTGCAGACACACGCAAGCAGTGCGTAGGTGCAAGTTTACAGCAGCATCATGCCAACGCTGGCACAGAATTCTTCGCCACGCGACATTGGCGCGCCCAGCACTTTATCATTCATATCATGTGCCGCCCCACGGTACGAGTTGCAATGGGAAATGGCTGACTCATTTGCCTCCCGGCAGCATGCATGCAAAACTTGTTCACATGGTTGGGCTGACGGCATTTTTGTTTGAAATCTTTCTAGCAGGAAGCTTAACAGCGCTCGCCAGTGTGCAGACCGCCTGTGGCATCCCTATCGGCCTTGACTTTGGCAGCAGTGCCTTGTCAACTAGTTGCTAGTTGGTGGGAATAAATGCACAGTGTGCCATCACAGGGATGTCGATTTCCCGAGCTGTGCCAACTCTAAACTCGGTGGGAATGAATGCCATCACAGGGATATGGATGCTGCCTGATCGGGTGGAGCTCAGCAGTCTGCCAAAATTCCTCGTCAACTCGAAGGCACCACTATGGATACCACGTCTCCCGGCCAAAGCTGGTCCCATCTTGGCTGGGTCTGCCCGTGCTGCACCCGACTGTTGACTGTGTGCTTGGGAAGGCGGTCGACGATGTGAACAATCAAGAGCGCATTGATGGTGAAAGGTTCTGGAGCTTCAGAAGCAGGTGCAGACAGACAAAGCTTCGTCCTTGAAGTTGCATTGCGATGGAAGACACGGCGCCTTCATCGATGCCATTCGCCACAAAGAGTCTGTAGTACTAAGTATCGCTGGAAAGCACCATGAGTTCCCGCGAGATCAGGGCACCAACTGGCGTTGAGGGGAGGTCAAACAACTGCACATGCGCGTGCCGGGCATGTCAAGGCTGAAACGGGTCTCCAGGTGCAGGTACTGCCCCCACACACACACCGCGTCGCCTTGCCTGAATAACTGCTGAGCCCGCGAATCTTCTGTCGACGACCGAAGGTGGACAAGCCCAGCCATTCCACGCTACGCATGCGCTGCTAGACTCGTTAGACCTCGCTGCTAGTATAAGCTTGACGAAGCAGTTCCACATCAAGATACCGACACTGCTTCCTTGGTAGGCATGTGGGACACTCTCACCATGTGCCCTCAACACCTTTCATTCAGGCTCCTGTGACCTCTGCAGCTACAGGTGCTGACCTAGAAGGTCGCGCCGAGCGTGACTTTAGCCCCGCAGCGCTTCAAATCTGGCAGGAGTAAGGATGAGAGGACAACAGGCAGTGGCAGGCTTCCCCAGACCACAGCTACACCTCGCTGTCAAGCATGAACATGCACTTCACACAACGATGCTGACGATGCTCACATGTGCTCACGCCTCTCTGCAGGCCCCTGTTTGGCTCAATGGCTGGCACCTGCTTCCCGAGCTGGGGCAGCAATGGCGTTTCGGAAAGCTGCAGGTTTCTCCCCAGGCTCTGCAGAGCCGCGCGACTTTGCTGGGCAAAGTTATGCAACACAAGCGGCCGCGGTCTAAGACTCTAAAGTGCATGACCAGCTGTAGCAGATCCTCTAGCGTGCCCTCATTTGGAAAGCCTGAAGGTGTTGCACTTGAGTCTTGGCACGGCCGGACCCAGTGCGTCCGCTGGGGAGGAACACCTCCGAGGATGTAAGCAAGCAGGTGACGCTACTCAGACGGGGCGACTGGGGACTCTCTCCCAGCATGCGGCAAGCAAGTGAGCTATCCTCAGGCATGGCATGGCACTGCCAGTGGACAGACTCAGACTTTCGGTGCTTGACTTGATAGCAGTGGGCCAACTGTTTATTCGGTTGGAATGAGCGCACAGACTACCATCACAGAGACATAGATGCCGCAAGCTCCGGTCGGGCCCAGCAGTCTGCCGGACTTTTCTGCAACCAACAGATACCAGTGCAGATCCCACGTCTCCCGGCCGAAGCTAGGCTCATCTTGGTTGGCCCGCCGGTGCACTGCACTTACATCGGCTTGTGAAGCTGCCCATGTGACTGTGTGCTTGAGCAAGCGGTCGACGAATTCAACAAGCCCCCGCCGGTACACAGGCACGGGCGTGTGAAGGCTGTTAAGCCAAAAGAGGCCGAGAGTGCCAGGTATCTGCAGCTGCATGCATTGCCCACACAGGTCATCGTAGCACCTTGCCAGCCTGCCATCCACTGGCAGCCGCTGAGCCAGCGACTCTTCTGCCGATGAGCGAAGTGAGACGAACGAAGCCGCTCCACACTACCCACACACAGCTGGACTCGCTAGACCTCTCGGTCAGTACAAGCAGAAAGAAATTGTTCCACGTCGAGAGAACGGCGCTGCTTCCTTCGTAGGTACACGAGACACTCTCGCCATGTGCACTCTTCAGCTCCCCTTCAGGCTCCCATACCCTGTCTGCAGCTACAGGTGCTGAACCTGGAAGGTCGAGTCACTCCAGCGTTAAGAGCATGGATGCCAAGGCAAGAGCGCACATCACTTCCACGGCATGCCACAGCTAGACTTCGCTGTCAAGCATGAACAAGCACTTCACATCACGATGCTCGCATGTGCCCACGTCTCTCGGTATTCCATAGGTACACACAAGTCACAAGTCGCACTTCGGTGCACTCTTCACCCCTGCTTCACAGGTCAATGCCTGACACCGTGGTGTGTCAGGAAGCTGCAGCTCCAGAGCGTTCTCCCTGCAAAGCTCCGGGTAAAACAATGCCAGCACAGGCAGCAGCGCTCTAAGCTCTAAAGTGTCGCCTGCGGAAATCTTCTAGTGACTTATATAAAGATTGAACCAGCACGACGTCGCAAAGCTGGATGGCCCCAACGGCTTACAAAACTGCACACGCATGTTTGCTTCTGCCATTTAGTCCGGGGCCGGGTGGTGGTGGGGGTGAGGGGGCTGGGAGGGAGAAGACAGAGGGGACAGTCACCTCTTGTCAGTGGGTTCTGAGGTTATTTCGTGATTGGGTATCACTGCCACAGCTACACCTCGCTGTCCGCAAGCAGGAACAAACAGCTCCACCCCATGATCTTCATGCCCACTTTCTCCGTAGGAGCACAAAGCACTCCTGGGCACCGGATCGGACCTGCTGCCCGGTGCTTGTGGGCCATGCAATGTGGAAAACCACTCAGCAGGTGGTCGTGTGCAAGTTCTCCGGGCAAGGGCCTACCGGTCTCGTAGCCCCCCCCCCACCCCCCCTGCAAACACGACATCCGATGGGTCCACATTGGACATTCTATGCGGGGCAGCATGAAGCCGCCCCTTACAGCCAAGGCTATGTAAGCGCCGATTCCACGAGGCTGCTCTGGAGAGAAGGAAAGTGCACCTTCAAACCATTCAAGTCAACTTCTTCGAAGGCAAGGTCATGCGACGTGCACTTCAGCCTCTGGCTTGTGTCACGAGGCCTACAGGTCTTGTGGGAAACCGCTCAGCAAATGGTGTGTGTGCTCATAGCCGCATGTGAGCACCCTGCGAAGATCCAGTGGCGATGTCGATGATGTGGGTATGTTGGTGCTTGTGCGCAATTTCCCTGGGCAAAGGCCTCCTGGTCTCGCAGCCCCCCTGCAAACAACTCTTCCGACGAGTCAACATTGGACATCCCATGTGGGGCAAGCTTGCTGCAAGCTGCACGCTGGATCTGCAGTTGGCTCGGCCCCTTAGTAGTTCCGACACTTCAAACTACGGTCGCTCCAGCTCAGGCTGCGAACGAAGCCGTCCTTATGGCCAAAGCTATGCAAGCAAAGCGCCGATTCCACGAGGCTGCTCTGTAGAGAAGGAAGGCGCACCTTCAAACCATTCAAAGCAACTTCCTGGCAAGGCCGTGCGAGGTGCGCTTCAGAAACCCGGCGCGCGTCACGGGGCCCACAGAGCTGGAGGATCTGCAACCAAGGGCCGAACCATGCCCCCTTGTTGCGGTCCCACGTTTGAGGGTTTTGGGCAAGCCTACATGGCACACATTGCATATATCCATAGCGCATAAGCTGTGGGACAAAAGTCGGGACCCCGTGCAATCAAGCAAGTCATTTCTTGTTGTCGGTGGGCCTCAGCCGTTGGCTTCTTTGGCGTCCAATTTAATGGCCTTGTTGTACTGTATGAAGGCCAGGCACCCGAAACTAGGTGCCATTACCTTGGACCCAATCAAGGACTAGCGGTATCTATGGCATTCCTCATGCTGTCCAACCGATGGGACAAAATTCCCCACAAACAAGGGCCCAATCTTGGGCCCCAGACTGTCTTCTTAAGCTAATGGGCAAGAGGGGCCAAATGTGGGCCCCCGAAATTTGAAGATGTACGCCCTGTCCTTTGGGCTAAGGTGCCTTCGTATGGATCTTGGAGTCCGGAGCTTCAAAACATAAACCCTAAACCCTAAACCCTAAACCCTAGTCGATGCTGGAGCATCTCTGGATGGCAGTCGCTCCAGCGCAGGCCGCACATGACGCTGCCCTTACGGCCAAGGCTATGCAAGAAAAGCGCCGATTCCACGAGGCTGCTCTGCGGAGAAGGAAGGCGCGCCTGCAAACCATTCAAGCCATTCGAACCAACTTCCTCGAAGGCAAGGCCGTGCGAGGTGCGCTTCAGAAACCCGGCGCGCGGCCAGCGTGCAGGAGTGTGCGCGCCACCTCCCGCACTCGGAGAAGGCGATACACAGGGATCAATCAAGCCAGCCCGGCCCCTCCACCCCGCAGCAATCACAAAAGCCACATGGGCAAAGCATGGCTACAAACAGCAACCATCTTCAACCTCAGCTCAGCATGGAACGTTGAGGTCCTCGCCGCCTGCGCCCCGTAGGCGGGAGCTTGGGATGGTTTAAGGCCCCTTGGGCTTTCACAAGCTTTCAGGTCAGGGCCTCGGGACTGACAAGCTCGGACGATGGAACCATCTTGGGGCACACGGCTGGATCCTAGCAGCCCCCTTAAGCTTGAAGATTCTGGTCTAAAGCAGAAAAGGCCGGCCTGAAAGCTAGGCACAGAGACAACACTGCTCCCCCGCAAGTGCTGCGGAGAGACTTGTGACTTGGGCACTTGAGGCGCTTCGGCTTGTGATGGCTCAGAGACATGAAGCTCAAGACTTTGCAGGAACTTTGTGGCTGTGTGTGTGAGAAGGTTTGCCATGGTCTCGCGACCTACATCCCTTTAGCCAGGCCAAACTGGAGGGTCGAAAAGAGGGTGTCAGGACATGAAAGCAGAAACACGTTTTGGACCGACGTTCAGTACAAAACCGGGTATGCACTTCGGGACCCGTCCCCGTAAAGCATAGTTCGAACATGCTCCAAGATTTGATGAATTTGATGGCTGACACGGCTGTATGCACAGCAATCTTAGGGTCCTTACAGGGTCCGAAAGGTTTACAAATGGGGTTGCGCCCCGTTTCAAGCCATAGTTTGAAAAACTCTTCAGACATCCCACCGCCCATGTCATCGCAGGCGTACCCCGCGGCACGCTTGTGCAGCGCAGAAGCTTTAGGAGGCTCAACAAGCTTGATGCTACGAGCCCAAGCCAGTGCTGTGAGGGTGGGGCTGCCTTGAACGCACCGCAACGCAGAGCCCTATGCAACTATCCCGGACATGGCCGTCAGAACAGGCTCTTAATTCTAAGTTGCTCTGGGGAGCATATGGTGACGTCTTTTTAGTTCTTTTACATCCGGAGATGTAAGCAATCAAAAAGGTACTTTATATGACATGCGCAGAGCATGGCGTCAGGCCGCCAGAGTTTAAACATACGGAGGTCAATGCTTTGTGGCTTCTTGTGCTGAGAAAACAGCAAAACATCCGGATTTCAACTGGTCTTTGTGCTACCTCAGGGGCCGTTGCAAGTGGGCCGCCCTCCTTTTTCTGAAACCTGTCGCCATACTTTAGCAGAAGGCCTTCCCTTCAAGTGAAACCAACCCAGCGGCTGCAAGGTCAAAGCTGCGACAACCCGGGAAAGGGATTTGGAAATCCTGTGTAGAGGCAAGACCCCTCGAACTCTGTTGGAAGACTGTTAGGTTCCGAGGGCGCCGTTTAAGCAAGGAGCTCATCAGCGCCAGATCTTCCAAAATACGTGCTTCTTCTGAGATGGTGGCTCGTGGTTTGCCTGCACAGCTCCTGACCCAGAATCTTGTCACTTGGAACGAGTGGCTTGAGTTCCCTTCAGGGCAGCCCGGTCGGCACTTCCCCTTGATTCGAAGGCACCTGCCGACGGACGGAAGGCGTCCGCACGCCCTTGCCGGATCCAGTCCTGTAAGAAGTGCCAACCTAAAGAACCGGTTTCCCAACCAGCACGTTGTTGCGTTGACTGCAGAGGTAGGCTAGGCAGGCTCCTTTAGGGCTCTTGCAATGGGCCTCGGTCTCCGTGAAGCCGCGCCTCTGTCAACTGCAAGCGGCGTCAAACAGTGGCAAGCACGTTATGGGATGAGGCCCCCTTATGCAGCTTTAGGGGCCTGGAAGCCATACGCTTCGGAGGTGGTTTTGGAAGGGAGCCCGGAGGAAGCCCGAAGGAACAGAGTTTGCGGCTCGCGTGGACTGGTTGGCTGACGCCGTCACTGAACCAACGAACAATCATCTCTGGCATTACAAACTTATGGGGTGGGGCAGAGGGAGTAGTTGTCGCAGGGCCGACCCTTCTGTTACAAGCCTTTGTCGCACTTTTGGCTCCGTCGCACAGACCGGGGCTTGTCACAAGCCCAGAACATTTGCTACAGTCAAAGGTGAGTCCACACGGGCAACAGGTCTAATACTTGCCACAGTCTAGGTGCAATGAGTGCAACGCGCGCCCGACCACGACAAACGACGCGCAATCTCCGAGAAGTGAGTGCAGGGACAAACATGCCTCTTGGTAACTTCAACTCCCCATACGCGAAGGGGACGTACCATCATGTACCGTGCCCGCTTCATGGGCCCAGACCTCGGATCCTCTGCGCTTTCCGCTCCCGAGGGTGTGAGGCCTTAGGGAGAATTAGGGCGCCGAGGCAGTTTCTGGTGTTGCGGCTCAAGGGCCTAATCTGGGAGCCTTCTGGCCTGCTCATAAGCAGCTCAGCGGAGTCTCGGAGCCCAAGTCCAGAGCTCGCAGCTCTGCTTTTGCTCCGACCGCGGCGTCAAAGCGAAGGGCAAGTCATCCCCAGCCTCGCCATCAGGATCGTCTGTGTCAAGACCGCGTCGGCCTCCTGCGAACAAAGCGAGGACGCGATGCAAACTTCTCCCACGTCAGAATGCCTACTACGGCCAACTCCTCAAATTCCATAGTATGACCCCGCCATATTCCATTTCTGAGGACTGAACTTCTGAACCACCTTCTCATCATCAGAACTGGGCAAACCAACAATGACGCTGCCAATGTCGGTGTCTAGATGTTCTGCATGGAGACATTTGTCGAATGCAACAAAGCTATGTGTCAGAGACGCTGCTGCCCTCGAGTCCCCGAGCCTCCACCTTTAAGGAATACGAAGGACGCATCATGGGAAGAACCCTAAACCCTAGACCCTAAACCTAAACCCTAAACCCTAAACCCTATGGGAGTTAAGTAGCTCTGCTCAGCTAGTGGGCCCTAAACAACCGACCCAAGCTGGTGCTGCGAGCCGAGGCTCCAAAAAAGAACATCATGCTCATCTTGCTGCGACAAGAGCCAAGCACCAACAAGGGTTTAGGGTTTAGGGTTTAGGGTTTAGGGTTTAGGGTTTAGGGTTTAGGGCTTAGGGCTTAGGGCTTAGGGCTTAGGGTTCCGAACAATATTCTCAGCAGTCGGTTGCTCAGCAGTAGAAGAAGCGATTTGCAGCCTACTGCGGATTTATGGCGCACTGATCTTGCAAGACTCCAAGACCAATCTTGGCCATCAACCCAATCATGACAGGACAAAGCAAGCTGATTTTTATCACATCAACCGAGGCCCCAGGCCGAAAGCGTAAAGGGTAAGAGAACAAGCTGCCTCCATTCTTTCCGTTTTCCGACTCCCTCGCACGCTGCCCGCCGTTTTGCTGAACCTCCTGCTTCCCTTGTTTACCCTTCCTGACTTTTGGCAGCTGCCACGACCCTACTTGGCAACACACGAGCACTGACGACAAAGGCAACGAAGGTTTTGCACAGCCTGGAGACAATGCAGGGACTTACTCTGATGAACTGGCACGCAAACAGGGCTCAAGGGCCAAAGCTCACTTTCGCTGCGGGTTCATACGGGTCGGTGCCCTCAGGCGTCTTCTTCCTCAACCCACAGTCGCTTGTCGTACCCGCAGCCCGACTGTGCAAACTCCGAGTGGCACCGCTTGGACCGCCGACGTGAACGTCCCACCGGCCTGGCTGTCGAGGCCGTGGGGTTTGCGTACAAAGAGCGGTATGTCCAATTAGATATGAACCTTCAAGTCCGGACCATAGATGTGACATGTTGCTTGCATAAAAGCTACATTATGCGTCAGAAGGTAGTTGAACTGATATGCATACCTACCTCAGGCTGGCAACAGCCTGTAGTCCATCACTTGCCAAGTCCTCAACAAAAAAAACACGGTCATCACAGCACTGTTTGGCTCCTTTGCTCCGGTGGGCCTCTTGCCTTTCTGTCCGTCTTTGACGCGTTAAAGGCATATTGCACCATATAATATGGGACCATCCTTCATCCTTGGGATGATGTGGGCCGGCAGAATAACTTCTAACCCGAACCCCGCAGACATGCCACGAACTTGGTGGACACCGACCAGCACTTCGCAGCACCGGCTTCGCGCTTTATGATGGGGCTTTGCAACAAACCATCATGCTCTAACTTCTCTCGATAAGGACTGAGCCCATGAACCGCCTAAACCCCAAAAACACCTGAAGCCTTAGAGAGCTAAGCTTACCAAGCAGCGCTGACGCGCATGATCGGCTGCCACATTTGTTCGCGGAAGCCGACTTGGCCCATTCCACTGGAAACTAAGGATGGGTCAGCAAATCGGCCACACTGCACTGTGGGGTCTAGGACTGTCATCGTCGAAAATGGGCTTGTTTTTCGGTTGCCATGGGCGCAAAGACACGGGTTGTTCAAGATTTCGGTTTGTGGGTCCGCTGCGGTATACTCCTTTCCTCCCATAGCTCGCAACAAGCCCTCATAAATGAGTCCCGCGAGGTTGTCCCCAAAACTTCCTAGGACACAAGGCAACTTTTGCCTTGCTCCTGTTTTGAGGCAAATGCGGCATCCCAAAAGCGCTTCGGATGTTTTCGGGTTGCGGGCTATTTTGGGTTTGGGGTTTTGGGGGGTTAGGGCAGGCTTGGGGTCCGCATTGTCGATGGCTCTTGGCTTCCGGGCCTCAAACATGGCGCGGCAACCGTCACGAGCACTTTTTTTTCTTTTTTTTGGAGGGGGTTCTGTCGACAATTCTTGAAGGACCAGAAGGGAATATTATGAGTTTACTACGACCCCTAGAATACTACGTAGCTGTGTGATTTCCGACTGGGCTGGGGCCGCCGAACAAGTTGGTGGCCGCTGCAATCAAGGAAGTTGACCTCACGTGGTTGCAAGCCGTGCAAACCCAAAGAATGGGTTGGGGGGCCTTTTGGGGCTTAAATTGCTTAAGGCTTAGGGCTTAGGCGGCTTAGGTATCCCCCACACTGTACGTCCAGGGTCTGGGTTGAGGATTTTAAGAGTTCGGAGCTGTAGCAGCCGAGACTCCCTACCAAAAGCGAGCTGCCCACTCCTCAGAGAGTCAAAGGATGAGGCTGAGAAGCCAAAGAACCCAAAGCAAAACACAAGAACGTTCAAGAATGTTGGCTTGGGCATGGGTTTAGGGTTCAAGCTTTCGGCCTAGGGCGATGATGAGTATCAACGCATACGCTCGGAAGGTCGCGGAGCTACTAAGCCAAGACTCCAGCAACGAGGACTTTGCCTTTGCTCACAATGCCATTCACGCTCTCCAGAATTTGATCTTGGATTGCAGGGTCTAGGGTTTAGGGCTTAGGGTTAGGGTTTAGGGTTTAGGGTTTAGGGTTTAGGGTTTAGGGTTTAGGGTTTAGGGTTTAGGGTTTAGGGTTTAGGGTTTAGGGTTTAGGGTTTAGGGTTTAGGGTTTAGGGTTCAAGATGACAAACCCTGAACGATCCATTTCCGTTGACAAGGGGCGAACACTAAAACCAAGTCCACTTAAGAGCTTTGTGTTTGGGGATGTGGTTTCAGTCAAGCTACCGACCTCTTTCTTGATCCCCTTCAACCCTGCAAGCTCTTCTGAAAACTTCTGCATCTCGTCCACGAATGGCTTTGTGGAGCTCTGCACTTGCTCGGTCGCCTTGCGAAGCTGGTCGCTGAAAGTGCCGGACACCTTTGCGGCTGATTTCTCATGCTCCTCGGCCACTTGCTGCATCTTCTTATCAAACTCTTCGCTGACGTCTTTCAGCTGCTGCTTCAGCAAGTTCGTCGCAGCGGCCGACTCCTTGCTCACCGTCGCTTTGGCCTGCTGGCGCATCGCCTCCATTGCCTCTCTGGTCTCCTGGACAACTTTTTCCAAGTCCTGGTCAACTTAAGGCTCTTGGGCTCCAGGAAGTTCTAGGGTTCCGGCTTCAGGGTCCTCGGATTTCGCGGGCTCTGAAAGTTTAGGGTTTAGGGTTTAGGGTTTAGGGTTTAGAGTTTAAGGTTTAGGGTTTAGGGCTTAGGGTTTAGGGTTTAGGGTTTAGGGTTTAGGGTTTAGGGCTTGGTTGAACGTCCAAGTCCTCGTCGTTCTTGGACAAGCTCTCGGAGGTACTCTTGGCCATCTTGACGGAAGCATCCATTGCCTTTCTGGACGTCTCCATGGCTTCCTGATATCCTCTGGTGACGCCATGGGCTCTCTCTTCCCACGACTTGGCCGAGGTATCGATTGCATGCGAAACCTTTCTGTCCAAGTCTTGAACTACTTCCTTCATCTCCGTCAACTTCTCCTGAAAGTTGACAGTCCTTCGTTGTTCCAGAACTGGCAGCCAACAACCCGGCATGATTTGCCTGTGTCAGCCTGATCAGAACACAACCACATTCATGAAACAACTAAACCCTAAACCCTAAACTAAGGAACGGCAAGGTCACAAGAAGATGTTGCTGCCCCCTGGGCTTGCTCCTCCTTTTCTCGGAGGAAGGAAACCAACACTGTCAGAGAAGGACAGCTCGCCCTAAGCCCAAACCCTAAACCCCACACCCTAAACCCTAAACCCTAAACCCTAGAACATGCCTCCAGGCATCGAAGCATCGGCAGTTTTTGCCAGCTCGGCCATCTTTTTGTGCCCGTCATCCAAGCACTTCTCGAACTGCCTCCACTTCAAGCTCTCGGTGGACATCACATTCCTAAGCGTCAACCACAATGGGAGACTTTGGAACCTGAGGGCTCCAGATTTTGGGACTTTGCAGGCTTTAAAGGACGACCACCCCCTCGAGGGGGGGGGGGAGTCCTCCCCCCCCCCCCCCCTAAAAAAATAGGTACCCGTACCTTTTCCGTTTTTTTTTTTGATGTTGGGGGGGGGGGGGGGACCACTCTGACAAGAGCATGAGGCTGCGCGTGACTGCCCAATGGACGCCCAGGCACCACTCCGGTACCTATTTCTTCCCCCCCCCCCCCCCACTCTGACAAAATAGGTCCCGGAAATAGGTGGCACTCAGAGTAGCCACCCGCCCCCCAGTACCATTACGAGGGGGTGGCCCTTTTAAAGGCTTCCGATAGCCTTTCACACCAGGCATGGCCAAGCACTACACAGCACCACGCTTAACGGTTCCTGGGTCGTGATAGGTAAGCGTATGTTTGCCCAACCAGAAGGTTTCCGACCAATTGCATCTATAGTAACAACTACCCATGAACATCGAAGCACTGACTGTAGGATATTTTGCATACAGTAAGTACTTGTGGTGGTGGCAGTAGGCCCTACGATGCGATAGGCATCCATACTGTGATGTAAAACTTGCTGATCACGTCTTCTTCTATCTAATGATGCATTCTCATATCATGCGGTAGAAGGCATCACGCGTGCATGAAAATCCTCGGTGGCAGATCAAAAGGTTTCACAGCCGGAATTGACGTGAACTCGACCACATTCTTCCCACCCAATACAATGCACCGACTTAGACCCTCAACCCCAAACCCTAAACCCGAAAGCCTAAAGCCCTAAGCCCCAAGCCCCAAGCCGGTAGAGAACATGATGTGCCGTCAACCTTTCACATCGCCGAGCCAAGATGCACAGCATTCTCTGCCACGTCCGTGACTGCTTGTTGCAACTTCTGCTTTGCATCTTCATTAACTTTGTGGATCAGTTTGGTGATGTCCTCCTCCCGCTTTTGCATGAACTCACGTATTTTTGCATGCGTGGCCTCAGGATCAAAGTTCTTTGCTGCCTCCTGTAGTTGCTGAATGAGCAGCGGATTGCATTTCCTGACGCCGGACATGATTAGCTCCAACTCAGTGTCGAAAGACTTTAGGGAATCGGAAATGCCCTTCATCTTCTGTAGGTTTTCCGCGCTTGTCTGAAACGTCTTTGTGCAGTCAACGACAGACTGGCTCGCTTTCTTGCAATCCGCCGCCATTATCGTCCACTCTTGCTCTGTCTCAGAAAAGATCTTGAGGCTTGCGTCCATCTTGCTCTTGCGCTTCTCAAAATCTCGAAGCCACTGCTCCATCTTGTCAATATCCAGCGCTTTCAACGTTCTGTCCATGCTCTGAACGTTCATGTTGATATCACGCGAGGTGCCTCCGAAGCTTGTGTTGAAGGAGTCCAGATGTGCACAGGCAGCTTTGGACTCCTTTTCGAGCCTCTCGGCTGACACGTTCGCCTCCTTGATCTTGCTTGCCACTCGAGTAAGAGCCCCATGGCCGTCACAGAGGCTGGACCTTAGACCAAGGGCTGAGGATCTTGGGCTTAGGCGATTTAGGGACTAGGGTTGTGAACAAGCCGAGATCGCCGAGATCTCTCATGACTTTTTAGGGCGACTCCTAAATCAGAAGCCTCACATAACTGTCCGACATTCAGCACTGGCGCATCGTGCGGAGGACTTCATCAGCTCGCTCCTGCACGTGCTTCACGCCTTCTAGCATGCCTGGGCGCGGAGCGAAACCACGACTATTACCTCCCTGAAAGCATCTGAAAATGGAATCGCGGCTGCAGTGCGGCTGCCTATCGACCAAGACAGCAACCTGCACCAAAACCCTTCCGGTCTCCTGAAAAGTCTATCTGCCAGCATGGTTGCCAGAAACTTTGTGCGCGAAACTGGTCGGTGACACTGCTTCTTGGGCATTAAGGATGTCATGCATCCTCGTGCACTTCTCCAGGAGCGCGCGCCTCAGGCACCCCGTCTTCTTTTGTTTCCGTACTTTTTTTGCTAAAGGCAAGAACCAACCAAACCCGAGCTCTACCTCTGGACCACGTTGCTGACTCCTCTGCATGTCCTCCTGGAGCCCATCGTGCTGCCCCCGCACGCTCTTAAGATGCTTGTCTTGCGCCTCTCGCATCTCCATGACAGTTGCTGCGTTGTCAGACTTCATCTCCTTGATGCCCGTGTGGAGAATCTTCTTGACATCGTCAAACTCCGACATGAATCGTTTAATGGCCTCCTGGTGCTCCTCTTTCTCTTTGCGCATGCTGTCCATCACCTCCTCACCCATCTCGGTGATTTGGTGCCTCATATGATCCATCAACCTGAGTCACATGCACAGACAGCCGCAAAACGCTACCCCGACGCAACTTGGCACTTCTACACAACGCCTCGGTGTTGAGCTGGGCCACTGGTTCGCACAGCTCACGGCCTGGTCAAGTCCTCGATTCAAAGCGTTGGTAACATGTCGAGCATCGCGATGTTCGGGTCCACTCGGCACAGTGTACACAGCCATCATCGGGGAAGATGGTGAAGATGGGGAAGCGGGGCGTGCAACTGATCGCATTGACGGCTTTCGCTGCTTGGACATGTCCACCTTCGCCAAGCGGCTTGGTTTAAGGTTTAGTGGTTAGCGTCTAGGGTTTTGGGTTTAGGGTTGAGGGTTTAGGGTTGAGGTTTAAGATTTAGGGTTGGGTTGAGGGTTTAGGGTTGAGGGTTGTCAGTACACGAACATGTTGAACATGCAGCCTAGCGTCGCACGCGCTCTTGGGAGAAGTCAATCGGTGGCCCCAACACCAAGCCACTTACAGCTGTGGCTGCACGAACATGTCCAAGGTTGTTTTGAAATATTTGAAAATGCAAGCAGCTCTACATTCCAGGCCTTCAACATTTACTGGGTCGACGTCGGCGCGAAACACGTGGGTGCGAACTTAACAACATGATGCTACCGCACCTTGCTGAGTTGGATGTCAACACATTCAGGAAATGTATCACAAACACAAACTTACACATCACCGCTCCACGACAGAGCCGGCATGAGCGACACATGGCACAAAAGGCGCTGCCGGGGCGAGGGAGCTACCACGGTTTCGGGCCGATGCAACCGCGGCGGTTTTTGAAGTTTCTAACGGCAGTTTCAGGGCCGGGTCAGTACGCCTTGGTATCTTTTCAGGGTGCGGGCTTCAAGCCGCCGTTTTTCCGTCACAGGCGGCCTCAGCTGCTCGTAAAAACGTAACCCCTGGAAGACCAAAGCTCGACGACCAAAGCTCGACTAGTACCAAGTTTTTTCCTGGGTTTGAAGCTACGGTGTCGGGCTAATCCTACAAGAGGAGAAAGAAAACAAGAACGAGGACGGCTGTCCGCTGTCCGGTGTCTATGTCTTGTGATGCTCAAGCAGAAAGGTCTATCGCTTATCCCTGAACTCATATGATCGGGCAGAGTATCAGGGGAAACCCTGCCTGTCCCAGAATGCATGGGAAGCGCTCTTGAACATTCCAACGCCTAAAGTTGTCGTTTTGCCTTTCCCCCCGAAAAAACGATGAAAATACATAGATGCTGCGAAGGTCAGAGCTTCACCCTTGCAACGTCGACATGAAGACCCTTTAGACCTGCGCATCCCCATGCACTCATGCAAGTGCAGTGCAAAAGGCACAACTTCCGAGGCTGATGAAGCTCTCAAGTGACATCAAGCCTGTGATTGTGTGAACCATGGTGAATCCGTGGCCTTGCGGACCCTCTCGGCCTCGGAGGCTAGCCTCATCAAGCAGAAGACCCTGCAGTAGTCGGTTGCCCATTGATCCACAGCCCCCCCAAATACCTCATACAAAACACTATTTCCACCCGCCCAAGCAAACGCCCCGGGCCCCGCCCAACCCATGATGGACTGGTGCGTTCACAAGACTTTTATTACGACAGCCAGCTACCTAAAGCAAACTCACAGCGAGACTGTTCTTTTGACTGGTGGTGCAACGGCTGAGCAATGCAAAGCAAAGAAGCTGAGCAGCAAAGCTGTTGCTGGAGCCCCAAAAAGACTGCCAGGAAAAAAGGGGGAGTCTCGCTGCACCACCACCAACTGAAACGGTGAGACGAGCCTGTTAGACCGCATTCAGAGCTGCGACTCTGGCATGTCCCCGTAAAGTATGGGGAGGCCGTAAGGAGTCCATCGCATGGCATGTCCCCGAAAAGCCTGGGGAGGCCGTAAAAGCAACATTCCACCTCCAAAGGAGGAGTCATTAAGCTGCTGGACCTGGCGAATCGTTGTCGTCCTGAATCTCGAAGAGGCGGAGCTTGGGTAAATCCCAGCCTAGGTCCACTCCCGTAGGACAAACGGAGGTGCAGTGTTCCCGAAACCAAAGCTGTCTCAAATCGAGACGAATGCGGAATTGTTCCAGGATCCCAGCGGGCAAGGCATCATGACCATTCCATCTGGACAACCAATCAGCCAATTGATTCCTGGGACCTGAAATGTGGGAGGTGTCCAATTCGAGACCCGAAAAGCAGCTGAAAAGCGCTAGTCTTTGAGCAAACACCCCCAAGGGGTACGAAGATGTAAACAGCTTGTTGCTGACTGACTCCGCTCCTTTGTTATCTGTCCAGCTGGGATGCGAACTGCCATTCGTCCACCAGGTGTAACCGCAGACACACAATGAAGCAAAGCGATCTGAGCCAGACATTCGTAGCAAGAGATGTTGTCGGATGCATTGGCACTGAGTTCAATCCCTGCAAAAGCAAAATCCACCAGCTGGAAGCATTCGCTGAACCAAATCGTGGCCGTCGAAAGTTTGACAAAACCACCGATTGCAAATTTGGTTCCTGAGCCCATGGCGTCCGCTGCTGCTACCATGGTAGTTCTGGCCGGAAATTGCAAAGGCCGGAGTAGCGTCGGAAGTTTGCACCAATGCAGCCAAAACTGAAGGAAAGCAACACTGTTGGCGGAGAGTTTTCGCTGCAACCCTAAGCCAAACTCGCTTGGAAAGAACAACTTTCAACAAATCTTTCTTCTGGCGAATAGGGAGATGTCTGACCTCAAGCAGCTTCGCCCCCACAGGAATGGCTGCACCCGTAGGAGCACGGATGAATCGCATGTGGTCGTCGATGCAATCGAACACTTCCTTGAAATAATGCGGGTCCAGGCTGTGGTTTGTGGCCGGGGGGCAATGTATGTCTTTGTAAAGAACTCCAACCCATGGACGCAGCAATGGGAAAGCACCCAGAACCCACTGGATAAGACCTGCCACTTTATGTAAATCCCGCTTGTGCACGTCCTTCGGATCGGCCAGCAACTTCTGCACATGAAGATGCAGTTTCAGTCGTTTGCTGCGTGGAATCGAAAAGCAACCTGCGCGAACATTAACACACCAGCCAATCCATACAACCTGAGGTCCAAGACAAAGCTTCTTCCAACTCAGGGGGATATTGAAACATACACAAAAAGCAAGGATGAGAGAGGCTGTGGCATCCAACGTAGAAGCGTCCTTCTTTCTTTCGGACGCAGTGGGAAATCACACCTAGCGACGACCTAGCATATAGCACAGCTATACGGTGTCTCAAGGACACTCTGTGAGGTGAACCACACAGACTACTCAGTGACACGTATGTACAACATGAGGACTCACGTCGAGGACCTTGGCCATGATGAAGAAGCAAAAGAGAGGGATAGCATCAGCCGGTGATCATATGTCATATGTGCAGCGAGGCGCACTCGACCTACTGTGCACATGTCGAGAGCTGCCAGGGCTCCACACAGAGTTGCAGCAGGTGCCTGTCCATTTGATGGAATTTGGCAGTCTGCGGCCAGCCAGCCAGCATGCATGAGAGAAGAGGAGATGTCAAGGAAGAAGAAGAGTGGACGGAGAGAGAGGGAGAAAGGTGGTCTCATTGCCGCAGCAACAGCATATACCACGTTTTTCTCACGACGGCATACACAGTCGAGCGAGCTTGGCGCATGCCCCTGCGCGATACCCCACAAGCCTGCAGGCCAGTCAGGGGGGAGTAGAGGCACGAATGGCGGCAATGACATAGCAGGAGCCATCAAGTGATGCACAGTCCCGGCATGCCACAGCCTCTCGGTTGTCTTCCGTCTGCCATTGTCTGGCCCCTTCCCTCAGCCAGCAATTGTAGTGTCCCGAGTGCAGATCTGGCCCAAAATGACAGATGGCGCCAACAGCAGTGTAGGTCCGCCACTGTACATGTAGTGATTGGTCATCTGTGAAGATGGGCAACCTGAAGTCAGGTCGTATGTTTATGGGCGTGTGATCCTTGACATGCATGCTCTGCCTTACACAAAAGCGGGGTAACTGTAGTAGGATGGCCTCAGGTGCTTCGCACAGTGCATGGGATCGTGCCTGTTGGTGCCAGGCAGCAATCAGAGAGTCCAGCGTGAGTGGGATCACTTGCTCTGAGAGTCGAGGGCCCGACCCGGACGGAATGCGTAGAAGAAAATCCCACCCACTGTCCTCAATTAGAACATCACTCTCTACGAGACAGCGTGCTTGCCACTTGAGTTTGAGGCCCATCTTCCAGTGCTTGGCACCCAGCAGGGATAGGAACTCAGCAGCATCCTGTTGACCTTTACGTTCGCGCCAAAAGGACAGAAGGACTCTCCATCTCAGATGGGAAGAGAGTGTGACCCGCGGGTGGCGAGGATCAGTTGCCATAGCTCTCCTGAAGTACCCAGCCATTCAGTCAGATGACATGGGAGGAAACAGAAGAGCCATGACACTAAGAGAAAAGAAGCGTTCATGTAACAGAAGGACGTGGTATTACTGAGAGTCAGTCCAAGTACGCGTCCAGCGACGACTGGAGCTCTTGGTTCAAAGCGGATCTGTGCAAGGGCTCTCTCTTGATCTGACATCCGATCAGTTGAAGCGCTGAGCTGCTGCGAAGCTGGGCAAGGAGTTCGTGGGCCCTTTGGGCTTCGCTGGTCAGGACCGAGATGTCCATGAGCATCGAGAGAACAGGTCCCTTTCGTTGCTGGGAGATCGGGCGAGTGGACCGGAACCTTAGCAGGACTCGGGGGTCGTTCACCAGCTCGAAGAGTTCCTTCACTGCCAGTGGAGCTCTTTCCATTGGCAAGGGGGTGCGAGAGGTATCCTGGATCAGCTTCTGGGAGGTTGGGTCCCACTTTTGGAAACTCCACGCATTCTGATTGACCAGCCATCCGTTGTCCGTCGCCTGTTTCTGCAAGTCCATGTTTGTTGTAACCTGTTGAAGCGCTTCCATAAGGCACTGCAGGAGAGAGTGAAGCAGGCATATGCGCAGGGGTGTCTGGCCAATCCTCGTGCCTTTGTTGTGCTCTTCGTGCCACTTGTCTGCTACTTTCTGCATCGCCTGGGTCGTGGTGGTGGCACTGTTCGAGATGTACATGAGCCATCCGTAGTCCTGGCGTATGAGCTGGATTGCCTCTGCATTGCGCAGTGTCGAGCGGGCCATGGAGACCATCAGCCGAACCTCCGGATCCGCATGAGGGAGGTGCCCGCCCTGGTGCTGCGGCTGTTGTCCCTGCTTGCGTCTGTGGCCAGAGTTGAACGAGGGTGGATGTCCTTTTGGGCCTTTGCCTTTCCCCTGTTGGTGTGTACGATGCGTCTTGGGCGGTCTGGCACTGGTTTCGTCCGTCTCCATTCTTTCTGGTGGCGGCGCAGCTAGGGATGCAAGTGGGCCGAACATCTGGTCTTCCTGGAAGCATTCCAGAAACTGGGCCTGTGCCGTCATCCTGACAGCCGAGATCACGGAGAATATGCAAACACATCATGGTTCCTTGCCACAGCACTGGACACACAAGTTTGTGGGCACTTGCAGGCTTGGCCTTGGAGCCACAGAGCAAGCACGGGTATCCCTGCGAGTTGGTGCTTTTGACCAGCTTGGCAGTCTCTGAGCCATAGGCAGCAAGAAGAGCAGGGTGACTGTGTCTGAAGTGTTGTTTGATTTTGCTGATGTCGATCAGCCACGTGCCACAAAAGCCACAGTACTTCTGCAAGTGCACGGCCGTGGCCTTCCAGGTCAGAACAGCGCTGGGGCCTGCTTGTCGCACAGAGTCCCTGACTGTGTTGTCATTGATAAGGGCCGGACACTCAGGACACTCTGAGGTCGAGGCAGTGTTGTCAAGCGATGGAATTGGCTTGCTGGCACAGTGACCTCCTGTGATATGGATCGCAAGGGATGACCAAGTGGGAAAGTGGTGGTTGCAGTGCTGACAGATAGGGAGCCCCTGACTGCTGTCAGCTTGCCTGCTGAAAGGCACCAGAGATGCTGGAGCCTGATCCGGGTGCATTCGTGTGAGGTGTGCTTTCATGGAGGCTCGAGTCGCAAAGTAGACACCACAGAATTTACAGGCATGCGTCTTGGGAGGCAGCTGGGGTTCAGGGTCCTTATCGGGCACAGTCGAGGCATTTGCGAACTGTTCAATTAGTTCCGCTCTCCACTCTGCGCTGGGGCGATTAGAGAAGGCATCGAGAGGGTTTGTCTGCTTGCCCAGTTCCTTCAAAAGGGCATTTTCCAAATCCTGGACAGGGTCTGACATACTGCAACTGAGCAGGATGTCCTGGTTGGATTGATGGTAGATGTGTGCCGGGCTACCCAGAATGTACCGCAATTGTTTAAGGACGGCGACTCTCAGCTTCTTAGCACCCTTGTGGGTAATTCCCACACTGTCTATGCCGTACGTCGACGTGCTCCATACGCATGCTCTCCAGAGCGCAAGGCGGTGGGACAGTGTGATGTTGCTTCTCGGGGTCAGGAACTTTTTTATGCGTTTAAACATAGACCAGCCCTTACCCAGTCTGTTTGACATGGTTTGGTCAGCGCTGGAGGTAGCGGTGAGGGTAACCCCCAGGTAGGAGATTTTGCTTCCAATGGGCAGTAAGACTGTGTTTGGACCCTCTCCCAGTTTCAGAAATCTTTGTCGGTCAATCACACAAGTGTGTTTTTTCCTAATTTGAGCACTCTGGGTGCCTTGGTAAGTAAAAAGAACTTGGGATTTGTCAGGGTTGGCGATCATACCTAGTGACAAGAGTACCCGGAAGAGAACTCGCAGCTCTCGGAGGGCCTGCTCCAAGGATGCGATGTCTTCAAACCTCCAGGCAGCCAAGTGATCGTCAGCGAAGAGCGTCAGTCGTTCAGCTGACCAACCCGGCCGGATAGCTTCGTCACATGTTTTACAAACCAGGGCTGAGAAGAGCAAGTACAGCAGAGGTGCTATACAGCAGCCTTGGCGGACACCCCGTGAAGTTGCAAATTCATGATGATGGTCACCGTGCCTGACATGGCAGTGACATTGTGCATGCAATTGCAGGAGCCAGGCAATGTAGTCCTCTGGCACATGAGCCTGGAGCATGACTTCCGCCAGCCGCTGTCTCGGGACCCTATCAAAGGCTTGCGACAGATCCAGGGACACAACAAGTGTGCCGCAGAGCGCGCCTGGCTTGGCGCCCTTGAATCGATCATAGATCTTGTGGGATGTGGCCTGCTGCTGCAAGTGGGCAGTATGTAGGAAATGCGCAACGCGCCGCAATGCGCCTCGATGCGAGCGACCAGCCATGTAAGCGTACTGAGGATACTGCCTAACAAGATCTTCCACATAGGGTCGGATTCGGTCTCCTACAGCTGCAGTCACTGCTTTCCCCAGTTGACAGGTCAAGCCAATGGGTCGGAAGTCGGCCGGGCTTTTCCCCGGTTTGCCCGCCTTTAAGATAAGGGCAAGGTCAGTGTCGCTCCATGGTCGAGGGATGGAAGGAAGTCTGCCTGGGCATTGGCTGGCATTGTGGGCCTTACACAGGTAGTCAGCAATCATTGTAGGACAGAGCCGCCAGACGACTGACGGCGGATGCAGGTGAGGCACTGCTTTGCGTAGAGGAACTTGGCGAAGTTTGGCAGCAATGTCTTGCGCTGAGAGCTGAACCCCATGTGTGACTAGACAGACAGCACCAGCCGGGATGTCTGCAGGAGATTCAGCTTGGAAGCGCGCCTTGAAGTGGTCTGCAAAAGCTCTGGCCTCTTCAGCGGGGTCAAGCAGGACGTGATTAGCACCACGAAGCTGTGTGCGTTTCCGGACATTCTTGGGTGCAAGCTTATTGACTATCTGGTAGAGACCACGGAGATCATGCCGATCAGCTGCAGTTTGCGCGTCCTCGAGCATGGTCCTTATTTTCGTGGCCCGAGCCTCTTTACTGTTGGCCTTGTGTTGTGCATGTAGTTTACGAAACCTGGCCCAGGCCTTCCAAGCAGCAATTAACCCACGCAAGCCCCTGTCTCTACGACAATTTTTGAAGAAGTTGTAAGCACCCCACATGGCCTTTATTCCCGTGGCGACTTTCTGCTGTTGCCAGTGCGGTAGGGGCCGCGAGGATCTTTCCTCTTTGCAGTAGTATTTCTGACTGAGTGTGTAGACTAGTTCATGTATGGTGTGGAGGGATGACTGATGCTTGGACAACTCAGTGCTCAGCTCTTCCCGGAAGGCAAGGAGTCTCGGTGATGGTTGCTTGGCCTTGGCATCTTGGATCATGAGCTCACGGTCGATGACATTCATCGGTGTCTTGGAGGTGTGATACCATGGCCGCCACTTAAGGGACAGACTACCCTGGACCGCAAGATGGTTGGCACCGTTTCTCCATAAGCCCACGAACCTTGGCACTGGCCCAGCACAACGCGCGAGGGAGTCAGCATGGAGCTGCTTGACCACCAGAAAATCTATTTGTGACTGGTAGCTCCCCCACGAAAACGTGGGTTTGGCTTTGCTTCCCGACCATGTATTTAACATACATAGTTGATGATCGGCCAAAAGGGTATTGACAAGTGGGAAGTCGGGCGCACGGTCGTGCGGGGGGGGCCAGGTTTTAGGACCTATACACTTAGGGTAAGGATCAAGATGGACGTTCCAATCCCCTCCAACTAGGAGGTGATTTCGTTTGGGGAGTTGTCCAAGTGATTTGGACAGTGCACGCCATAGCTGTTCACGCTTGGTGAGGGTGTCTGGTTTGGCTGAGTTGTAGACGTGCTGATAGACATTGAAAATATCAAGACTGATATTCCCAATCGGTATTCGAACATGTTGCAAGCGACCAGCTATGATACTTGAGTGACGTATCTCCTGGGGATCCGACAAGGTCTTCCTCACGATGGTGAGGAGACCCCCGTGGCGGTGTTCCTGCGATCCAGAGTGTATCAGTGTGAAGTTGGGCGACGTCCACTCTCGCTCAAATCCCCAGTGGGATTCTTGGACCAGCAGGATATCGACGGAGGACTGCTCCAACCAGCACATGACTTCGTCGTAGTATGCTCCAGGGAGCCCGCCTGCGTTGAGAGACATCACCTGGATTCGCTTGGCATCAGACCTGGCGGACATGCGCTGTTTATATTTGCTAGGCGCAACGCGTACAGGAGCAGAGGGGCTTGCCGCAACAAGCAGCCGACCTCGATACTTAGTCTCTCCTAGTGCCTGAGCCCTGCGACAAGCTCGAAGAAATGATCGCTTGCGTATTCTGGAGGTGTCAGCTGGGGCCGACGCAATCGGAAGTGGGTGTGGTCTGGCATGATGTTCCAGTATTGGATGGCCTTGGGTAAGCGTGGGGAAGTGCAGAAGCGCAAGAGAGACCAGAAGGTGAGATAGAGAAAGGAGTCCTGAGAGAGAGTGAGGGAAAAGGAGGGCCGGTCCGCGCTGAGGCCCGCTGCCACTAGGATTGGCAGTCGCGGCCCGCGCAGGGGGTGAGTTGACAGGTCGTTGTCCACAATGCTTCGCTGAGAAAAGAGAATGCATATAGGAGGCATCAGCTCCCTCCCTGCTTGTGGAACACAGGGAAACCCTCGTGTCTGCAACAATGTTGCCCCTGGACTTGGGACCAGGGCGGCTCGGCAATGGTCGGTGTGGTGAGCTTGAGCTTGCAGTGTGCGACCTGAGCTGCAAGTCTGGCTGCTTGTGTGTACCAGTACAGTGGTGTTGGTAAAGGCGTTCAGGCACTGGGTCAGACCTGATGCACGCCCGAGATGTACGAGCAGAGGCCCTGGCAGCGCAGTCAGCATCCATGGTTGGACCTGTGAGCGTGGCAGTCTGCATAGGGAGACTACAGGTCTGAGTGGCGTTGATTGTGGGCCAGCCTAACACGTATGGTAAGAATGGCTGTGGCAGTCTACATCGGTACAGTATGAAGGAGAAGGGCTCGAGCAAGCGGCGCCATGTGTTGAGGGCAATGTGCTGCCATGCCATCCTCCTCTTTCTTAGGTAACGACCACGGCTACGCCGGTGCAGCATTGGCTGGTCCAATCTTTTTCGCGCTTGCGATGGGTAGCGCCTCCTGTGGCCGGTCACCCACTTAAATCTAGCCCATGGGTGGCTTCGAGTGTGCTTGCCAAGGATGATGTCTTCCCATGTTCGCTCCATTAGGGGGATTCGGGTTCTGGCCTGACAGACATGCGGGGCGAGCACATCTAGTCCACCAGGGATCTCAGGAGATCTAGCATTTGGCCCCCCTGTACAAGGCCCGTAAGGGATCTCTAGTAGAGATTGTGTAGGGGGCCTGTAAGGAAGGGCCAAATAGCCTCTGGGAGCCACATTTTGCCCAGCTCGTAGGCCATTCTGATCATCACTGATGGTGCCGATAGCGTGGAGGTTTACTTCCTGGCGTGCACAGCAGGACCACATCGGAGTGTCTGGCACTGGGTTTGGCAAAGTCCGGGCGCCTGACCTGTTGTCGAGCTGCTCCACGTATTTGGTGAGGAGGTACCGCACTTGGTGATCAGGCACTCGTTCCCTTCGGAGCTCAGATTGAGTGAGGAGAGCCAAATGGTGCAGGGTGGTATGGCAGAGGTTCCTGCTGATGGTGGCCTCAAAGTCCTGACTCTCCTTCTGGAACTGTGCCGGGGTGAAGTGAGGTGCAGCTCTCAAGAACATCGCCGCATACCGAGCAAACTTGTTAGCCTGGAGTATGCTGAGCCCCGAGGTTCCCACAGTCTCCGCATCGTGTCGAGTGAGGTCATCAATCGTGCTGTCGGTGACGGAGTCAGACTGATCACGGAAAAGAGTGAGCGGAGGAGGCAGGACATGTGAGGAACGGGGACCTGTGAGCGAGGCCGGTGCACCGATGCGCTGTGCCTTTGCCCTTGATCCTGATGATGATGGCATTGCCTCCGAGCTTGAGTGAGGGGACCTCTTGGTGCCGCGCTTCTCCATGCTGTCATTGGACATAGCGGACGTGCGGCCTGCAGGAGTCAGTGCAGTCCAGGGGTACAGCCGTGGGCAACGGGTCAACCGAGGCGCACACTCACTCTGGAGCAGGGCCAGCACCGTGCTGAAAGTAAACGGCTGACGGGCAAGCTTCTCAGGACACCAGCAAGGTTGACGGTATACGCAGATCACTGGTACACTGTGCAGTGGTGACTTTATCCCTGACGCGACACAGTTGGTCCATATGGTAGCGGAGGCATCTGGGCTTGAATTAGTTGGTGTCCAGAGGGGTCTGGGAACACCGCATATAAGGGGCTCACCGTGGAGACCCAGCAGCTGCCTCATAAGCCATCCTGACGTGGGGGCGAACTGCTCTGCTGGGAGTGAGGCAAGGGGGTGATGCACGTACATGGCGTAGTGCGGCGGCAGAGTATCAAGGTTGGCTGCATACACAGGTGGGGATTCACTGCAATCTAAACGCTGTCCTGCCTCTCCCAAATTAGTCCAAGGAATGGAGATCACCGTGCCTGAGTGTAGATGCCACCATGGCCATGGCATTTGCACGATGCAGTCTGCGGAGCCCGGCCACTTGTGAGTCAGGCCAGAGGTGTTCACCTGTTTCGTCTCTTTCCTGCAGTGCTTAACAAGGGGGGAGGCAGAGCGTGGCCAGATGCAGCGACAGTGTGCCAAGGCAGCGTCCCAACAAACTGATTGATCTTCTTCTTGGCTTCGCCTGCAGGGCAAAACATCTGGGCGTATATCAAGCTGCGGCTGCCAGACGGTTATGAGACAAGCACAGAATGTCCACATGTGTACAGAGGCCCCAGCTGAAGGGATGCGGTGTGTTGCCGGCACGGGCTGGAACATGAAACAGTGTCCTGTCACAGACACGTAAGAGGACGGATGGTCAGGGATACGCAGACTGAGCCTGAGGTGCACTGTTGACAGGTGCGGCAGCGGGAGTTGCCGTGGCATCTTGTTGGCAGTCGTCTGTCTCACCTGCAGCGAGCGAGGCATCGAGTGTAGTGGCTGGGACGTTTGCAGAGCGCACGCAACCGAGGGACAACATGAACCAGGGACATTCGCGCAAGCATTTCGCTGGTGGGCAGCAGTGTAGGCAAGAAGTTGATAACCTATGTACACTCTGATGGCATACATGTGGGCAAGGGAGGGCTTCGGTAGCATCCCACGGCACTGGTATGTACACGAGGCATGGTACAAAAGGGAGAAGCCAGACTGCTCAAGGTGCTCCTGCGTCCTCGGTGTGTTCACTTTCCACGGTGGCATCATCGGCCGGTCGCTCCGTTGGTCTTGTGGATGTGGTAGTCGAGTCAGAGCTCGTGGCAGCGCCCGCCGATGTGCTGCTCGTAGATGGTGCTCCCGTGCCTGTGTTGCCAATACCGTCACTCCAGACTGGCACTGGTGGTAGTATACGTCCGCGCCCCGGTGCCTTGGCGGATGTGTGAGTCGTGCTGGGGCTCCCTGGGCCCTCCGCCCCCAACTCCGGCGCAACCGGCAGGTTGACCGGAGTTGGGGGCGGAGGCCCATAGGGAGGGCCAAGAGGGCCCCGACGTGTGAGCACGCTGGCTGCCGGGTCCGTATGTACCAGGTATACACCCCTGATGTCTCCTCTGAGCATAGGTGGACGTAGGGTCGGAGCCAGCTTGGGCAATACAGGCATTGCCGTCGGGACAGAAGGGTCCAGAGAGGCTGGTGGCACCGGCGGTGCTGGAGGTGCTGGCGGTGAATCTGAGTCCGAACCCGAGCCAGAGGCCCTGGAGCCCGAGGGAGAGCGTGATCGAGATCGCGATCGAGAGGACCAAGTAGTCGACGGCTGCCATGGTGGTGGCAGCGTGTCCGTTTGGCAGCCTCTGGAGCTCCTCGCCCGCACTCTTCTGCCTCGGCGCCGACAACAGCCAAACATGGGATGCAGTGGGCGATTGTGGACCACCACCGTTTGGGGCAATGTGGTACGGGGGGGGGAAGGCAGTGAACATGAATGGCTCTTATAGATGACCCAAATGCAGGTGGAGGAATGGCTAGACACTGGTTGTCCAGGATCACTTGAGCCGCTGATTTGTATCGACAGACAAGTGTCACAGGATGGAGCACAGCCGACACTACATGCAGGGGAGCCCAGGGTGCAGAGGTCGCCTTGTCCTGGCTCGGCACGGCGCCATGCGATCCGTCTACAGGCATGATCTGTATGGCATAAGCGTGGAGTATGAGGTCATGAACTGGTGTGCTCCAGCCTTTGGTGTGCCTGGCTTGAGAAGGTGCGCACAATGGCCGACGGATGCAAGGAGCGGTGGACGCAGGAGAGTAGCAAGCTCTGGCCTTCAGAAGGCTGCATCCCAAAGCTGTCATCCCTTTGCGCAGCACTTGCTCTATACTACTTGGTGGGACCTGAAAAAGTGGCCCGCACGAGGTCCAAAAGGGGATTCCTTGCTCACCGGTTGGGCCCTCCCCACAGCTTATAGGACTCATATTATGAAAGAGAAACTGTGTGAAGGGGTAGCAGGTTTTCTGACCCTGGGGGGGGGAAAGCCTTCACCGGGAGGGCAGCTACGCATGTGAGCTATCCATTCAGTCTGTAACGAGAGAGCTGGACGCACAGCTGCTTGGCAGTGTGAACGGCCTGGATGTGCCTTCACATGGCCGGTAAGGTGGCATGGAGATTCGAGCGCTGGCGCGGACCTGGGCGTTGCGGCGGTGAGGTTAGGGGATTGTTGCAGGGGAGAGTAACAAGGTCGGGGCATTTGTGCTTGCGTAGGTGCCATCTTGGAGGGCCTGCAGCATGCACGATGTGACATTAACCAGCCCCCTAATTCTTCGCCAGCCCTTAGCGTCGCCTTCAGCTGGTCCAGGTACCGGGAGCAGTGTTGTTGAGCTCCAGAGGAGCCGGTCGGCACTGTGTGGTGGTGAGGCAGCAGGGGCAGCCGAACCAGACGTGGTCTGGGAGAACCAGGCGCAGGCGTCTTAGAGACCAGCAGATTAAGGAAACCAAAAGTGGGAGGTGCAGCGAGGGAGAGGGAACTACCACTGGTCTTCCTATACCCGGTTGGATCAGTTTTCCAGCTGTGCTTGACATCTCCTGCGACGTCTGGGAGGTTCATCTGGACTTGGCGATACCGCATGTCGAGGGTCAGAGCCATCATCTTCGGTTGAAGGGAACAGCACTCCTTCGGGCGGATGTTGTCGAGCATGGAACATCTGGAGGAAGTGGTCTGCACATTCTTGCTCCATAAATGCCAGCAGCCAACGAAGGCCTTGTTTCCCAGTATTACCGTACGTAGCTTCCAACGAACCCACCACATTGCCTGCCAGTGTGGTCCCCATATGCCAGTTGACCAAGAAGTGACGTCGTATTGAATCACCTGCCATAGCGCAATAGCTGGTGATGTCATTGACAGCGTCATCTGCGTGTAGCCGCCACCAGTGACTGATCGTAGGAGGCAGCGGTTGTCTGTATATCGCAAGGGCAACACGGTGCGCTCGCTGCGTGGTTCTTCGCCAACGGACTGGCATTCGTCCCAGCGTGTCGTCCACCCAGTCGCGATGCAGCATTCGATCGCATCTGGCTTGACAGCCTCGTCTCCTGCCAGCGATGCTTCTGCTATTGAGCTCCAGGCCTTCCCACATTTCACGCAAGCAGGCAAAGAGGAGGCATTGGCAAAAGCGGGTCCAGGCAATCGAGACCACAAACTGGTTATCCACCATAGACATGTCCACCAGTTCAGCATGGTCCATATGGCGCGGGATCAATATGGTTCCAGCAGTGGCAGCAGCAGCTATGGCGGCACCGCGGGTAAGGGCACCCCGAACGAACGAGCCCACCCCCAACACAGGAGACACAACCCAACCACACCCAGAGAATCCTACGGCTCGAGCCGAGACACTTGTAGAAGCGTCCTGGGTGACAAAGAAATCGTCCACATACAGCATCAGAGAGTGCCGAATGAAAATCAAAAGATGTAGAACTCTTACGAAGAAGGACCCAAGGCGGGCCCACCAAAGCGCTGAAAAGCACGCCCCGAACGGGCAGACGCGATAAAAAAAAAGTTGACCATCACACTGCACACCAAGGAGACCTTGGTCAGCATGCTTGACTCGCATAGTCTTGTGCGCTGATTTGACATCAATGGTGCAAGCAGCCAGCTCGCAAGGCAGACCTCGAAGAGGAAAGCAAGCCCGGACAGAACCCAACAAGGGGAGGGTGTTGATATCACACAAAGCATTGGTATTGCAGATGCTGTTATCGACAACCAATCTGTCGGGTCGACCATCAGAGGAGACAATGCTCAGTTTTCCCACTGCCAGACGATTTGGCCATCGTTGACGGGCCTCCCAAAGAGACCGGGACCAAACAACCAGCTTCCACTTCCTTAGCCACCAGCTGTCTAAGCAAATTTGGGTTAGCTTCAGCAGATGACCAATTGCCCTCGCAAAGCAAAAGCTTAGCATCAATAGTGGAGTCCGACTTCCGTTGCGCAAAAACGTTGCTTTTGGGAATGTTCTTGTTAAATCCAGTGGGAACTTCTTCGATCAAGCAAGGAAAAAGCGAAGTGTCCTTGTCCATAATCAGCGAACTTAATGCTTGCAATGCATGCAAGCAATATGGTTGCCCGTCGTCCACCTGCCAGTTCACCTCAGCAATGCCCCCTGGTCCAACGGGGCCCACAGCTGGAATCTGCCTTGAAGTTCGGCAATTTCCTCATAAGTGAATAATGAACCTTCAGCCCCTGAACGCACAAAGTCTCGCAGTCTTGATTCGAAGCAAGAACGACATTCAGGATTGGCAAAGATCCAAAAGCACATTGGGTGTACCTGGAGGGGACAACAGGACCCAAGGCCCCCCCATCCTGAAAAGCAAATGAGGGTTTCCAAAAGGCTTGGAAGGCAACAATTGCTTCGCTTCGGCAACTGTAAGATCCTTGGGTCCAGACACGGGCTGCAACGAAGACAAAACTTCGATGGTGGCTGTAGCAAATAATACCGGGTGCTGGATAATTGCAATTGTGTAAACTACATTGGAAGCTAACTTAGACAATCCTTGGAACAAAGATGCGAAAAGGCCAAAGCCCACTGTGCAAAGTCCACAAAAACACATAACGCCAAAATCTCGAGCAAAAGTGTTGGACCAGGAAAGATCTTCTTGTACTTTGTGCATAAGAAAGTAAGAAAAGAATCTAATTGCAACGATGCATTAATGCATTTCCATGTTGCCACCAGATGGAACATCACGGATCGGCACAGCAACGAAAAGCAAATCACTAAGCCCTAGCCTTGCTTTCTTCACATGTAAAAGCAATCTGGTGCTGGGCATGTTCTCCAGCCCTAAATCTGGCCAGGGTAGCTTTCGGACAAGGCCAAGCGTTATGCACCTTATGTCTGCATCTGAAGAAAGCTAAGCACACCAAAATTGGGTCGATTGGGGTACGATAAAAAAAAAGACGTCTTGGCGGTCTTGGCAAGAACCTTAACCAAGCTGCCTAATTGAACATTGCTAATATTGTCTAACTTCCACTGGGTCAGCTCAAGCCCACCTTACTTGTTCTTGCTCTTACTGGCAAACAAGACCTGCGCCAAGCCAAGCTGCCAAAAAACTGGAAACTGTCTTCAGATGATTCTTCGAAGAATCCGGACACTTGGAAGACCAAGAAAGAGGAGCAACCAAGATTGACCAGAAGACTGAAGAGAGAAAGATCCGAGGCAGCCTCTTCACTGCGTTTGCCTTGTTCATTGTGAATGGGTGTGTGTTGTGGTTTTTCGACGTTTTGGCAGGAGTCGTGTGTAATCAGCAGCTGAATAGGACACGACAAGACTCACCAAGAACCTCGAAAAAAGACACAGAACCAACAGAACCGATCCAGCGATTCTGGAGACTCAGGGACTCTAAAAGAAATTTTGAACCAAAAGAGTCTTAAGGACCACTTTAATAACCTGACTTTTGAACCAAGGGGCGTCTTAACACCGGGTGTTTTGCACCATTTTAAGTCCAGATCGAGCCCAAAGGTGTCTCAACACTACTTAGGCAGAAAACCCAAAACCAGGTGTCTTATGAATGGACTTTGAACCATGGAGTGTCTCGCTTGCAGAGAGATCCCAAGAAATGCAGATGCTTTTTGAGCTTGCCAGAAGTTGCAATCGTTGGTCTGAAAAAAGGAACCTTGAAATTATTCATCAAAAAAAGTGATCCGAAAAAAAAAAAACAGTACAGACAACACCTGACAATCAGCAAAAGTAAGACGATCAAAATGTAAAACCATCAAAAACAAGCTCTGAAAACAAAACAGCTGTCAGATGCACTCCGGTGTTTCGCTCGCTTCGCTCGCACTTATTCACATTGTGGAAAGACACTTTGCCTTTTCAAAACGGTTCGGTTTGGGCGTCGCGCGCAACATGGACGTCTCAGCAGTACAGTTGAACTCGTCTCGTCCTGCAGTTGATTTCTGTCCAAACGGCACTGTCAGAGGCTTTCAAAAACGCTTGTTTCAAGCAATTTCAAATCGCGGACTTGGGAGGTCAAGAGGAGCTTTTCACGGAGAAGACGCGCTTCCTGACCATTGTTCAAAGCACTTCTAAACGATGGAGTGTTGGAAGATTTGCCATTCCTTGGCCATTGTTTCAAGCTGCTTTTTTCATCATCTTCAAAGATGTTTGAAAGCCACTGGAACGCACCTCTTTTTGCTTTTCAGCAACCGAATCTGAGCATCGAGGTCGTGCCAGGAAAGGGGGCCTGGGGGTCCTAGTTTAGGGGGTCCATTTGGCCCGCAAAATTAACTACACCCCTCCAGCCCCATGCAAATGCATGAAGGTGATTAAATGTCTGCTTAGAAAAATGGTTGCAAAGCTGGCTTGTGCTTAATTCCAAAAAGCAGCGGAATCAGCAAGCTGCTAAAAGCAGTAAACCAAACCAACATTGAATAAACACAAGTATCTTAAATCATCGTCTCTGCACAGAAAAACAAAAACCAAAGCCTTGCAAAGACCAGGCTACCCCGTGCCTAAATCACCTTTAATCATTCCAACGACTGGATCACCTAGAAACTGAGTTGCGCGGTTTCGAACAAGCGCTTAAACTGTTTTTAAGATGGTTTTTTTCAACAAAGCAGGTCTTCGTTCTAATTCTTGCTTGGAATTTAAGATCGTCTACAAACAAGCAAGCTCATGCCTGGCATTTTCACAAAAACAAATACAGCTCCATTGTATTTGCACCTCTCTTGTCTTCAATTGGAGCATTAATGTTGCCCGTCTTATTGTTAGCCGTTCAAGAAAGTCCCTTTTCACCTTTAAAAAATCCAATCAGTTGCTGGCCAGCGTATAATAACCTCTACTTGGAAGAATTCAGTAAATTGGTCTTTTAGTGCTTTCAATTTGGCAAGATCTTGTCCAACTACACGCTGCGGCAAGCTTATTTTAACAGTGACACCACTTTACTGCATTACTTGGATTCATTTGCAACAGCATGTAACAATGGACGTGATTCTTTGTATTTAAGAAATCTGTAGCAATGCCGCTTAACATGGTAAAAGCATTAAGACATGTGCCCTTGAAGCCAGTTTGCGCTTATGGTGGAAGCTGCACTGCTCACAATGTGGCAAACAAAGCCTTTGGCACAACCGTGCGACACCCAGAGCAGATCCTTCATAATTTTTTCACTTCACAGTGTTCTGTCCTATTTGCTAGCAGTTGCCATGTGTTTGTTTTGTTCTTCCTTCTTGCTGCTTGCTGCCAGTTCTTTCATGTTTGGTTTCTAATTGCGTTGCTGCATCTTCCTAAGGAGCGGAGGCACGCTGCTCTTGGAGTGCCAGTCGACGATAGTTCCCAGACTGCAAGGCAAACCTTTTAGCTTCCCTCTTTCCTCCTTGACCTGCCTAGGGCTTGTTGTGGGAAACTGTCCTGGCTTTCATAAGCAGGGCATGTTTTTGGTTGCAGAACAGATGGTGGAAGAAGCCTCTTCAACCATTTTGGATGCAGTGAGCTGTGACAGGGACATGTGAGCATATGAACATAGTAGCATGTGCTTAGGAGCAGCACGAAGCAGTTTTTGCATGTTTTGTGACACGTTTGAAGAGAGTTCTGTACAGTTAGTTACAAGTGCATTTGCAAGCGGAAGCAATGCTGCAGCTTGAAGAAGCTGTTTTTGGCATGCGCTTAAACTTTGGCTCAAGAAGCTGCTGAAGAAGAAAGAACACAAGAGGCATGCAGCTTGCCTGTCTTCTCTGCTGAGTGTGCCAAAAGCGACAGTCGCGGCAGTCTGCTTGTCTGCGTCTTCAGGTTAAGAAGTTTTACAGAGCCCGATGATGACGCCGTTGCTGAGGAGTCTGAGCGCTTTCGCCTGGCGGCTTCGGAGACACTGCGCCTTGCCGCCGAGGACGGAAGCCTCGAAGCTTCGCTGAGGGCTGTGAAGGAGGAGCGTGAGGTTCAGCAGAGAGATGGCTGGAGCCCCGTGACTCACCATCGGTCACACCGTCCTGGAGCCAACTCCAAATGAACGGGATGATTCATGGTTTTGTGAGGAACCTTGATGCAGAGGCCTGAAGTCAGACAGACAACACCTGCTGCTTGCCGCTGCTTGCCTTTCTTGGACAGCTGAGTAGAGAGCGCGCTGTGTGCGATTTCCTCGCCGTGTTTGATCTCAGCGCAGGTCAGGAAGGGATCATAGTGTGCATCCCACATCCGAAGTTTTCAGGCAAAAATGGCAGCTGGTGTTGAGGTTTCTGCTGCAATCCGACAAGATGAGGGTCCGGAATACCGCGCAACCATGTGCAGCTTGCAGCTCTATCCGATGCCTTTGGTCATCTGGTGGCCGGAGCCAACATGGGATACGCTTGGGGCACCCGCTTCGCGTTGCGCATTGCGCGCGCAGGTGCGTGCGTGCATCCATCATTGCAGGTGCAGCTCGGCGCCACAGGGCGCAACACTTACTCCAGCCAAAAACCCTGAAGCAACCCCTCAAATTCGCACTGCCCCATGCGTCGGCCACTTTTGCTTTCACACTCCTTTTTCATTCTGCAGGCCATGGAGGCCCGGAGCCCCTAAACCCGAAAGCGTAGTGGCGCGTTGGTCGTCGCATGAGTTGAAGTGCGACTCTGTGATCTTCAGCCGTTTGAGCGCACATTCTGAGTCGAAGCACGGGTGGCCGACGCGGCCCGCCGGTTTGCTTGGAGCACCCGATAGGTCCGATGCATCTTGCAAAGAGGCTTTCTGCTTTTGTCCAGCATTTCAGAGCTTAAACGTTTGAGCTTCGTTGATCGTTGGGATTCTGGGGTAAGAGCTGCAAGGCTTCCCCTTGAAGGCGTTCAGGGCAAACTCCCTGTATTCCGCTGAAGGCTACGTCATCCTCAGCGTTCACAGGATGAAGATTTTGGGTGATGTGGGGTGCACTACCGGGCTTGAGCCAGAGAGCGTGCGTGAGAGCTTGAGCTGCCATGCAATCGAAGCTTTCCACCTGAACCCCTGATGGAAACCTTGATAAGTTGGCGGCAGAGTCTCACATCCCGAGTTATGCCCACTTGCTGGGTCTTCAGACTCGGCCGATTCTTCTGAGTGGGGACGGGTTTCCATCCATCCGGGTGCCTGATGTCCAGAAGCCATCTTCGGCCCGTGCATGGAAGGCATGGGGCCCTCGAACGTTCTTGGCGGCATGTGCCGGTCTAACGAGTCTTGACGCCGACATGATGGCTCTCCAGTGCACTGCAGTTTGGCTTCCAGCTTCCTCTTTGGGGTTTAGTCAGTGGAAGGAAGACAAAGGAGCAAAGCTGCAGCTTAAGACGTGAAGCATGTCTGAGGTTGCATGTCTCTCGGCCTCGGTTCCCATGCAGAAGAGAAGCAGGGCCTCTCCTAACACCCCGCCCGGGAAGACACCGAAGACGCGGTTTCAGAGTTCAATGGAAGTGATAGACCTCGCAGCTCGATCAAAAAGAACGCAGACACCCGGCAGCAGCTTCAAGACCCACAACTTGACTCCGGCTGGGTTTCGGTCTGTCTTTTGAAGGGGTTTCGCTGTTACCAGCAGCCCAAGGTGAGGGTGCCTGTGATGAAGAGCAGCTTTGCGCCACGGGAATCAGGCTGCACCCGCCACGGAGCAATGAAGCTCAGCCACACGCAAGCCGCGCCCTGAAGGCTTCAGCGCGCGGGCCCGGCAAGAAGGGGCGAGAGCGGAAAGGGGACCGCTGGCAGCAACCTGAAACACATGCCCCAAAGCCTGGTCGCTCGTGTCTGAGCGATTCTCCAACAGGCTGTGAGTCTATCCAAAAAGACGGTAACTTGTTGGGCACGGTGCTGGACCTAGTTTTCATCTTGCCTGGCAAAAGAAAGACCACATACTTATCGTGCTGTTTTGTTGGGAAGGTTCTGTGAACGTGGCTTCTGGTCTTTTCTGGTGAACATAGGTCTTCAAGTCACACCATAGAACTCTGTCCTGAAGAAGAAAGGGGAAGCAGGTTGCGGGGGTACATTTCAGACGTGCAACGTTGGAGCGCCCGGCCCTTGCGTCAGCAGCCGGCGGCTCTGACGTTGGCGTAGTCCCCACTCTCAGACACTCTTTCGTTGCATCAAGCTCCAGTTCCGTGGCTCGCTGTTATTAGGAGTGGCTTTCAAGCTGTGGGTCGATGACAGGCCGTTCAATCACACCTCAAGCCTCAAGTCCTAGCCGTGCCCATAGACGTCTTGAAACACAGCGTTGCTTCACCTTTGCATTGCACTTAGACAGACACACCGTGTTCTTAGCCGTGAGCACCTTGAGCACGGGCGCAGCCGCTGGCTTGCAACATGCTCCGCTGGGGCCACGTGATTCCGGCGCATCTTCCTGCTTGGACAATGACTCCTTTCCCATCCACTTGGGATCCTGGCGCCTCCGTGTTGGGGGTCTGAAAGAGCCCATCATGCCCGTCAGCCCCCAAGGCGGGGCACAAGCTAGCCGCTGCTTGAAAAGAGGCAAAGCAATGCTGGGGCTTCTTTTCCAGACCGCTGCGAGATGCTGCGCGTGCAGCTGTGTCCGAGATGCATGGCTCTCTTCAAATCCAGACTCTCGGCCCAGGCCCAGCACAAGAGCGCCTCGAGTGACGGTGCCGGGTGCCTTGTGTGCCCTTGTTTATCTGTTGGTTGGGAGGGGCTGACTAGGGGCTGGCAACAGCTCTCACCAGCACGACAACAAGATTGACATCGCAAGCCAGGCGAGGTCCCTTACCAGGTCCAGGTGCTTTCGGACCTTTGGGGCGATGTCCCCTTAAATTCTCTCATGCACCACGCTGAGAACACAGAACGTTTTGCAGACCTGACTACTGTGCCACTGCCACCGTTTGGCCCGGCCGGCTGCCTCAATCCGACTCCCTTGTGACCGTGGCCGCTTCATGACCCCAGGCACGGTTCCCAAATGCGCCCTAAACCCTAAATCCGAAACCCTCAACTTCCCAGATCCCAGTATCATACAGAAGACCGTGAGTGTCTGCTGCGTTTCGTGTTGCGCATGGACTTCAGGCCGCAAGACGTGCTTTTAGGATTTTTGGGTTTAGGGCAGGGGCTTCGGGTTTTTAGGGTTTGGCGGAGGTTTAGGGGGTTGGATTATGATGCAAGGGAACAGGTCTGACCCCCTTAACACCAGGCAGCTTTCATGCTTTCTGGCAGTTTCATTCCGCATATGAGAGCCATCCACAGCCAATTTGCTCACCTCAGATGGCACTTCCCGAAACAGGTCCCAGGTCTCGCGGGATGACTTCACAGCTTTGACACTGTCAAGAGCACCTCCGTCTCTGCCTTTCATGTCCCATGATGGTTTGCGCTCATATTCCTGAGTGGTTGGAGGAGCTTTCCAAAACCGATTGCTGGAGTGCCTGAGTTGGGTTGCAGAGCCGGGATTTCTTTTTTAACCCCCTGATGGATTGAAGGTTTGCGCATGGTCTGCAAGCTTCTGGCCTGTGCTTATGAGCCCGGGACCATTGCGCGCCTCCCACTGGGTCGCAGGGTTGCGGCTGCAGCTCTTCGAGGATGCAGTGCGCTCACCGTACGGTCGGCATTTCGCAGAGGGTCCCTGGCGCGAGCATGCGCAAGCCGCATCTGCACCACTGTCCACCACTGCACGCCGGTACACCAAGTTCCCCACTCCGGGTACACTGCACCTGGGACGCAAGCATGTTAAGGATTTGACTGGGTATCATGGCCGGCGTTCCGTGCCGAGCAAAGCTAACTGCGACAGGGCACATATTCCACATATGGCTACGGCGAGGCACTCGAAGAGCTGAGGTAGGCCTTCGGTAGATGCCTCTAACAAGCATCTGTTTCGGCCTGCATGGTCTCACACTTAGCGAGAAGTTCTGCAGCCTTCTTACGCCGCTTTCGAAGAGGTAGGCTTCGAATGTCTCCGAGAAGTCTGGTGATAAGGCCCGCGCATGAACCTGTGGAGATTGCGTATGCCACAGCCTTGCTCGAGATGCCCATCTTGCGACCCTTAGATGATTGTGGTTGCTCGGAGTCCGTCGAAAGTGAGTCATCGGTGCCCGGTCCTTGATCAGGGCTGGAAGATTGACCTGGGCCATCGGCTTCCCCAGGGCCGGGGCCGATTGTGGGACTGTCGGTCCTTTTCTCTGGGAGCATGTTTGGCTCATGTGCGGAGCTCTCTGACTCGCTCCAGTCCAGGAGCCCTTGTGCACTCCTCGGCACTCCATGGATTCTATCACTTGAGGAGGAACTAGCGAGCGGTGGTGAAGAGAGCTGCAATGGGGGGGGCAATGATGGAAGCTTCGGTTGTTTAGGAGGGGGGGGTAGGGCTTGGGGTCCTCTTTTATTTCGTGCGCTGGCTTTGGAACTGGCACCCCGAGGGGCCGTTGTCTGCACGCAGTGGGATCTGGCCGACCAGTGTGCCTCATGGCACTGTCGTAGGCGGGGATGCATCTGCGGCAGAGGATGACTGTGCATAACAGTTGCAGAATGAGATTCATGGTGCAACTGAGACCAGGCTGATTAGAGGCGTTGCAAGTTGCTGCTCAAGTGCTACACACAACAACGGGAACCTGACAGAAATGAAGGCCACCAGCTGAAGTCCCAGTTCTCTTGGTAGAACCTCAAGGATCGCTGGCACAAGTTCGTCTGCAGTATCCTGATTCCACAGCTGCCCTGCGAGGTCCAGGGCACTTTCAATGTCAATTGTGCTTTGACTATTCAGCAGGCAGTCAGCAACCAGTTCCAGAGCCACAACGCGAATCTGAGTAACAGGCAGAATGGCTTCGATTGGTAAGAAGAGACAGAAATCTCTGAAGGGACACTACGGTCAGCTATGTGGGGGCCCGCTTTACGAAACGCTGAGAGCCGAGACGCTTATCATGGGTTTCAACAAGACTCATATGCTTTGACGCAAGCTTGCACGGCTTAAAAAAGCGGGGGGGGTTGGGGGGGCGCAGCCATTTGCAAACTCAATGCTTGCGCATACTACATATATACACTCCACGTATTTCTACCAGCTACAGCTACATCGCGGTAAAAAGAATCTTTGCGACTGGGGAGAACAGGGAAATCAAAACGAAGTCGGCACCCAAGCCAGGCCAAGCCGAGCCAAGCCACGCCGAGCCAAGCCAAGCCAAGCCAGCCAGGCCAAGCCAAGCCAAGCCGAGCCGAGCCCACCCGAGCCAAGCCAAGCCAGAGGACAAGCCGAGCCAAGCCAAGCCAAGCCAGGTCAGAGGACACGCCCAGCCAAGCCAAGCCAAGCCAAGCCACACCTTTGCAAGGGGACAGGGCCGAGCCACACCTTTGCAAAAAAAAAAACCCGGACCCCTTCTTCTCCTTCACCCTAAACCCGAAACCCTAAACCCTAACCCTAAACCCTAAACCCTAAACCTTAAACCCTAAACCCTAAACCCTAAACCTTAAACACTAAACCCTAAACCCTAAACCCTAAACCGGCTAGACATAGTGGGACATAGGCAAAGGAAGCGAAGGCGTCGAGGCATGGGACGGACCGCTCCTCACTCCTCGCGCCCCATAGAGCGAGGCCGCCGAAGGGTTAGACTTTGTTGCGCCTGTCACAGGGTTGCACCCATTCAGGAACAGGCCCTCTCCGGCACTGGCTTGAATGCCAATGACCTGGAGCTTTGCCCAAATATCCCGATGCCTTGACCGACCCAGTCTGAGAGCTTTGCTTTGGCAGCCTTGGAGTCGCCAGTGTTGCGCCACTAGCGAGCCGAAGGTTAGAATGGGTGCCATATGTGCCATGCGTGCATCGCCGCCGAATCCCTAAATTTCCGTACTGGTGCCTGCATTTGCGCCTTTGGACGTTTTTGACGCGGCCATCCGCGGATCCCGGCGCTCGCTATATCTTGGGCGCCTCCTCGTGATGTGAGAGCCGCCAGCCCCACCTGGCTCTCTTAAGCCCCAGAAGCAAAATTAAGCAAGCACCACACAAGGTCCACACCCTGAATCTCAAGAGCGCCTTTTGCACTCATCTCGGAGCCAGGAGCAAAGATATTGCTAAGCATGTCGCGATTGGCAGGCGTGCGCTTCAAGCCCTGAGATGTGCCGTTGACGCTTGCCCGCTGCTGTTTTCAGGGGTTTGCGGCTGAGGCTTTAGGGTTCAGGCTCCTCGGCACTCTAGGCACTCACTCTAGGGGAAACAGCTTCCCCCCGCCCTACCCCCCCTTCCACGGGCTGAACTGCTGAAGCTGCTGAAGCTGCCGAAGCTGCCGAAGCTGCCGAAGCTGCCGAAGCTGCCGTTGGCCTGTGAGCCTGCTTTCAACCTCCCCTTTAGGTTGGAGGATTCGGCCCTTTTGCTTGAGTCGGCAGGTTTCAGGATCTGAAAAGGGAACCGTGAAGGCGCCCTGGGCGGCAAGTCTCTCGTGCCGGCAAGATGGCCACGCCTCCGGCACCCAACACCCTGCGGCAGCTGTGGGCAAGTTTATTACTCCTCTTAAGGTAGATGCTCCAAGAAGTCAGCATGTCTCGCTGAGGTGCAAGCCTGTCCAAAGTGAAGCTGCCATCTTGGAGGCCTCTTGTTCGTGGCTTGGATGCCACATGCACCCAGCAGCACCGAAGCTCAGACGTCTGGCCATTTAGCTTGCCCCTTCTTTGCATGCACAGGCTGCTGTCGTCGGCCGAGCCCTCCAGACCCAGCCAGAACGGCCATGAACTCATGATTTGAGTGTGGCTGTCAATGGCCGCAGTGCCTGCTCGACGCAGGCATCGTAGAATGGTCTTTGCGCGAGGTTGGCAAGCTTTGAAGCATTGCCGCTGACCTTGCCCAGCGACCGCTGCGTGCAGATCATGCGCCTGCTGGATTTGTCCCTTTGCTTTGCTTCGAAAGTTCCGAGGCAAGGGGTTCAGCAGTCAAGACGGTGTTGCTCAAGTGGGGGAGGGGGCACTGAGTACAAGGTTCCCGCGCGGCAGTTCGTGCGAGACTTGGAGGAGGAACTTGTATCGCAGTCTGTTCATCTCAGCGCTTTGAAGTTGTTTGGGGGTGTGGTGGCATGTCGCTGGACTGTCGGAGAGCGGAAGTGCTCCGATGTTTTGCTTTCATAAAAGTGAGTTAGTTGTGAGTGAAGCTCTTTGTATACACTGCCTAAGAGTGGAGGTGACAGGCTTGTCAGACGGAGATAGGCGGCGAGTTTGACTCTCCAAGCTAAAGGCCCCATTCATGCAGAACTCCCACAGTGGTTTCGAGCATGTCAAGCAACTGCCCGTTGCCGGATGCGTACTTGCTACCTCGCACATCCAGAGCCTGCTTTATGCTCAACATGCCCTGTCACGCAGTCTTCACCAATTGCTTGCTTTCTTGGAAGCTTCCTGGACGTGCCTCGGGCTTCCCATGCACCCAGCATCAGGGCTCCGAGTAGCCCCTGAGCTTGCCCCTGGCAGTGTTGTACCATCTTCTTGAATTCCTGCGTCGTACGAGATCTCAAGGGTCCTGGAAGGTCCGCCGTGCCCATTCTCAGCACGAGCATCGCAAGGGCTAGACGACATCTCCAAATGGCCGGAGGGCTAGACTCTAAACTCTAAACTCTAGACCCTAAAACCCTAGAAAACCTTTGCACAGAGTTCAGCCCGACTCTTCCACGTGATCGGACCCCGCTGGTGTGAGGTTCTTGGTCTTGGGTCTCTGTTGTCTTTCAGTGCCGTGCTGTGTTTCTTGGGCCCTAAAACCCTGAACACCGAAGCCTAAACCCGAAGCATCCCAACACTATCCCAATCCAACAGCCCAAACCTCTATGCGAGTTCATTCGCAGTCATGGCAGGAGGAAGGCAGGGTTGGGGGGATCTCCCAAGTCACAAAAGCCACACAGCACCTGCCCAACAAGACTCTTGCTTTCCATGGCACTTTGGGCATCTTTGGGCCCAGGAGCGCAGCTGAAACGGGCACACACGAAGCTGTGAAGATGCCTGGGCCCTGGTTAGAACAGTGTTGGAACAGCGTTAGCAACAAATCAGATGTCAATCTCTGCAGCACTTCTGGCTCCACTTGACAAGGGCTCATCCGGCATCACTTCAGTATGGAGATCATTGAACAGGGCATGCCAGCCTCGGACGAAGAGCACCTACTACCTCCGGCTCCCCAGCGTCGCCCTTGGCCAAACTTGTTTGGCGCTGCTGTGGTGGTGTTGGGCGCCCTGTGCCTTGTGTACCGCATGCTGGGAGCGCCGGAGGCTTCCCCCATGGCTGTCTCCACCGGGCAGGCCTTTTCCTTGAAGTTCAAGAAATGGACTTCGTTCGGAGAGGTGCCCTACAACTTACGTGTGTCTGGAGTCATGTGCCCAAATGATAAAAATAAGGACGCGAATGGCATGTACACCTTCCAAGGCACTACAGCAGATGGCCGTCCCTATTACAAGAGTGACAAATCATGGTTCCTTTGGTACGACAAGGAGTGTGATGGGCCTGCAAAAGGCGACAACAGCGGATGGGGTCAATGGTCGCTGGCCCCAGGTGGACAGATCTCAACAACTGTGCCCGAGAAGGTGTGGAGCCGCGGATGTGATGTACAGGCTTTTGCATTCTGGGCGCCCAACAAAGAAGAAGCGAAACCTCTGGAAGATGTGCCTTATACCTTCGTACACAGCGGTGTCGCAGGCGCCTTGCCAGAAAATTCCGTCACATGGATGATCCAATGTGGCAAGGCCGGCCAGATAACTCGAGAGGTAACCGTCGGTACCTCGAAATCTATGCTGACGGTGACAGGGCGCTGGGTGTACAAATACATGGTCATGAAAGGCGAAACAAAGACAATCAAGTTTGGCTTTGACAAGAGCATGGAGGAAGGTTCAGCTAAAGAAGTAGCTGCAGAGGTTTCGACCAGTGCAGAATTCAAAACAGGGGTCAGTTTCCTAGCAGAGGGGTCGGCATCGGCGAGTGCTTCAGTGAGCGGGTCCATGGAAAGCTCATGGTCTGCTTCGGTTGGCACGCATGGCGAAGACGAGCGCAGCTTCACGTTGCCAGAGGGTGGGGCGCTTTGGCAGTGGAACATGGAGGTCAAGAATGAGGACGGGAAGACTCTCGAAATTCCTTCGCCAGATTATGCGGTAACGACAAATGGAGCGCAGAAGCCGCTGTGCTTCCCTTCGCTTTGCACAGATTGTGCGGAGACTCCCAACTATCAGGAGTGTGAGCCGGATGGCTATTTGCATGGTGGCAGGTGAAGAGCAAGATTCTCGGAGAAGAAGGTATGCGTGTGACCACGTGATTTTGCCATCATGCTGAATCATGCTTGCTTGATGAATCTATGAAGCAGCGTTCGGTGGCACTTACACATGCAGACACAAGCATGTGGCGTTTCACGCTTTTCAGCCTACCTAATTCAAGTCTTGCGCTAGTTGGCAATGCTGTGCCATGTCTTGGCGTTCTGCCTTATTTGGGGGTTTGCGAGAATAAGGCACCCGAATATGTAGAATACATAGACGCCAATAATAACGGGATGCCCTTTTAGCAAGGACCCTTACAAGGTAACCCCCCCCCGGCCCCGTCGTAAACCCCCATTTGACTTTACAGCCACACATTCATAGTGTGATGCTGCCGGCCTTCAGCTTTAGCTTAGGGCAGACAGCATCATGAGAAGCCCAAGGGAATTCCCAACTACGCGTGCCGTGGATTCTGGGGGATGTTTCTTGCGAAGTTTCAAGCATGTAGTAAAGAGAGAACGTTTTTGTAGAAGGGGCACGCGTGCGGTTTTAATGGGTTGTACCTGGGCAGAAAGATCGCGAACAGGCGGGAAGCGAGAAAAGGAAACGGTGCCTTTTCGGCTTGAAGTGGGACCCCCTCGCTTCACTTCGAGCATGCGTTCAAGATCTGGCTTCCTTATAGCTGAATTGACGAGATTGCGGAAGTGAGATCAGCGGATAGTGGACGCATGCATATCTTTGCTGCCCAGGCCGCGTGCGTTGCGTCGCTGGAATCTGTTCGAGGCAGGCTGTTGGGTTCATGCGGGAGTAGGCGCAGAGTTTCATCCTAACTGCAATCCTTTTGATAGTGGAGTCCTGGTGGCTGAGGCATCAATGTTGATGACATTTGCTGCCAGTTGCTTTTCATGCCGGGAGGGCCTGCAACTATGACGATTTGGCATGAGCACACACCTGCCAGTTATGTTGGTCAAGCTCCTAGTATTGTTACTGTTTTCGTTGATTGTCCCCAACCAGTGTGCCAACGCTGACGGGATTCTAAATTCATTTTCTGTCTCGTCAAAGTCAAAACTCCAGTCTCGTCGTTGTCACCTGATCCCGGAGCCTGCGGGTATTCGGGCTGGCGACTGTTTCAATTGCGCCAGTCAAACCTCCAGGCTTGTCGTTGTCACCTTCCGGCTGACGACTGTTTCGATTGCACTGTTCTGTGCCATTCTCGCTGCCAAAGGAATTGCTCCAGTCCTGTCGTTGTCACCTGATCCTGGATCCTGCGGGTATTCGCCAGCCTGTTTCAATTGCGCTGTTCGGTGCCCTTTTCGCTGTCAAAGTCAGACCTCCAGTCTCGTTGTTGTCCCCTTCTGTCAGGCTACTGTTTTGATTGCGCTATTCTGTGCCGTTCTTGCTGTGGGCAGCGACCCTAAAAACAACTTTTGGGAAGTAGCAAGTCAAGACGTTATTAAACCGCTCCGATAGGATGGAAGTCCGCCGGTCCTAACTCCCTGCACCTAAACAGGCTAAGATAATTCCCACTCTGAAACATCCGCATTTTTATACTGCACAACCCTCCAACAAGTGAAGGTGGGCAGATGGTGACTTGCCATTCCCACAAATGCCTAAGCCTCAACGACGAAAGAGGCTGCTTTTGGGGGGAGGACGTTGAGATTAGAAAGGTTCTCGGGGAATTTTTTGAGTTGCACAGGACCAAACACTCTGAACCGCTCACTGCGTCCCATCCCATCAACTCGTGTAGGTGGTCAGAGGCGATCTGGGAAAGCTCGAGCCATCAAAGTCCTTAGCCCTAGAAGTCTTCCGTGCAAAAACGCCGTGCATGTAGGGGTGATCAAGCGCGTTTCGTGCACCCCGTCCCTTCAAAGTAGAGATCGGTCTGGGGATACGATTGAGAGACGGTTGAGGCCTGAGTTTCTGCGGTGTTGTCAGCGCATGTCGCCGGTGGCCCACGTGGCCCACTGGACTCCGTCAGGTGTCGTCGTGCACAGACAGGCCGAGATTGCGGGCATCAAGCAGTAGCCCCGGGGGGGGTGGGAGGGGGGTCGTTCATGTCGGGCTAAACCCTAAAACCCTAGAGCCCAAAGCCTTTGCACAGAGTTCGAGGAAGGCAGAGTTGGGGGGATCTCCCAAGTCACAAAAGCCACACAGCACTTGCCCAACAAGACTCTTGCTTTCCATGGCACTTTGGGCATCTTTGGGCCCAGGAGCGCAGCTGAAACGGGCACACACGAAGCTGTGAAGATGCCTGGGCCCTGGTTAGAACAGTGTTGGAACAGCGTTAGCAACAAATCAGATGTCAATCTCTGCAGCACTTCTGGCTCCACTTGACAAGGGCTCATCCGGCATCACTTCAGTATGGAGATCATTGAACAGGGCATGCCAGCCTCGGACGAAGAGCACCTACTACCTCCGGCTCCCCAGCGTCGCCCTTGGCCAAACTTGTTTGGCGCTGCTGTGGTGGTGTTGGGCGCCCTGTGCCTTGTGTACCGCATGCTGGGAGCGCCGGAGGCTTCCCCCATGGCTGTCTCCACCGGGCAGGCCTTTTCCTTGAAGTTCAAGAAATGGACTTCGTTCGGAGAGGTGCCCTACAACTTACGTGTGTCTGGAGTCATGTGCCCAAATGATAAAAATAAGGACGCGAATGGCATGTACACCTTCCAAGGCACTACAGCAGATGGCCGTCCCTATTACAAGAGTGACAAATCATGGTTCCTTTGGTACGACAAGGAGTGTGATGGGCCTGCAAAAGGCGACAACAGCGGATGGGGTCAATGGTCGCTGGCCCCAGGTGGACAGATCTCAACAACTGTGCCCGAGAAGGTGTGGAGCCGCGGATGTGATGTACAGGCTTTTGCATTCTGGGCGCCCAACAAAGAAGAAGCGAAACCTCTGGAAGATGTGCCTTATACCTTCGTACACAGCGGTGTCGCAGGCGCCTTGCCAGAAAATTCCGTCACATGGATGATCCAATGTGGCAAGGCCGGCCAGATAACTCGAGAGGTAACCGTCGGTACCTCGAAATCTATGCTGACGGTGACAGGGCGCTGGGTGTACAAATACATGGTCATGAAAGGCGAAACAAAGACAATCAAGTTTGGCTTTGACAAGAGCATGGAGGAAGGTTCAGCTAAAGAAGTAGCTGCAGAGGTTTCGACCAGTGCAGAATTCAAAACAGGGGTCAGTTTCCTAGCAGAGGGGTCGGCATCGGCGAGTGCTTCAGTGAGCGGGTCCATGGAAAGCTCATGGTCTGCTTCGGTTGGCACGCATGGCGAAGACGAGCGCAGCTTCACGTTGCCAGAGGGTGGGGCGCTTTGGCAGTGGAACATGGAGGTCAAGAATGAGGACGGGAAGACTCTCGAAATTCCTTCGCCAGATTATGCGGTAACGACAAATGGAGCGCAGAAGCCGCTGTGCTTCCCTTCGCTTTGCACAGATTGTGCGGAGACTCCCAACTATCAGGAGTGTGAGCCGGATGGCTATTTGCATGGTGGCAGGTGAAGAGCAAGATTCTCGGAGAAGAAGGTATGCGTGTGACCACGTGATTTTGCCATCATGCTGAATCATGCTTGCTTGATGAATCTATGAAGCAGCGTTCGGTGGCACTTACACATGCAGACACAAGCATGTGGCGTTTCACGCTTTTCAGCCTACCTAATTCAAGTCTTGCGCTAGTTGGCAATGCTGTGCCATGTCTTGGCGTTCTGCCTTATTTGGGGGTTTGCGAGAATAAGGCACCCGAATATGTAGAATACATAGACGCCAATAATAACGGGATGCCCTTTTAGCAAGGACCCTTACAAGGTAACCCCCCCCCGGCCCCGTCGTAAACCCCCATTTGACTTTACAGCCACACATTCACAGTGTGATGCTGCCGGCCTTCAGCTTTAGCTTAGGGCAGACAGCATCATGAGAAGCCCAAGGGAATTCCCAACTACGCGTGCCGCCCTGCCGGATTCTGGGGGATGTTCCTTGCGAAGTTTCAAGCACGTAGTAAAGAGAGAAGGTTTTTGTAGAAGGGGCACGCGTGCGGTTTTAATGGGTTGTACCTGGGCAGAAAGATCGCGAACAGGCGGGAAGCGAGAAAAGGAAACGGTGCCTTTTCGGCTTGAAGTGGGACCCCCTCGCTTCACTTCGAGCATGTGTTCAAGATCTGGCTTCCTTATAGCTGAATTGACGAGATTGCGGAAGTGAGATCAGCGGATAGTGGACGCATGCATATCTTTGCTGCCCAGGCCGCGTGCGTTGCGTCGCTGGAATCTGTTGGAGGCAGGCTGTTGGGTTCATGCGGGAGTAGGCGCAGAGTTTCATCCTAACTGCAATCCTTTTGATAGTGGAGTCCTGGTGGCTGAGGAATCAATGTTGATGACATTTGCTGCCAGTTGCTTTTCATGCCGGGAGGGCCTGCAACTATGACGATTTGGCATGAGCACAGACCTGGCAGTTATGTTCGTCAAGCTCCTAGTATTGTTACTGTTTTCGTTGATTGACCCCAACCAGTGTGCCAACACTGACGGAATTCTGAATTCATTTTCTGTCTCGTCGAAGTCCAAACTCCAGTCTCGTCGTCGTCACTTGATCCTGGAGCCTGCGGGTATTCGGGCTGGCGGCTGTTTCAATCGCGCTGTTCCGTGCCCTTTTCGCTGTCAAAGTCAAAACTCCAGTCTCGTCGTTGTCACCTGATCCTGGCGCCTGCGGGTATTGCCTTGCCTTGGCTGCCTGCCCACCTGGCGGTACAAGAATACTCAAATGCCGGAGGTTGGCGCACCCCAAAATCGCCCACGGTGTATTATGTGCGCCTATACAGTCCCTGTTTCGGCGTGGTTTTAGTGTTGGGAGTGGCATGGTACTTCCCCTCCCAAGGCAAAGCGTCATGGGGGGAAGCGAGACGTGGACTTGAACTGCTGTGACTGCTGGGGTGTTCTGGGGTGTTCTGCCAGGTCCGCCCGGCCCTGGAGGTCCCGGTTTCTGAGCTATTGTTGGTTGCTTGTTGTGCTTCGAAGGAGAGTGCTAGGAAACCCAAACGATTTCAGCCTGAATCCCTCAGCAACGAAGGACCATATCGCATGAAAGACAGCGAGTCTTAGAGTGCTTCCCTGGTCCTTCCCCACGCATGGCGTGGAAGAGGTGAGCGGCTCTGTGGTTCGGGACTAGATCCGAGCTCCCCGAAGTGCTCCGACTACTAGCCCATTCTTGTGCTATGCGGATGCGACCCTGCAAATAGTCCCGAGTTGTCCTCAGACAACACCGTTTCACTCGAACATGTGTGCAAAGGAGCAATCAAGGAACAGCTGCATACCTTGCGCTCGTACGGGGATGCCGTGCCCTTTCTCGCCCTGTTTGCTTTAAACACAGCAGCCCTGTGAGAAGATAAAAGCAATTCTTGTGCTCTAAGTCAGAAACACCACCTTGTTGCAACACATCGCTAGTTGTCCCCGCTCTTTTGGCGGAGGATACTGCGCTCTTGGGGTAGAGGCGAGGCTTGGACGCTTGAAGCTTTAGTTAGGGGTTTAAAGGGCTTCTGAACAACCCTCAGCTGCTGTGTGTTGGCACGGCCTGGGTAACTCAGCAAAGTAGAGGCCGCCTATGCCTTCTTTCACGGTCAGCATCAGGTTCGAGACAAGGTTGGAATGCACGGCCAACAGGGGCAACGCAGCATTTTCTTTGCCTGACGGAGTAGAGCTTGCAGACTCAGTTCCCTGACCCTGCCCATCGGAGCGCTGAATCGCTCCGGGCCGATCCTGGCCGACCCTGGCAGGTTTCGAAGCCATGCTACTTTGTAGCCCATTCCCAGTGCTTGGGTGACATCCCCAAAGCCAAGCAGCAGACATGGAGCTGCCGATGCTCTGAGGCTCAGGCTCCGTGTGTCAAACATTGGTGGCACTTGAAAATGTGCGCGCCCGTGATTAATTGAAGTCTTTGGGCCTTTGGGCGGCCTTGGCCGCTTCTGCAGGAGCGGCCTCCACAAGCCTCCCTGCCCTCGGCACTTGCCTGAGCTTCGGCCTGCGGAGTGGTCCAGATGCCCTGCGTTGCCTTGGCTGCCTGCCCACCTGGCGGAGCGGCGTATGTGCTCCCGGCTGAGCTTTCAAACTGCCATGGATGCTCCATGACCCTGAGCTTCATTCCCCCGAGTCGCCCCCCTCGAGGCGTCACGGCATTTCGCCGCGCCGACGGCCCGCTGGGATCATCGTGCCGAGTGCGCCTTGACAGCCGGACTGATTCAGTCCGCGCTGAGGTCGAAGCGAAGCGCTGTGAGCATCACGTATTCCGGCATCCTCGCCTTGTACTCGGCCAGGGGATCTGGGACTTGAGGGGCTGACGGCCAGCACGGAAAAAGAAGGAGGGCCTGTTGCGAGGTGGCACGTGTTGGGTCAGGGCGGCTTACCGGCGTTGGGCTAGGGGGTCTTGATCCTAGGTTTGCTTGCAGGGTTCTTTTGCATGTCTCAGCGATTTCAGGACGTTAAGAGCAACACCCTTCAGTATCTTCTGTTCCGCAGCTTTCCACGACACATCATCCCTTCGTTCGTATGTTCGCCCCCTTCGCTTTCTGATAGATACGAAAACTAGACACTACATATATATATATATATATATATATATATCATCCTTTAGCAACACAGGCATCATCCCCTAAACCCTAAACCCTAAACCCTAAACCCTAAACCCTAAACCCTAAACCCTAAACCCTAAACCCTAAACCCTAAACCCTAAACCCTAAACCCTAAACCCTAAACCCTAAACCCTAAACCCTAAACCCTAAACACTAACCCTAAACCCTAAACCCTAAACCCTAAACCCTAAACCCTAAACCCTAAACCCTAAACCCTAAACCCTAAACCCTAAACCCTAAACCCTAAACCCTAAACCCTAAACCCTAAACCCTAAACCCTAAACCCTATCACGGCCAAGTTGTGGAACCATCGAGGCATGAAACAATGAGCCGCAATGCAAATGAGGAGTGTGCTTTGAGAGTTCGGTCGCGCTAGGCAATGTTTGCTGACTACGTCGACTATGGAGAGATATACAGCGGACCTACCCTTTGCATGTGTTTCCAAATTGGCTCTCCCAACGCTGCCATTAGGAGTCTTTGCTGTGCCACATCCTTGCCTTTGTGCGTAGTGATGGCGAGGGCCATGCGCCCAACACTGCCTTGGCTGCGAAACCTTCCATGGACACGAGGAATTCTCAGCCGCGTGTCGTACACGCCGACGTTGCGTCTCATGACTTTGGAGCAGAAGATGCATTATGAGTTGAACGGCTGGGTCAGGGTGCCGGCTGTGTTCTCGCGAGAAGATGTGACAAGCATCAGTGCTTGGCTAGACGACATCTCCAAGTGGCCGGAGGATTCCAAGCGGTGGATGCATCATTTTGAGGTCGACGAGGCCGGGCAAAGGATGCTGGCGAGAACGGAGAATGTTGTGCCGTATCATCCAGGCATGGCTCAGCTGACGATGCTGGGGCGCATTCCCATGTACGTCGCCGACGCCATGGGCCGCGATGTCTTCTTGTACAAAGAGAAGATCAACTACAAGCTCTCGGGCGGCGGTGGCTACGCGCCACACCAGGATGCCCCTGCCTACAAGCAGGTCCATGTTCATCCTAAACCCTAAACCCTAAACCCTAAACCCTAAACCCTAAACCCCAAACCCTAAACCCTAAACTCTAAACCCTAAACCCTAAACCCTAAACCGCCTACAAGCAGGTCCATGTCCATTGCACCGCACTTCTGTCCATCGACGAGTCGCGGCGGGACAATGGATGCTTGGAGTTCGTCTCGGGCCGGCACAAGGAAGGGCTCATAGGCCTCACCCATGATGGCATCATCGACTCCGAGGTGGGGGCGGGGGTCCTTCATGGATAGTTCTAACCACAATGAAGGGTTTAGGGTTTAGGGTTTAGGGTTGAGGGTTGAGGGTTTAGGGTTTAGGGTGTAGGGTTTAGGGGGAGTTGTAGTAAGCTTGTGAACCCTTATGTTAGTTTCAACCCTCGAAGCTCCAGGTTGATGTTAAGCTGCGCTTCCCTTTGTTGGGGGTTGTGTGGGAGTTCTCGGGAAGAGACATTTGGGGGTTTGGGGTGTCTGAGACCCACTAGGCTTATACAACCGCTCTTAAGGGCCCACGCTGGAACAGCCCTCAGGCGTGCTGCGCGATGCCCTTCACCGCCTGCGAGACGGACCCTGGGGACCTGGTGCCTCGTAATTACCCTGAACCCTAAACCCTAAGCCCTGCTGCTTTCAAGAGGTCTTAATGTGAAGCAGGCAGGTCCTAAACCCTAAGCCCTAAGCCCGAAGCCCTAAACCCTTGTGAAAACCTTAAACCAGATTCTGCTTGAATGCAGCTCCCCCCAAGGCAAAGGCTTTAGAGTGTTGGGGTGTTAGGGTTTCGGGTTTAGGGGTTTTTAGGGTTTAGGGTTTAGGGTGTAGGATCGGGTTTAGGGCTTAGGGATGACACTGTATCCCCTACAGCCGGTTGAGGGCAAGGGCTGGCCAGTCTCCCTGTAAACCCTAAACCTCATAGACCCTGCCAAAGCCTAAACCCCAAACCCTAAACCCTAAACCCTAAACCCTAAACCCTAAACCCGAAACCCTAAACCCTAAACCCTAAACGCGTAAGGGGGTGCGCCTTGGTAGGTCATCTTCTCCTCCTACGCGCCACACCGCTCGCGCAGCAACACCAGCGGGCGACCGAGGAGGCTGTGGCTTGGAACTTTCACGTTTTTTTACGGGTTCTCGTCGGGTTCTTGTAGTGCTTGTGAGAGGTTTCTGTGGAGGTTTAGGGGCTTGGGGTGTCGGGCTTCAGGAATGCTTCGGGTCTCTAGAGCGTGCAAGGGGCAGGGTTTTGGGAATTGGGTGCTTGGGAGCGGCAATTCCCATAACCTCAACCCCTAAACCCTAAACCCTAAACCCTAAACCCTACCTAAACCCTAAACCCTACTTAAAAACCCTAAACCCTAAACCCTAAACCCTAAACCCTAAACCCTAAACCCTAAACCCTAAACCCTAAACCCTACACCCTAAACCCTAAACCCTAAACCCTAAACCCTTAACCCTTAACCCTTAACCCTAAACCCTAAACCCTAAACCCTAAACCCTAAACCCTAAACCCAAAGGCTAAAAACCCTAAACCCTAAACCCTAAACCCTAAACCCTAAACCCTAAACCCTAAACCCTATTTTTTTTCCTTTTGGGTTTTCGAGGGTAGGCGGAGCCGAGGCTCTACTTGACCTACAATTCGCAGGAGGAGGGCTACCTGCGAGATGAGTACTACCGACACAAGCGCGAGGCTCTGAAGGAGGGCTCCTTATCCCTGATCAAGCATTTCCAGGGCAAGGACAACTTTGCTGACCGGGTCGTCCACGAGGTTGAAGAGCTTTTTGCAAGCAAGGGCGGCACCCTCTACGACCCACAGGCCCCTGGCGGAAGCGTAGCAGCTCCGGAGCCTTTTGTGTTATTTGTTTTGCTGTTAGATCTCCTTCCTCCCATTCCCTCCCTCATCTGAACTCTCCCGCTCCGAAGGTCACGCAGATGGAGCACGCGCTCCAATCTGCGTCCCTCGCAGAGAAGGAGGATGCAGAGGAATCCCTGGTCGTCGCGACGTTGCTCCATGACGTGTGGCTCCAAGAGTGCTTACCCCTCACCTATGCTGCAAGTAAAACCCGGAGTGTTTCTCCAGAGGCTGTTGCAGCTTGCAAGGGTTTAGGGTTCGGGTTCGAGGATGAGCTGGTCTCATGAGAGGTCGGCCACCTGCTTCTCGATGAGCACGCGGGCAAAACCGACTTCCTGGCGGAAGACCTCAGCCACGAAACCGTTGGGGCAAGCTGGCTGGACGCTCGCTTTCCTCCGGAGGTCGGGGTGAGGGCGAGGATAATGCGTGAGCGCAGATATAAGACTGCTGAAGTTGTGAGCGTTTGTTTGGCTGTGGTCTGCTACGGTGTCGACATGATTTCGTTTCGTTCCCCACCCCCCACCCCCAAATTCCTCGCAATCAAGCCCAGCTTCAGAGACTTCCAAGAGGTCTCCGAGTCCGTGCGCCTGCACGTGAACGCCAAGCGATACCTGTGCGCCGCGCGCCCTGGCTACTGGGAGACCCTTTCGCCAGCGTCCAAACGATCCCTGGAGGCGCCTTCATTGCCGCTTCATCCCGTTTGTACTAAACCCTAAACCCCTAAACCCCTAAACCCCTAAACCCTAAACCCTAAAGCCTAAACCCTAAACCCTAAACCCTAACCCAAGATGCACCCAAAGTTTAAGCCTTTTGCGGGCCCCCTGAAGGTGCAGGGCGGTGTCTTCTCCGAGCAGCAGGCGGGCGACTGGATCAGGCAGCCGCACGCCGAGGCAGCGGTGAGGATACGCCTCTGGGATGATCGGGCCAAGACCGCCGGCACTCAGACACCTTCTTTGCACCACTACCTGCCCAAGATCCGCGCCCAAGTGAGGACTTCGGCGTAGATGGAGCCTCCAGGGCTTCCTCATTCCTTCCTTTGGCATCGTTTCTATCTGGTGCCCGTGTGGCCGTATCTGGCGTGAAAGTGGCCATGCACAGCACCGTGACCCAGTGCTTTGAAGTTGAAAGCGAGCGGAACAGGAGGTAAGCTCCTAAGTCTTACACAGGCTTCTTTGAGCTAGATGTTCCCAACAGTGCAAGCACACTCGTGTCATGGAGCCACGCAGCATTGTGTTCCATCTCACTTTGCGAATCGCTGTGGGAAGGCAGGCGTGCCAATGCTTCGCGAGACCCGAAACCCGAAACCCTAAACCCTCAACCCTAAACCCTAAACCTTCGACCCTCAAACCCGCAGAGCAGTGCCAGGAGATGCTTTTTTACCTGCAGCCGCGAGCTTCCCAAAACCCCGAAGCGGCAACCTCTACCTCAACAGCCCCCCCAAACTTGACGTCCCCCAAGGGCTGTACTCATCCCCTTTATTGGGGTTTAGGGGCTGGGGAGTAGGGGTGTAGGGTTTTGGGGTTTAGGGTGTTTAGGGTTTGGGTTTAAGGGTTTGCCCAGAACGGCTGGCGAACTGAAAGCTCCCCAAATGCAGTCGCATCGCTGGAAGGAGTTCTGCGAGGCCTCTCCTTTTGATGGCGAGGGCCATGCGTCCAACACTGCCTTGGCTGCGAAACCTTCCATGGGCACGAGGAATCCTCAGCCGCGCGTCGGACACGCCGACGTTGCGTCTCATGACTTTGGAGCAGAAGATGCATTATGAGTTGAACGGCTGGGTCAGGGTGCCGGCTGTGTTCTCGCGAGAAGACGTGACAGGCATCAGCGCGTCGCTAGACGACATCTCCAAGTGGCCGGAGGACTCCAAGCGGTGGATGCATCGTTTGGAGGCCGATGAGGGCGGGGCAAAGGATGTTGGCGAGAACGGAGAATGTTGTGCAGTATCGTCCTGGCACGGCTCAGCTGACGATGCTGGGGCGCATTCCCATGTACGTCGCCGACGCCATGGGCCGAGCTGTCTTCTTGTACAAGGAGAAGATCAACTGCAATGTACTTGAGCTGCCCCTTGTACAAGAAGACATTTCGGCCCACTACAAGTCCGGGCGGTGACCATTGCCACGCACTCCGATCTCTCCACGAATCCCGATGGGACAATGGCTGTTTGGAGTTCGTCGATGTGGAGGTTGGGTGCTCACGTATGTGTATCCATCTCGTGGTGCTCCTTCCTGCTATATAAGTATGCGCTGTGTGCATGAAGCTTCCACTCTGAAGCACTAATCACTAAACTCCTCGAATTAAAGCCTATTCGCCCTAAACAGGCTAGCACCTTAAACCCTAAACCCCTCAACCCTTACATTTCACCAAGAGGGGTTTAGCGTTCAGGCGCCGCAAAGCCCTAAGCTCACAGACCTTGCGCCCGTCAAAGCCCGAGAGGCTCGTGCAGCCGGTGGGGCTGGTAGAAAAGGGCTTGGTTTAGGGTTTAGGGTTTAGGGTTAGGGTTTAGGGTTTAGGGTTTAGGGTTTAGGGTTTAGGGTTTGGGGTTTCGGGTTTAGGGTTTAGGGCTGCCCTTGTTGCGAAGCGCTCATCAACGGTGTGGCGCCTCGATCAGCAAAGTTGTCCTTGCCTTTTGTGTGCTGTTGTCCAGGACGGTAGAATTAGAAGCTCCAGGGCCATGTTTTTGCTTCTGCTCTCATCCTCGCTCTTCCTGAGCCTCTCTCCGAAGATCCCAGAAGGAACCCCCCTGCGCAGGCCATGGCTGACCTCATCGGTTCGCTTCCGCGTGAGGCCGGCGGTGCTGGGGGGGCCCGACGTGCAAGCAGCCGTACTGTGCACCTAATCATGTGGCAGGCTACTCATATGCTGCCGTCACCTGTGAGATCATTCGCAGGCACATGGCTCACACGAGGCTTGTGCGCTCCCCACTCATAGCCCTCGCGCCAGAGACCCCGCATGATGAGATCCAGATATGCCAAGCCATGGCAATGGCCCGTTTGGCTTCGATGGTGAGCCAGGCGCTTGCGTATGATTTCCAGTATTTCTTGCCGCAAGAGTTCTTGCTTGATCTTCCTTTGAGACAGGGCAGCTTTGCAGCGGAAGTCATTTCGTATGTGATGTCAGCAAATGTCCCAGATGTGCACCACAAAAAAGTGGAGTCGGGATTCTTCATCAACATCTACGCAGACTCCGACTTCAATTCTGAAGCCTTTCGATCTCGTCGCGATGTCTGCACACGAGTGCCAGTGGGTGGCAACCCTCACCAGTCACCCCACATGTGCGAGCATCCAGGATCGAGGGCGCCCCGAGCTGAGATCCTAGAGCCTGATGGCAGCTCTGATGCAGGCCGCTTCAGGCTCACTGCGGAGTTTCAGTTCCGTGTGCCTGGCAAACTCCACATCGAATCGGTCGCGTGCCTCATTTGGTGCATCACTGATACAGTGTGTGACGATGAGGTCGACATCACTGGTGTTATCATGGTGAGTAGCCTCGTGCAGGTGAGAAATGAAGGAGGCGCATTGAAGCTGCTGCCCCACACGGACACGTCCTGGATCTCGGGTCCCGATGTTCATGGTTGTCACCCGGACTGGCTGGTACGCCTCTTTGCAGACCAGCACGATCTTCGCGACGGAATCCGCAAAGTGGTTGATGCATACGTAATGCAGAACCTCCAGTCGGAGTTAACCCTTCAGCAGACCTTGCCCATTCACAGCGCGTTGAATTTGACATACAAGTTGGAGCATCTCCAGTTTGTGTACTCGCAGGTGCCTGCAAATGAAAGCTTCGTCGCGGTGCATGCGAGTTGCACAGTCCATGCAAGAGCAAGAAATGGCTCCACACAGGCCTTCCCTGATTCCGATGCTCCGTGGACGGGGCATCACAACACGCTTCCGCTAGGTGAGAGTTGGAATCGAGTTGAAGGACATGGCCCCAAGCAGTTGGTTCTGCTTGGTGGAGCTCGCTTCAGCCAGGAGCTGCTATCTGCCCTCGCCCAAGGCATGCATTATGCCGGTCTGCTTTACTCAGAAAACTCCAGCCGCGTGAAGGACGCCACCCTCTACTCCACTATTGACATGGCCCGTCCAGAGGTGGACATCTCAAGTGCGGGAGCCGGAGTCATCATGCGACAGAGCTCCTTGCATCTCAAGCTCGACTGCTTGGACGCGACGGCGGCCAAAGTGTCGAACTTTAGCTTGCTGAACGCCACCTTCTGCAATGTCAAAGAGCAGATCTCTGTCTCAGCCTACGTGCCCAACGACCATACAGCTGGGATCGTTCTCCAGGTGTCGAACGTGACGATGGGAAGTGCCAACGTGACTTCTTTCCACTCAGACGCTTTCATGGGATCTGCAAGTGAGTTGAAGTCGCTGGCCCAACAGGCCATCCAGAACAGCCTCCCTCTCCTGAATGACCGGCTGAACCACACTCCACTTGTGTTTTGTGCTGGTGGATCCTCCGCCTGTTCCTTGGTGCCCTTCGCCCCTCGTCCTGCAGTCAGAACCATTCCACCTCAAGGCAAAGCTTGGGCAGGGTACGTGCAGGTGTCCTGGCACTGCCAGTGCACCACTTCCGGCTTCTACCAGCCTTGCATGGGCTTTCAATGTCCGCAGCTTGGGGTCTCAAACGAGCACGCGCTCGCTGTCCGGCAGCTCCAGCTCCGGCAGCAGCAGACAAAATGGCGTGCCGCGGCCACAGACATCAGCCAGCAGGTCTCAGGCACGCCTGCCACAGCGTGGATGAGTGTGTTCCGCAACAAAGACTGTGCTTTCACGCCAGACCAAACCATCAGCTTCACAAAAGCGCTCGATGGCCACTGTATGGCGAGCAACTTGCCATCCCTGGCCCCGGCATTCAAGCTTGTCGACCGAGATCGTGGCTGGTATCTGCTTTCCGGCTGCAGGGACGACTGCTCGAGCTGCAAGTTCGAGGATCGGATTCCAGTTCGGAGATGTGTTTACATTCAATCTCTCGGCACACACGTCGTCCTCTCGTCCTCGAGCGATGGCTGCGCCACTCGGTTGCATAATAATGTGATTCTGCCAGCAAGCACCCTTCACATGCCCGGAAGTCTCCTTGCTTTGCCCAAGGGTCTTCTGCCCTAAACCCTAAACCATCCTAAACCCCAACAACCAAAACCCGAAATCCTAAACTCTAAACCCTTCAAGAAGCGCCCCTCTCAAAGGTTCGGGAGAAGAAGCTTGCGTGAGCCGCGAGAAGCGAGCTAAGGTTGGCGGCCTGAAGCCCTTCGCCGAGCACTCATCTTCACGGCGCAGGAAAGCAGTACTGCAGCCTTCATGCAAGCGACAAGACTGGGCCAGGAGTGCAGCCCCTGTGGTGTCTCGGGAGATTTGCGTTGCCTGGTGAAGCTCAATGCCAGCCTGCTGTGCTCAGACTGCCGGGCAACGTCTTGCGCCTTGCCGCACGTGACGTTTGGCCAGTACAGCGTGCCTGAGACACCCATTGGCAAGCGCAGCGGGTACATCAAAGTGGCCCTTGCCACCCCCGAACTTCTCCCCATGCTGCGTGCATGCAGCCCCGGCAACGACGATCCGCGTGCCGATGGCATGGATCCGTCTCTGAAGTTTGGGATCACCTTGGCTTTGGTTGCAGTGGCTTGCTGCTTGTGCTGTCTTCCGATATCTACACGGCTGAAGCGCATTGCTTCCTTTGCATGCCGTCTCCGAGTGTGGGTCCGGCTGCGTCATGTGCAGCAGCTCCACGAGGAGCGGTATTTCCACTTCAGTCTTGTCCTGGGAGCTGCTCTCCTGGCAATAAATGGAGCTGTGTGGATGTTGTGCAATCCAATGGCAGGCCAGCTGAACCACATCACCCAGACAATGGACACGAGCAATTTCGACCTTGCTGCCGCATCTTACATCGTAGAAACATCAGCTTGGAGGGGCCTCGTGGTATTCATCGGATCGGCCCTTGTTCTAGCAAGCCTCTTGCTAGTGCGAGTCTTGTGGCATGTGCAGATTTCCATGGGCACCTCTCCGCCACGCGCTCTTGAACGGCAGGATTATGGTGGCTTTGCCTCGGCTGCATACGGTTGGAAAGCAACGACAGTCTTCTGTTTGGCAGAAGGAAGTGCGGCTGTTGCGCTGCTGGCTTTCACGTTCTGGCAGGAAAGCTTTTCCACGTCTTTCGAGAAGCAGCGCCAGCAAGCCAGTGACCTCGGCTTTCTGTCTGGTACCGTGGCTTCAACAGCGTCGGCAGTGTTTTGCATTCGTGTGACCCTGAGCTGGATTGCACCATTCCTGCTCAACATGCGCACGTCCACCAGTGCAATCCTCTTTGGGGCGTCGTGTTGCAAGGCATCCGGTGCATCGGATGACTCAGGTTTCAACGCTACTGTTCTCGGTATTCTGCTGACGCAGGAGACGGCATCCCTGATTTTGTCAATCGCCTACTTTCATTCTGGATTTGCTCCGGCCACTTTGCTGTGGCCCCTTGTCCGCAACGTCTGGACAGGCATTGTAAGCATACCATGCTATCCTTGCAGTCTAGTATAATAATAATACTAATAATTAATATATATATATATATACATATATATATATATATATATATATATATATATATCCGAGTATGGACAGGCATTGTAAGCATACCATGCTATCCTTACAGTCTAGTGTGAGAATATATATATATATATATAAATATATGTATGGAGACTCATAGTATACATATAGCTTCGTGCACCGTATACGAATAAAGCATTATCATGGTATGCTGTGCAGTCACCGTCCTGCAAGGCCCCAAATCCTTAGCCATTCATTCTGTGCCCTCAACATCTAAACTACAAGAAAACGCCATTCTGAACCATAGTATACCGTCTGTCTGTATGTATGTATGTATGTATAGGTATAAGAGTCTAGCATACCATCGTATACCATACCGCCCAACGCAGCTTGTTTTTGGAGGTTGGCCATCTGCAGCGGCCTTGCGAACGGTTTGTGGCTGTGCTTGCTGACTTCTTCATGGGCCTGTTTGCGATCATGGTGCCTGCTATTCGCCGGTTGCTTGGTCACCCTGCAGATCCTGCTGATCGGCTTCATGACTGGGCTGCTGGGGGATCCGAGCTCACTGCCGTTCCTGCTGTGTTCCATGCTGGCGGCTGCATGCTTGTCCTTCGCAGCAGTGATGCTCTTCGCCAGCGCCAAGCCGAAGGCGGTGGACGTGCTTCGTTCACCGGCAACTGCAGCGGAGTCTCCAGGCAACGAAGCTTGTCTAAGCTTCAGTAAGTTTCACAGAGTTGCATAGGTTTCTGTCCAGAAGGAGCAGCGATGCTCGCAGCTAGGGATTGGGTTCAGGAGCTTCTGGTTTGGCAGCCCCGGCATGGTGGCGGTTTCGCGTGTTCATCTAAGGTAGCGAGCCGTGCGGCTTCGCAGCCTGACTGCTTTTCAGTTACGATGCTCTTTGTCAGGTGCATGCTTGAGCAGACTGAAGCCGCATCACCACGCTTCGGGGCACGCATCAAGTGGCGGCGGATCTGTGCGGTGCTGGGCTGCGTTGGCCTGCTATTCGACCTACTGCGAACCTTGGAGCACAATTTCAGCCACACAGCCTGGGATGACCTGAACAGCCTCATCGCGTCGATGGTTGGTTCAGATGCTATGGTTGCCCATGACAAGGGCTCTGTGCTTGCTCCACTGGTCAGCAGATACGCTGCAGCGAGAGGCGTGCGTGCCGGTTGCAGCGCCGTGGGCGCTTCCTGCTTCGCCCTTGCCACGATCCTGGATGTGTTGGGCGCAAGCCTCGCGCTGCGATACCCATCAGTCTCAGCTTCCACGTTCCTCGGACTCTCCAGGCGACTCGGATTCCTCGGCAGTGCTGCATATGCGGTGGGCATCCTGGTCTTCAACCTCCCGGATTATGTCGGCTTGCTGGACTTCGGGAGGCTTCAGCGCTGTGGCAGCGAGTTCTGCTCCGCTGTCGCCTCGTCAATGAAGACTGCGATAGGGGCAGGGCTCCTTGCAAAGGCCAGCTTGGAGTTTTTGCCCTTACTCGTCTGCCTGGCTTGGACGCTCTTCCGGATTGGCTTCTTCCTCTCCCTGGATCGTCGCAATGCAGAGGCGGTGAATGCCCTGATGTGGGCGACCCTCAGCTGCATGATGCGGCTGTCACCTGTAGCAGGGACCGCTGCTTACATCGCATGCCCTGGCACCGCTGTCATCGGCTGGTTCACGGCATTCCTGCTGCTACCAACCCTCCTCTTGGGAGGCATTATGAAGTTCGAGCTTACCTGCCTGGCGTGGTACTTCCTGTGGGGCTGGGTCCTCTACCTCGTCCCGCTTCTCGTCATGGCGTCCTATGCCCTTGGAATGGACTTCTGCACCCTGCTGGACCACCTGCGGGAGTACTTGCAGAAGCATTGGCCCATCTTCTTGGCGGAGTTCACGCTCTCTGACGTCGTCATCTCAGACCTCTTCTTTGTGTTCATCTTCAAAGGGGGGGAGTAGGCACCCTCAAAGGCACCCACTTTGCACTCTGTCCCGAATCCAGCCTTGCCTTCTCGGCGTCAGGGTGGACAAGCCTTAAAGTGCATGTCTTAATTCGGCTGCCACAATGCAGTGAAGCTGTAGTACGGCTCCTGCAGGGTGGTAGCTGGCAATTCAGCAGTCAACTGTACTGCACCACAGCTGCAAAACCAGCCAGGATCAACCTGCATCGGAAAGAGCTTCTCTCGACAGGGGTTGTGCACCCTTGTACTGCAGTATGGCGGAGTAGTATACGCTTGCATAACTATAGATTGTTTGTAGTAACTTTAGAACAACACCGCCCGTGCTTTTCTTAGTCCAATTCTTGGCTGGTTGCATGCGTCTGGCGTCCAGGAGAGGCGACGAGACGAAAGAGTCCGATGCAGAGTCGATCGTGGAGGTGGCCTGCTATTGTTTTTAGGGTTTAGGGTTTAGGGTTCAGGGTTTAGGGTTTAGGGAGTGTAGCTCTCCTAACACATGATCCTATGATTTTTTGCCTCGATCTGTATAAGCCTAAACTTCAAGAACTCAGGTAAAGTCAACGGCCGCATGGGACTAGACCGTACTAGAGTATAGTCTACAATACCTGAGCATGCTAAATTGTACTTTACGATACCATTCTTGACTATTCTTTGAATTGAATGGCCCAGAACTCGGCAGGCTATTTGCGACCCGGAATGGGATGTGCACCATGACCACAAGGCGCACCAGCCTCGTCCTGGAAATGCACGTAAGTGGAAAACCAAGTCCCGCAATACACTGATCCTTCGTCCTAAGCTTGGCCGCAAGTGTCATGTCGAAGAACTTACATGGCCATGTTTTAGAAGAGTGGGATGTCGTGCAAATCTCAAGGGGAGGAGAAGTTGAAGGTTACGTCTGCACTCACCCACATACGTGCGTATTTTGTGTGCTACTAGCATGCGTTCTTGAGTACAACGAAGCGATACGGGCAAATGTGAATCACGCCATACACGTGTATCAAAGACTTAGAGACGTTAGGTCCTTGTGGGTAGCACATTTGAGAACACGTACATACATGTATATAATATTCGTTATGTTCTGATATGATCTGCTAAATTTCATCATCTTCCACAATATTCTGTATACAGGCATTGCCTGTATACTCAGATGTAAAATTGCTATGTGTGTTGTTTGCAGCATACAGGCTCGGGTCTCGGAGCGCCTGTGAAGCTCCACACTCGTGTCACGCAGCCATGCAGCAGTCTTTGTGGGAAAAAGGTGTGGACGACTTCGCTTTTTGCCCTGGGGGCCCACAGGCTGCAGAATGCTGCAATCCGATTGCTGAGGCGGATATCCTGGCTCAAGGCAACGCGGCACGGAAACCCCCAACCCTCAACCCTCAACCCTCAACCCTCAACCCTCAACCCTGAACCATAAACCCCAAACCCCAAACTCAACACCCAAAACCCTAAACCCCCAAAAGCCTGCTTGCGTGCTCTGAGCCTTGCGGATCTGTCCGTTACGCCATGGCGGACCACGCCGTGTCGCCACGAGGACCCCGCCGCATTTTAAGGATGGTTTAGGGTGTAGGGTTTAGGGTTTAGGGTTCAGGGTTTAGGGGTTAGGGTTTAGGGCGGGGGGTTTAGGGTTTAGGGTTTATAGGGTTTATAGGGTTTATAGGGTTTAGGGTTTAGGATTTGGGGTTTGGGGTTTAGAGTCTAGGGTTGTGGGTTTTGGGTTGCGAGATTAGGGTTGAGGGCTTGGGGTTTAGGGTTTAGGGTTTAGGGTTTCGGGGGTTTGTTTCGGGTCTAGGGTTGAGGGACTAGGGTTTCGTTGTGACCGAAAGTCTTGACCGATTTCTTGGGGAACGCAAGTTCTTATTTTTGCTCTTGGGGTACTAGCTGGGCAGCTGGGGTGGGCACAACGCACTTCAACTTAGCTTGCAGAGCTTTTATTGAAGGAGGACCTTTCCGCGGCGCCGGTTCACCACAGAAAATGTCTATTCATTTAGGGGTTTCCGAAATTCCGGGTACCCTATTTGCGTCCTGATTACAAGGGAATCCTACTCTGCGAGGGTCTATATGAGGGGTGCCATACTTTCGTCCCCATTTTTGTCTTTGAAGTTTCGGGTTTGAGGGCGGGTGTTGGGGGTTTTGGAGCTTAGGGGGGAGGGGGGTTAATCTGCAGGATGCCAAATTAAGGCCTAAACCCAAGCAGCCCGTGCCAGGAGATGGCGCGGCCGAGGCGCTCTTGGAGGCTCCAGCGCAGGAGGACCTCGGAAGTTTCGGGTTTGGGTTTACGTAGGGCTTAGGGCTCGGGGTTTAGGGTTTAGGGTTTAGGGATTAGGGTTGAGGGTTGAGGGTTTAGGGTTCAGGGTTTAGGGTTTAGGGCTTAGGGCCTAGAGAACCAAGAGAGTCTGAAAGGTTGATAGGAATGTCCTGGAAGGTATGCCAAGTATTCCTTTTGCCCTTTTGCGCGGGAGCTAGGGTTGATGGACGTAGGGCCTAAGGAATTCGGGGTCTTAGGCTTAGGGTTTAGGGTTTCGGGTTTAGGGGTTAGGGGTTTAGGGGTTAGGGGTTTAGGAGTTTACTGGTTTTGGGGTTTCGGGCTTAGGATTTGGGGAGGTTTCGGGGTCTTAGATTTAGGGTTCAGGAGTTTAGGCTTGTGGGGTTTACGAAATCCCAAAGCCCAAGCCCTGAGGAAGACCCGAGATCAGAAAACAAATGCTCATAAAGGTTCCTACTGTTGGTGGGGGATTGTTTAGGATTAGCCCTAAACCCTTAAGCCCCATACCCCTAAACCCCACACCCCTAAACCCCCTAAACCCCTAAACCCCTAAGCCCCTAAACCCCTGAACCCCTGAACCCCTGAACCTCTGAACCCCTAAACCCCGAGACCGCTAAACCCTAAACACCTCCACACCCCTAAACCCCCTCAACCCCTAAGCCCTAACCCCTAAACCCTAAACCCTAAACCCTAAACCCTAAACCCTAAACCCTAAACCCTAAACCCTAAACCCTAAACCCTAAACCCTAAACCCTAAACCCTGACCCTAAACGCCTAACCCTAAACCATAAACCCTAAACCCTAGACCCCTAAACCCTAACCCGGCATAACCCTGAACCCTAGACCCTTAAACCCTTAAACCCTAAACCCTAAACCCCCAAGCCCTAAATCTTAAACCCCTAAGCCCTAAACCCTAAAACCCCCAAACCCTAAATGGAGGAGATGGACGCCACCCCCCCTCCGGCGCCGGGCTGCCGCGCGCAGGCCCGGGAGGCCCTGGAAGGCCTGGGGACGATCCTGGTCTGCACCATCATGGGCCTGGTCCCTGGGTTGCCGTTCAGGAGTGGTTTTGTTTTTAGGGTTTAGGGTTTGGGGTTTAGGGTTAGGGTTTAGGGTTTGGGGTTTAGGGTTTAGGGTTTAGGGTTAAGGGTTTAGGGTTTAGGGTTTAGGGGACCCCCAATAAGGATCCAAGTAGTAGGATCCCCCTATTATTAAAAGACCACAATAAGACACCCCCTCATTTCGGAAACCCCCAAATCCCAATGAAGGTTTGCAAAGGTTCAAAAACGTGTTATCAGTGTGTACTAGGGTTTTCTGGATGTGTCGGGAACAGAAATCAGAAGTAACCATACCATGATTAGGGTACGGCAAGTGGTCATCATTGTAGACGCCTACGCTCGCCGCAACGGACACAGAGGGGCTGGCCCAACACAGGGTGCAGCATGCGCAACGGTGCCCCGAGAGGTCCAAGGGTTCAAGATGAAGTTGCAGGCCAGCTAGGGGGGTTTGCGCCAGACGGTTTGGGCAGGTCCCGCAAGGGGGGGGGGGGGCTACAGACAAGCAGAAAAGTTTCTGGTTGGGGGAAGGGTTGGGAAGATCCTGGTCTGCTTGTTCTAGACGCCTCTCGGCTGGCAGCCGAGGCGAATTGTAAACGCTGGCGCCTGATTCAACCAAAACCGCAAAATGAAGCCCCCGTCAGACTCCCCTCTGACTGCCCTCAAACCCTAGGTGTGCTTGTTCTAGACACCGAAACCATATTGTTGAAGCCGCAATTCTGGTATGCGTTCAGTTCATTAGCAGCAACCGAGGTTCTCATCCCACTTGGACTGCCTGCTTTCCTGTTCCTTGTCGCTATTGCAGGGTAGTTAGGGTTCATTTTTCTTAAGGACAACAAGACGACTTTACTCAGTTGACAGCCCAGGTTAGTAGGCACCATGGACCTCCTGGGAAACGTATACGAAGGTTGCGGCGGCAATCGCCGAGACTGGACTCTCTTTGTGGTCGGGGCGGATAAGCCCGACAACGTCTCGGAACAGTGCAACAGGGACATGGCTGGCATGACTGAGGCTATGCGTGGCCAGGGCCTTTGGCCGAACTTCCTGTACCGCTTTCGCAACAACCACCCAGTCTTTGGCATCTGTGGATGCGAGTTTGGGCATCCCTTTAGTCCCGTTGAGAGAACTGGGCTGCTGGTACTCCTCCTCAGCTTCGCATACTTCATGGCGGGCCTAAAGGTGGGCCGAAGGGGTTGTCCTTGCGCAGATGCACGGAGTGAAGGAGAGGCTATACTATAGAAAAAAAACCCAGGTTTGTGTGGTTCTCTTGTGCAGGTGAAGTTCAGCGATTATGTGGACACGCACGAACATTGGAATGACCGGCAGCGCTGGTTGTGGATTGGCTGCTACTCCCTAAGCTGCATCACGCTGCCCAGCATGCTCCTCCAGGCTGTGCTGAAGTACTTCGCGCTCCTGGACTACCAGCACCTCGGAGACCTCAACCCCCAAGGGAGTTTGGGATCAGGCTTTAGGGGTTTTTAAGGGTTTAGGCCCCATTCCTAAGATTTGCTTTCCTCTCTCCGGAAACGGACCCCCACCCCCCAAAACCCCTTCAGACTTCCTGGAGCCTCCCAAAGGTATGTGCTGAACAAGTACGGCTACTTCGCAAAGGTGCGCGCGGAGCGCTGCCGGGCCTTTGCGAAGCAGTTCTGCATGGATCGTGGCCTGGGGGTGGAGCGGCCCCCCGCCCGCCGGCCGCAGGGCGGGTTCAAGCTCTTCGACTGCAACTGCCTTGAGCAGTGCTGCAAGCTTAACGATGCCTGCAAGGCGGGTTCAGGGTTTAGGGTTTAGGGTTTAGGGTTTAGGATTTAGGGTTTAGGGTTTAGGGTTTAGGGTTTGGGATTTAGGGTTCTTGCCTGTTCTGGACCGACTTCTGGCTTTACTTCTGGCTGGCTCTATGTCTGCAACAAGAGGAGGATTTTCGGAGTTTCCAAGAGCATTCAACGACAGTGGAACGTTGAGACCCTAAACCCAAAACCCATAAATCCCTGATTGCAGCGCTTCTCCCAGAGGCTCCCATAGACCCCTCAATTTAGGGTTCAGGGTTTGGGGTGGGCACAAGTATTTCCCCAAATAGAGATACCCCTCTTCTGCCCCAACTGTAGTAGACTCCCCAAAAAGGGACCCCCCAAAAGCCAAAGCATCCGCAACATTCTTGGACAGGCTTGCCACAACAACTGTGAGGATGGGCAGGCCCAAACCGTGAACTCGCTCTTCGCCAGCCTCTTCGCCGGGATCGCCTTCGCCGGCTCCTGCCTCTTCGTGGTCTTTGGGGTCCGCCTCGATCTGGAGGTGTTTAGGGTTTAGGGTTTAGGGTTTAGGAGCCCTGCCACCGTAGTCTTTTTTTGCTCCGGTGAATCCGCGAGCATGCTCCAGTAGGGAGAGGCCCCCAAACCCCTCACTGCCTCATCTCATCGCGCCTGGTGGCGGCCCAAACTTGAAGCCAAGAATTCTAAAGCCCGAACTCAACACAAACCACGCAATCTCTACAGCCTGAATCCTGAAGCCCCGACCCGATGGGTTGTCAGAGGTTCCAGAGCTGCAGCCCTCCAACTTCTACACCCCAAAGTTGAATGGCTTTTGGGTTTAGGGTGCAGGGTTTAGGCTTTAGGAATTAGGGTGTAGGGTTTAGGGTTTAGGAATTCGGGTTCAGGGCCCAAACCCACTCCCCCGAAGGCCTCCGAAGACGTCTGGCGCGAGGTGTGCATCGGTACTGGGATGAACTTCTTCTTCCTGTGGCCGCTCCAAGACACAGTCAAGTTCCTGGTGCCTCCTGGGGGGATAAAGGGGGGGCGGTTTAGGGTTTAGGGTTAGGGTTTAGGGGCTTTAGGAATCTTGAGGGTTTGTTGTCCTCAGTGCTTCCCAAACCCCAGGTTTTAAGTTCCCAACCCCAAAGGCCCGAAACCCCAAACCCTCAATCTGCTAGACCTTGAACCCCAAACTCCGACATCCTGAAGCCTTAAGTATTGAACCCGAAGACCCCAACTGGCATAAGCAAGCTACTGGTAGAAGAAAGAATCCCGTTCTTTTTGTTCACGGTTATATTGCAGATCAATGCGATGGTAGCTGGAATAAAGTTCTCTTACGAATCTGCGATCTTCGCCACACTTAGCCCTAACTAACCCCGCCCCCCCCCACCCCAACCCCCCAAAACCTTAAACCCTAAACCCTAAACCCTAAACCCTAACCCTAAACCCTAAACCCTAAACCCTAAACCCTGGACCCCAGACCCTAAACCCTAAACCCTAAACCCCAAAAGTAGACCCCGAGGGGGGTTTTGGGGTTCTAAGGTTCTAGGGTTCTAAGGGTTTTTTGGGTTCCGAAGGGCTCCTAGAGTTCCTAGGGTTCCTAGGGCTCCTAGTGTTCGTAGGGTTCCTGGGGTTCCTAGGGTTCTTAGGGTTCTAGGGTTCTAGGGTTCTAGGCTTCTAGGGTTCTTTGGGTTCTGGGGTTCCTAGACTTCTTAGGGTTCTGGGGTTCTGGGGTTCCTGGGCTGGCAAGGTGCTCTGGCAGTACCAGCACTGGGAGGGCCCCCGCTACGTCCTCTTCGGGAAGGCGTCCGCATGCCCCCTAAACCCTAAACCCCTAGACCCCAAACCCCAAACCCTAAACCCTAAACCCTAAACCTTAAACCCTAAACCCTAAACCCCTAGACCCCAAACCCCAAACCCTAGACCCTAAACCCTAAACCCTAAACCCTAAACCCTAGACCCTAAACCCTAAGCCCTAAACCCTAAAGCCTCAACCCTAAGCCCTAAACCCTCAACCCTTTCAACCCTGAACGCCAACCGAAAGAACTCCCCCCTCCCCCCCCCCAAGTATCCTCAGCATCCTGAGCCCCTGTCCACCAGGCCAAGAAAGCAATAGAGCCTGAACGAGATTTAGGGTTGAGGGTTCAGGGTTCAGGGTTTAGGGTTTAGGGTTTAGGGTTCAGGGTTCAGGGTTGAACTTGGTTTAGGGTTTAGGGTTTAGGGTTTATGATCTAGGGTTTAGGGTTTAGGCTTTTGGGTTCAGGGTTGTTTGTGGGATGCCTGGGCTGTTCTAAAAATAGTGTGAATTTTCTTCAGGGGTCCCCGGTAACATGGGTATCTAGCAAACAGATGTTTACTTGCGGGGTTGCTGAAAGGATCAGGGTACTTAGGAAGTGGCGTTATAAGTATGGTAGCTATACTTATAATACTTATACTCGCAATTAAGGTACTTATAACCCTACTTACTAAGTGTCCAAGTAGCCAGGAGATACCTCCCCGGTCGGAGCTTTCGGTGGAGATGCACCAGTTTTTCTGCCTGCTGGACAGGGATGCCGATGGGCTTCTGAGCTACTTGCCATAGCCTTTCATCGCTTTCACCAAACCCCCCAAAAAACCCCAAAAAACACCCTGTACTAACACCCCCAAGAAGCCCTAAACGCCCTAAACCCTAAACCTAAACTAAACCTTAAAGCTTAAACCCTAGACCCTAGACCCTAGACCCTAAACCCTAAACCCTAAACCCTAAACCCTCAACCCTAAAACCCTAAAACCCTAAACCCTAAACCTTAAAGGCATGAAGCTGCCCAAAAGCCAGGCCAGGAGGAGATGTCCTCGGCAGTGCGGTCGCTTCTGCACCAGGACCTCTCTGAGGAGGGCTGGGCGAACTTGCTGCGCGAGGCGGGTTTAGGGTTTAGGGTTTGGGGTTTAGGGTTTAGGGTTTGGGGTTTAGGGTTTGGGGTTTAGGGTTGAGGGTTTAGGGTTTAGGGTGTAGGGTTGAGGGTCGAGCGGATCCATACGTTAGATGTGCTCCCAGGTGAGGGCTAGTCTCCCCCAACAAAGCGTTTCCCTCAGCCTTCTCCGGGTTTCGGGCTTGGAGTGTATGGTTTCCCTTCCGCAGTTGGATGCTGACCAAGACGGGCAGCTATCCCTACGCGAGATCGAGGCGATCAGGTCGGAGTTTGCCGCAAAAGCTGGGTGGTGGATGCCGCCTGTCGCGCAATGACGCGCAGGGGGGGGCGGAGGGATGTCGAGGGCCGTGAGCCCGTGTACAGACCAAGGCCGGCGTCCCGCGGAAGAAAAGCACCTGGCGAGGGCTTGGGATTTGGGTGGTAGAGGCGTTTGTGAACTCCTGGTTCCACCCTAAACCCTAAACCCTAAACCCTAAACCCTAAACCCTAAACCCTAAACCCTAAACCCTAAAACCCTAAACCCTAAGCCCCTGTCGGCCACCAGAAGCTGACTTCCGCGACACCCGAAGTCTCCTTTGAACTCTTGGAAGGCGCCCTGAGTTCTGCGAAACAAGGATTTAGGAGTTTAGGGTTTAGGGTCTAGGGTCTAGGGTCTAGGGTTTGGGGTAAATATGGGGTGCCGTTGCTTTCGGCTGTCAGGGGGAGGTCTCGCCATACACGCGTAGAATACCATCGTCGACATCGTGTCACAGCTTGCAGAAACGGCAGCGCAGTGTCGACTTGTGAACCTGCTATCTTCTCCCCGGGTGTGGTTCTGGTCTGTCAGAGGGGTTTAGGGAGTTTAGGGTTTAGGGAAACAGGGTTTACCCTAAACCCTAAAACCCTAATCCAGAAATGGGGCCCAGGGACGTATAACTCCTAATTGCTTGACGGTTCAGTGTTCATCTTTGCTGGCGCGACTTTGCTGGAGCCATGGCCAGCATGAACGACGTTCCCTCAGCCACAGCTCAGAAGGACGGGGAGGGTTTAGGGTTCTGGGGTTCTGGGGTTCTGGGGTTCTGGGGTTCTGGGGTTCTGGGGTTCTGGGGTTCTGGGGTTCTGGGGTTCTGGGGGGTCTTCTGGGGTTCTGGGGGGTCTTCTGGGTTATGGGGTTTGTTTAGCTGTGACACACAGCTGAAGATCGGATTTGGATCAATTCCTTCAATAATGTGCCTCAATGTTTCCGGGTGTGTTTGGGCGTCCGGAGCTCAGGCAAGAAAGGCAGGATTCACAACGCGGGGCTTCTGTTGTCATGCCAACCCCACAAGCAGCACCAGGGCCATGGTCTTTGAGGAGCAGTGTGCCTGTCAACAGTGGCAGTAGCCGTTAGTTTTCATCGCAATCTTGTGTAGACAAAGGCAGTGACGCCAAGATTCCGACGTGGTGCTGGAGATAGGATGGGACAAGCTCTAACTCTAAACTCCAGCTACAGTCGCGCCAAAAACCATGGCAGAATCCCACTGCGCCGATTCCCAAATGGTCACTCCTCCAAAACATGACCCCTTTTTGGGGTCCTGATCAGAAGGCGGCCCCTCTTATTTCCAAAAAGGGACGATCATGTAGAGAACTGACCGATCCGTTCCCCTGGCCCGTGGGTGAGAAGCTCAGAATGTACTTCGCCCACCGCGAAACCCCTGCACCCTAAACCCTAAACCCCAAACCCTAAATCCGAAACCCAAAGCCTTAAACCCTAAACCCTAAACCCTAAACCCTAAACCCTAAACCCTAAACCCTAAACCCTAAACCCTAAACCCTAAACCCTAAACCCTAAACCCTAAACCCTAAACCCTAAACCCTAAACCCTAAACCCTAAACCCTAAACCCTAAACTAAGTGAGGGGTCGCTTCCGTCGAGCGACAGACCCCGAACGCTCGGCCGAGGGCCTTACAGCCCCAGCGCCCAAGCAAAAAGACGGAAAGGTGAGGGTTAAGCCTCACCGTCTGTCCTGGACAGGCCAACGGACATCGGCCTTTTTTACGACAACGTCAGTACTCGGCTAAGGGATGGCCGGCACCCAGACCACCTTTAGCGTAGCTAAAGTATAACCCCAAAGTGTAACCCTTTTGGTCTGGAGGTCGGTTCAGGGTTTTGGGTTCAGGGTTTGCCGGGCCCCTGGTAGCTGGATTCCTGGACCAGGAGGCTGGCGAGGGGTCTTTTGGGTCAAAACGGGGCTCAGCCACCCCTCGGCCAAGGGCCTCCCCGCGACAAGGGCCCCCCGGGCCAAGCCCCCCCCCGCCAAGGGCCCCCGGCCAACAGCCTGCCCCGAGCTGCTAGGCCAATTCCCCTCGGGCCAAGGGCCCGCCCAAGGGCCAAGGGCGGCGGCCCCTGACACGCCGAAGGTCCGAACAAGGCCCCGAGAGACCCCCAGAGCCACCACAAGGCTTCAAAAGGTTTAAAAGGTTCTCGAAAAGAAAGGGGACCCCAGGATGCCCGGGTACGTCGTACCCGCAATGAAAAATGCGATTTTTTGGTACTGAAATCGATGGTTTTTTCCCTCATTTTACCCCGGCAGGGCCAGGAAAGCCCCCAGGAAGCCCCCAAAAGGCCCCAAGAGCCACCAAAAGGCTTATTGAGGCCCTTAAAGAAGGGGAATCCAGGAGCAGGCACAAAGGGTTTCCCTGACCTTCAAATAAATAAGGGTCTCTACGGGCCCTGACATGCCGAAGGCCCGAAAAGGGCCGAGGCTACCCCCAACCCCAGCTTAAACCCAAACAGCGCAACTTTAAAAACATCAAAGCAAGGATCAGAGCACAAGAAAATAAATTCCATAAACCCTAAACCCTAATAGAGTATAGTTTGGGTGGCCGGGGTGGGTTGACGGGCAACGCGAGCGCGCGGCCCGGGGTGTTTCACACCCGAGCGCGCGCCCTCCCCTGACACACCCAAAACCCTAAACCCTAAACCCTAAACCCTAAACCCTAAACCCTAAACCCTCAACCCCTAAACCCCTAAACCCCAAACCCCAAACCCTAAACCCTAAACCCTAAACCACGCTCTTTGGGGGGGGAGGCGAGCTGGAGTTGGCTCGCCACCGCAGGGCTCGAGTCCGAAGTGTCCACCAAGGCGCGCTTCGGGTTTCGGGTTTAGGGGTTCAGGGTTTAGGGTTTAGGGTTTAGGGTTTGGGGTTTAGGGTTTAGGGTTTAGAGTTTCGGGTTTAGGGTTTAGGGTTGACGCGGAATTGGAGTGTCAATCCGTTTTTTTGGGCATCTGGATTTTCGGAATACTTCTACATGTGAGGACCCTAGGGTTTGGGTGATGGGCCGACCTTTTGCGGTTTCTACTGAGCAAAGTCGTAGGGAGGCAGAAGGATACCTTCTAGATGTTAACCCAGAACCCAAGACCCAAAACCCAAAACCCTCAAACCCCTGTAACTTGAAAAAACTAAGAAAAACCCAAAGCAGAAACTGCTCGAAAATCCTCGAAACTCCTCGAAACTTTCCCCGGACCTGAACGCTTAATACTTGCAACAAGCCCCTAAACCCTGAACCCTGAACCCTAAACCCTAAACCCTAAACCCTAAACCCCAAACCCTAAAGCCTAAACCGTCAGACTCTTGCCGAGGCCATCCGCTTCCTGGAACAGTCCCATGTAACAAGAGACGTGCTGGACTACTTCACCTCAGAGGAGGGCCAGCAGCTGGGTTTATTTAGGGTTTAGGTTTAGGGTTATTGAAAAAATATCCCTAGACCCCTAGACCCCTAAACCCTAAACCGTAAACCCTAAACCCTAAACCCGAAACCCCAAACCCCAAACCCTAAGCCCAGGCAGGTGCTACGAGCCTACCGCGCGAGGCGCGCGCCGGTGGAGGCCGCGCCAGGTCGCGGCCTCGGCCGGCAGAAGATCCCGGCCGCCGTCCGCCTCAATGAGGGCCACTACTTCGCCAAGGCGCACCCAAGCCGAAACCCCATAAACCCCTACAACCCTGAAATCCAAAACCCTGAAACCCTGAAACCCTAAACCCTGAACCCTAAGCCCCTAAAGCCCCTAAGCCCTCTCCCCCGAAACCCTGAGTCCGAAGCTCAAACCCCCCCGACCACCACCTCACGCAGGCGCCCAAGCCGGCCAAGGTTCCGGTCAGGCGCGCGTCGGATGACAAGCTGGACTCGGAGAAGCCACGGTCCGAGAAGGCTGCGGAGAAGGCTGTGCCTGGGACTCTGATTACAGCTGCGTGGGCCATGGACTCCTGATTTCCTAACCCTAAAACCCTAAAACCCTAAAACCCTAAACCCTACACCCTAAACCCTAAACCCTAAACCCCAAACAACCCCCTGAACCCTGAGCCCTGAACCCTAAGCTCCGAACCCTGAGCCCTGCTCTTCTCAGGTGGGCTATGTGAAGTCCTTCAGCGAGGACCGCGGGTATGGCTTCATCGCCTCAGAGGTGCAGGGTTCAGGACTTAGGGTTTAGGGTTTAGGGTTTAGGGTTTAGGGTTTAGGGTTCAGGTTTAGGATTTCAGGTGTTTAGGACTTAGGGTTTAGGGTTCAGGTTTAGGATTTCAGGTGTTTAGGACTTAGGGTTTAGGGTTCAGGTTTAGGATTTAGGCTGTAGGGTGTAGGTCTTTTTTGGGTTTGGGGTTTAGGGTGTTTTTCTGGGTGTAGGGTTTAGTCTTTCTGGATTTTTGTTTTACTTGCTATAGGGTTTGTTGTGTTTTTGGGAGGGTTTTGTTCTTTTTGGGGTTTTATTATTGTTGGGGGGTTTTGGAAATTTTTGGGGAGTAGGGTTTAGGATTTAAGTTTCGTTTTTGTTTTGGGTTCAGGGTTTAGAATTTAGCTTTTTGGGGTTTAGGGTTTGGGGTTCAGATTGACGGTTGTTCTTTCGTTCATTGTGTTTTTTCGGGGGCGGGGTGCGGGTGGGGGTTTAGGGTTCATATAGGGCTTGGGTTTAGTTTTTGATGTTTTTGTTGGTTTTGGATTGAGGGTCTAGGTTGTTTGGGGTTTAGGGTTTAGGGTATTTTGCGCTTGGGGGGTTGGGGTTAGGATTTAGGGTTCAGGTTTTTGGGTTTAGGGTTCAGGGCTTGAGGATTAGGACTTAATTAGGGTTCAGGTTTTTGTTGGATTTAGTTTTTTTGTTCTTGGTTAGTACAGTCTTCCATCATAGCGCTTTTCATTCTGGGCTTAGGATTTAGGGTTGAGGGTTGACCTAAACCCCAAAATCCCGAAATTCCTGGACTCAGGTTCTAAAACTTGGGACGTTTCCCCTTCTACTAACAGGCCGTAGTAGGGATTATAGTAACCCCTAAACCCTAACCCCTAACCCCTAAACCCTAAACCCTAAACCCTAAACCCTAAATCCTAAACCCTAAACCCTAAACCCCAAACCCTGAACCCTAAACCCTAAACCCCAAACCCTAAACCCCTGCTGCGGAGGCCGCCGAGGGGGATATCTACTTCCGGGCCAGCGACGCCCCGTCGAAGGAACCGGCGCAGGTTGGCAGGCGCTGCTCCTTCACCTTGCACTACAAGGATGGCAACGCGCAGGCGGCCACTAGGGGGGGTTGCTGTATTTTGGGTTTAGGGTTTAGGGTTTAGGGTTTTAGGGTTTCGGGTTTAGGGTTTAGGGTTTAGGGTTTAGGGTTTAGGGCTACAAGGATGGCAATGCGCAGGCGGCTTTTGAGGGTGGGGGGGGGGGACTTTTAGAGCTTGGCTTAAGGGCGTTTAGGGTTTAGGGGGCTTGAAGGGGCTTATAGGGGGGTTTAGTTGCTTGAGCTGTTTAGCATAAGGGCTTAGGGGTTGAGTAGTCACAAACCCTCAAGAAATGGCTCCTCCTAGAACACAGGCCCTAAACCCTAAACCCTAAACCCTAAACCCTAAACCCGAAACCCGAAACCCGAAACCCTAAACCCGAACCCTAAACCCTAAACCCTACACCCTAAACCCTAAACCCCGCAGGCCCGGAGCCTTCAGTGGGACACCTCGGAGTGCGACCCCGAAACGGACCCGGGGCCGGCCACGCGCTTGGAGGGCGTCGTCAAGAGTTTGGGGGCGAACTATGGCTTCATCACCTGGGACAAGCAAGACGTCTACGTGGAGCCCCGGCTACACGAAATGTAGAGGGAGAGCCAACATGGGGTTTACGAAAATAGGAGACCCAAAATAGGCCACCCAGAAGTAGGATCCCTTATAGTAAGGACCCCAATAACGTACCCCGAAGTTCGGAAACCTCCAAAGGGTCCCAGCCCTAAACCCTAAACCCTAAACCCCAAACCCTAAACCCTAAACCCTAAACCCTAAATCGTGGGTTAAGCTTGGCGATGTCCAGGATCGGAAGGAGCTCGAGAAGCTGGGGAGCTGCGCAAACGGGCCGCCTCGCCTTCGTTGAGCTTAGGGTTTGGGGGTTTGGGGTTTGGGGTTTAGGGTTTAGGGTTTGGGGTTTAGGGTTTGGGGTTTGGGGGTTTGGGGGTTTGGGGTTTAGGGTTAGGGCTTGGGCGCAGAGCTCTGTAAGCCCTTGAAGCCCTTATCCTCAAGCTTTTGAAGCTGCTAAACCCGAAACCCCAAATCCTCAACCCTAAGCCCCTAACCCCAAACCCTAACCCTAAACCCCAAACCCTAAACCCTAAACTCTTTTCAGGCAGCCTGTCTCCTTCATCCTCACAAAGAGCGCGCGGGGCCAACCTCAGGCGCACCCTGTAGGGCTTCAGGCTTAGGATTGGGGTTTGTGGTTTCGGGTTTGGGGTTTGGCTTTTGGGCTTTTGGGGTTTAGGGTTGAAGGATTAGGGGTTTGGGGTTGAGAGGTTTAGGGTTTGGGGTGTTGGTATTTAGGGGTTTAGGGTTTAGGGCTTAGGTTGTGTCGCAGGGACGGGGGACTGAGCAGCGTGTAGTGTTGTGTTTGAGATGGGTTAGCCCCCAAACCCTAAACACTTACTGGTTCTTCATTCTAAGGACCCTAAGCCCTAAAACCTAAACCCTAAACCCTAAATGTTTAGCTTCTCCATTTTCAGGGTGTGGAGTCGTGCATCGAGACTTTGTTTCCTGGGAGGCCGTTGGTTGCTAAAAAACCCCTCAACTCTTAAACCCTGAACCCTAAACCCTAGACCCTAAACCCCAAACCCTAAACCCCAAACCCTAAACCCTAAACCCTGATAGCTTTGGGAGCACGAAGGCCAAGGATGTTCAGATCTCCGGAGCCGCGCAGATCGACCCCCGGCTTTGCAAGACTTCTTATATAAACTCACAGGTTTAGGGTTTAGGGTTTAGGGTTTCGGGTTTCGGGTTTAGGGTTTAGGGTCCCAACATCATCCCTTTATAGGGGTATGTAGGGGGAGAGAGGAGTAAGTAAACCCCTCCTAAACCCTGAAGGCCCCAAAACTTCCTAAAGCCCGAAATCCTCCCCGCAAAGCAAAGCGACAGGCTGTTGAAGCCTCGAGTGCGAACACCTAAAGCCCGAACCCATTGAGCCCGAACACCTAAAATTGAAAGCCCCTAGCTTGGAGGGTTTGGGATTCGGGAGTATAGGGGACCTTTTTGAGTACACTTATGATACACGAGGGGCATTACGCACTCCTCCAAAATGGGATCTTGTAGGTACACGCACCCTTGCAGCAGAGGGGACTTTAAGCCCCGGCACAAGCTGCGAAGCCTTTTGGGGGGTTTCCCCCAAACCCTGAACCCCGACCCCCAAAACTCAGGCAACCACCGAAATCCTGAAGCCTAAGCCCTAAGCCCTCAAGCCTAAACCCTAAACCCTAAACAACCTGAACCCTAAGCCCTAAACGCTAATCCTGAAGCCTAAAGCCGCAAAGCCCCGAACTGAGGAGGTTGCTCTTGGAGATGTGGAGCAACCTTACGTGAGCGAGACCACTTCGGCTGGATCGATTCGTTCCAAGTACTGGTGAAGGGTGCCCAAAGTTTTTGGTTTAGGTTTAGGATTTGGGTGTAGAGAAGTTCAGGATAGGGCGGAGGATGCACAGGTCTATTCAACAAAGCTCTAAACCTGCAATACTCCACTTGGAGTTTCATGGTACTTAGAACCCAAATATAACTGTACTTGTAACCCGCTTATAAGCCCTTTAAGTGTGCCCGAATGTGGCTATAATTGGGTTACAAGTGCAGTGATCATTGGGTTATTAAGCACCAGGCACCTCCCAGTGCACCCTTTTTAGGTTTGGGCGCAGGGGTCTGACTTAGTCCACTTGCCTGAAAGAAGGGGGGGGGGGTGTTTGTTTGGGTGGGTGCGGAGTGGAGGTGTCTAGGGTCTAGGGTTTAGGGTTTAGGGTTTAGGGTTTAGGGTTTAGGGTTTAGGGTTTAGGGTTTAGGGTTTAGGGCCGAAAGGGATCCTTGAGCTGCAAGCCCGAATCACCCACCCCTCTTGGCAGTCATCGGAGTGCAGAACCCCGAACCCTCAAGGTTGGGCAGCTCAGGGTTTTTTGTGGTTTACCCGAAACCTTTAGGGTTTAGGGTTTAGACCCCAATAAGGTACCCCCGAATCTCGGAAACGCCCCATGTAGGACTCGGAGAACTCCTTGTCTTTACCCGTGCATGCGAACTTGGCATGTCTTGGCGTTGGCAGCCTTGGCCAACACCCTCCACTTGCAAGGTTAGGCGCTCCCGGCTAAGCTGCGATGTCAGCGCGCGTAGTGGACAACTACGGTTGGCAATCGGTATTGTGAATATGATGATGCTGATTCCTCTTTGTCCTCATTTCGTGCGGAAGCCCGGGTTTGTAGTAGTTTGTAGTTGATTGGTTGGTCTTAAAGCGCACCGACGCCCAAATCCCAAAACGAACCCTAAACCCTAAACCCTAAACCCTAAACCCTAAACCCTAAACCCTAAGCCCTAAGTCCTAAGCCACACAAAGACCCTTCGCCGGAGCAAGCGCCGACCTTGCGAAAAAAAGCAGCTTGCATCGATTTCGGAACTGAGTCGTTGTATCTCTGCGGATGGGTTCGGCTTTTCAAGGGGTCTTCCATGGGCTTGTCTGTCTCAGATGCCCGAAGCCCTAAACCCTAAAGCCCAAACCCTAGCAGTCTCAACCCCCCCCTATGCCTGGCTCTAAACCCTAAACCCTAAACCCTAAACCCTAAACCCTAAACCCTAGAACCTAGAACCTAGACCCTAGACCCTAAACCCTAAACCCTAAACCCTAAACCCTAAACCCTAAACCCTAAACCCTAAACCCTAAACCCTAAGCCCTAACTTGAACCCTAAACCCTAAACCCTAAACCCGAAACCCTAAACCCTAAACCCTAAGCCCTGAACCCTAAGCCTCTCGGATCTTTTGGAGACCTTCCACCGAACTGTCCCGTGTTTCCGCCTTCGCGTGATTGCGCGCTCAAGCCGCGCAGCAAGCCCGCTGAGTCCCCTTGCACCTGGGTAAGGGAAAACCCCGAACCCTAAACCTGAAACCCTCAATCCGAAACCCTAAGCCCCAAACTCGAAACCCCAGACCTGCAACCCCCCCCCCCCCCAAACCCTAAACCCTAAACCCTAAACCTGAAACCCTAAACCCTAAACCCTAAACCCTAAACCCTAAACCCTAAACCCTAAACTCTGGGCTTCATGGAGCCCAGGGCTGAAGCAAAGCGGATCTGGGGGGGGTCTTTTCCTTACCGAGCGGCAGGGGGCGGGGCGGCTCTTGGCGAAGGCTGTCGAGATTTGTCCGGCTCACGGTTGAGGGCTTAGGGTTTAGGGTTTAGGGTTGAGGTTTCGGCTTGAGGGTTGAGGGCTTGAAGGTCTTCCTGGTTTTTAGGATGGGGGTTTTTGAGGTTTTCGAAGCGCGCCTTAGAAATTCGAACATCATGACAGGTTTCGGCTGTGCGCGGTTGGTGCCCTGAACCATGGGCCCTTAGGATTTCAAGGCCAAAGGCTGTGTAGGAGCTTCATTTTCTTGAGGCAAGGTGACGTCAAGCAAAGGGTTGAAGTCTGATGGGCTCTGGAGGGTGCGTTTAGGGTTTAGGGCTAGGGTTTAGGGTTTAGGGCTTAGGGTTTAGAACCTAAAGAGTTCCAGCACCATAGGCGCTATGCTAGGCGATGTATTTGACTTTGCTGACTTCCTAGCTGACTCACTGGCTCACCGATCAACTCGCTAGCTGGCATGCTGGCTGACCAATGACGAAGCCCTGAATCTGCGTGGTTTAGGGTTTAGGGTTTAGGGTTTAGGGTTTAGGGTTTAGGGATAGTAGCAACAGTACCCACACATCGTTGAAACATGAGGCTTACGATTGATTATGCAAGGTTGAACGCGGCGTGAACTTGCTGACGGGTGTCGTCCCCCTCCCCCCACCCCCGCCGCCCTCTTACCCAAGCAACCCTCCCCCTTGCGGTCGAGATTCAGTTTCTGCGCTTTAGGATTATCTTGAGGTGTTTATCGAACCCCAGCGCCCAGAATCCAAGCTACTGACAGCCCAAAACAATTGCCCTACTACCCGAAGCCCTAAACCCAAAACCCGAAGCCTTAAACCCTAGACCCTAGACCCTAAACCCTAAACCTTCAATAGCCTTCTAGAGCCTTCAACAGCAGTGCTTCCGAATGGTCTGGCGGCCCAGCTTTTTGCAAGTCCAAGTAGATGGTCGCTGTGCTTTTGCCTTGTACAGCACCCGGCTGGTTCAGCAACCACCTATAACCCTGTGAAGCCTGCAGATCCTATAAACCCTATAACGCCTTATAACACCCTATAACACCCTATAACACCCTATAAAACCCTATAAACCCTACGGAACCCTATAGATCCTGACCCTAAACGCTTATGAACCCTAAACCCTAAATCCTAAACCCTTAACCTGCAACCCCTAAACCCTAAACCTTAAACCCTTAAACCTCAACCATGCAACCACAGCCGCAACGGCCGGTGAGATACCGCTGATCTGCCCGCGGTGAAAGGCTTGGCCCGCTACCGACACAACTTGTGGTGGCGCAAAAGCCTTGACTTTCTAAGAAGCCGTGGGAGCTTTTAGGGTTTAGGGTTTAGGGTTTAGGGCTTAGGGGGTTTAGGGTGTGCTATGAGACTTGTCTTGGTGCCAGTAGACTTTGTGATTGCGGGAAAGTTTGAAGGTGGTATGAGGGCGCAAGACGCAGAAGAAGGGGGGTTGATGCATTGCAAGAAGAAGCAACTGACTTCTAAGTCAATGGCTGGCGCATCCACCGATGCTTCTTTAGAGCAGAAACGGGATGCGGTCTGGAGCTGCGTGGGAAACGCTGAGTCCCCTGCACGCAGACCGACACCTCGAGCCCTGAAGCCCTCAACTCCCAACCCCAAACCCTAAACGCTTGACTCAAAACCCTAAACCCTCAACCCTCAAACCCTCAAACCCTCAAGCCCAAGAAAGCGCCTGGGAATTCCTTGTGTCTGTGCCTAACTTTCTTCGTCTTGGATTAGGGTTTAGGGTTAGCGTTTGTCTACCAGGTTTCACACTCCCCCTGAGTTTGGGTCCAGGTGGCTTTGCAGCCGAAACCCTAAGTTCTAAGCTGACCCCAAATCCCCAAGCTGCAGCCTTCTTACATCCCTGATAACCGCCCTCCTGAATCGCTATGGCTGAAGGGTTTAGCCCAAAACATTAAGCCTAAATTGTTGAGTCCCCCTTCCCCCCCCCCCACATAAAGGGACGTTCATGGGAACCCCAAACAGGGAACCCCAAACAGGGAACCCCAAACCGGGAACCCCAATAATAGAGTAGGAATATATTGGCAATTTTTCCTGCCAGGGTCCTTATGTTCCCTTTCTATTCCCTCTCTATTCCTGGGGTTCCTTGTTTGGGTTCCCATTAGGATCCGATTGGAACAGAGACCCTAAACCCCCTAAACCCTAAACCCTAAACCCTAAACCCTAAACCCTAAACCCTAAACCCTAAACCCTACACCTTCAACCCCAGAACATCTGTGCCTGGAACCGCTCATTGGCTCTGCGAACCAGCGCCATGTCGGGCGCTGTGGAAGACGCAGGCCTTTTGAGCTCTTAGGTTGGGATGGGGTTTAGGGTTTGGGGTTTGGGGTTTAGGGTTTAGGGTTTAGGGTTTGGGGTTTAGGGTTCAGCCCCCTTATTACTCACAGGCCTTAATAATAGGGATTTTGGTGCCCCCTATGATAATCCCTATTGAGGGCTCTTAGTATAACGGGGGGACATCCCGACTCTTCAGGGTATCGGGTTAGGGTTTAGGGTTTCAGGTGTAGGGATTTCGGGTTGCGCCCTAAACCCTAAAAAAGCCCACAGCTCCCAGCCCTGAGAACCCTGAAGCCCAAACCTTCAACCCCTAGCCCCAAGCATTCTTACCTAGGCAGGCTCTTGGGACATTCTAAATGTTCCCTTGCTGGGTTTAAGAGGATGAGAATTTGGGAGTGTTTTTTCAGAGGGTCTTAAGGGCCATCGGAGTTGCCTAGGCATACAAAAGGTAGGGGCTTATTGGCCTCCCTGAACCCTAAACCCTAAACCCTAAACCCTAAACCCTAAACCCTAAACCCTAAACCCTAAACCCTAAACCCGAGTTCAGTGTTTGTCGAGGAGTTTCAGAGTCCTGCCTTGAACGAGGTGTGGCTTTTGAAGATGGGCAGTTTTATTATTAATATTTCTCTTTTTGTTGTATTTCGTTACTTTCTCTTCTTTTTTTTGTTTGTTTTTTTCGGTTTAGGGTTTTCTGGTTTTGTGTTTTAGGGTTTTAGGGGCTTTCGGGTGCAGGGCTTAGGGCGGTTCACATAGATGTCAGTCTCAGCATCAAAATTGTCCAGAGTTTTCGGGGTGCAGGGTCTGCTTTCTTCTTGTGGCTTAGGGCTTCAGGGGTCTGAAGGCTTGAGTGCCGCCCTCAACCCGAAAGGACATTCGGCCGAGCCTCAAGGAATTCAGGGGCTCAACAACGGGTCCACTTGTAAGTCTTTAGGAGACCCTAGAGGTTTTATGATTTTGCGGCTACTTATGTTTCCAGGCGGCAGAACACAGACATAATGGGGTTAGGAGCTATCCCTGAAGGGAAGCCCTCCTAACCCCGAGTTACTCCTTGCGCAGGCCTTTCCACATGAAGGAATGTGGTTGATCTGTTGCTGCCCGGGACCCCGGGCCGAGAAACAGTCTGCAACCGAAGCGCCCTAAAGCTTTAAACGCTTAAAACCTACTAAGCCCTAAGCCGTCTTGTAAACCCGAAACCCGAAACCTGAAGCCTCCCGCCATCATATCGCAGCCATCCAGCCAGCCCTAAACCCTAAACCCTAAACCCTAAACCCTAAACCCTAAACCCTAAACCCTAAACCCTAAACCCTAAACCCTAAACCCTAAACCCTAAACCCCAAACCCTAAACTCTAAACCCGATTCCGGTCTCCTTGCAACCTCTAGCTCCAGGCCAGCTTTCCCGATCACATGCAAAGCAGTTCTTCCTTTCTCCGAAATATGCGTATACAAAAGAATCTACGTACTGATATATGATTGCACAAGCAGTCACAAGCTATATGTATATATATATATATACACATAAACACATACATAGAGAGCCGAACTACGCATCGCATTTGCGCATCTGATTGCTGAACAGCTTAGCATGCTTCTTCTGCTTCTTCCTCCTTGCCTTCTTCAAACCCTAAACCCAAGCCCCCTAGACCTCAAACCCTAAGCCCTCAAACCCTAAACTCCAAACCCTAAAACCCCACACCCTAAACCCTCAACCCTAAACCCTAAACCCTAAACCCTCTTGGCAGTCTTATTCCCTTCGATAGGCCCTAAGCCCTAGCCAGCCTGGGCTGAAGGGCTTCGGCCGTTCTTGGTAGGGACCGATGGTGGAAGCTGGGGTTTTCCTTAAGGTTTAGGGTTTAGGGTTTAGGGTTTAGGGTGGGTTTGGTCTTTGACGGCTGAAGTGGCTAAGCGTTGGGGTGTTTCGCGTCCTGATTAAGCAGTATTGGGGGCTTGGGCGTACTGTTGAGTTCTCTGAGTTCCGGGGGATGTTGAGGGAGGAAGATTCTGTATTGGTGAAAGAAACGCCTTGGGCCCAAGCCGCAAGCTTGGGAAACAGTCCTTGGTATCGATTATCGTACCCGCTACGATAATCCCCATTAAGGACTGTTTGTATAAGTGGGAACGTCCCAACCGCAAGCCCTAAACCGTAAACCCTAAACTCTAAACCCTAAACCCCAAACCCCAAACCCCAAACCCTAAACCCTAAACCCCAAACCCTAAACCCTAAACCCTAAACACACCCCAAACCCCCCTGACTGTTCAAAGCACGCCCTTCTCAGGTTGGCTGTGGATTACCGGATGCATCACTCAAGCGCCTCATCTGGGGGCTTGTCGAGGTTGTTAGGGTTTAGCCTTTTAGGGGTTTACAGCGTAGGGATAGGGTTTAGGGTTTAGGGTCTAGGGTTTAGGGTTTAGGGTTTAGGGTTTAGGGTTTAGGGTATAGGACTCAGGGTTTTTGCTTGCGCAGCTGGGTTGCTGTTAGGTACCTTACTTCATAACATGGATACAACACATGATGTGGTTTTCGATAGGGTCCAGAGCCTTTCTCTTCAGCGCTGCCCGTCGCCAGACTTCGAGTCCCAACCTGACCCAAAGTCGCAAACCCTGAAGCACGAAGCCACGGTTTAGGGTTTAGGGGATTTTCGGATTCAAGGAACGCTAAACCCTTTAACCCTAAATCCCTAAACCTCAGAACCCTAAACCCGAAACCCTAAACCCGAAACCCAACACCCTATGAGGCCTCTGCGGCGCGTCCAGCCGGCTCGCTGGACACAGGCGATGGGTCTAGGGTTTCGGGTTCAGGGTTTTGGGTTTGGGGTTTAGGGTTTGGGGTTTAGGGTTTGGGGTTTAGGGCTGAAAGTTTAGGGTTACTGCAGGGTTTAGGGGGTTTTAGGGCTTCAGGGTTTGCAGTTTGGGCTTGGTTCGTTTTTCTTGAGGGATGCGACAGCCTCAAGTGGGAGTGCCTTTTGCGATGTTAAGAGGAACATCCCTAAACCCTAAACCCTAAACCCTGAACCCTAACCCTAAACCCTAAACCCTAAACCCTAAACCCTAAACCCTAAACCCAAAACCCAAAATCACCCATGGCACATTGGGCAACTCAAGCATGCCTTGGGACAGCTGAGTTCGCTGAAATGAAACTCCACATCCCAAATCCTTAAGTTACACCCCCCCCCCCAAAGCCCAAACCGAAAAGCAATCCCCTTAACTTCCAAGTTCGAAGCAGCTCTCTTGGTTCCAGATTATGGTATTCCCTAAACTCTGAGCTTGCTGTTGGTTATAGCAGAAAATGAGGGAATTAGGGCCCTACACATACCCTTTAAGGGATTTTACAGGGCACCTCATTCCCCCCTGGGGTTTAGGGTTTGAATCCTGAGCCCCTCAGGCCTCCGTGGAGATCTGGTAACGGAGGACGAGGAGGATGTGGTGAGCACCAGTGAGAGAAGCCTGGTCTCGACTTCATCAGAGGGGTTGAGGGTTTGAGGGTTTGTGGGTTTAGGGTTTGGGGTTAGGGTTTAGGGTTTAGGGTTTAGGGGGTTGAGGGTTTGGGGTTTGGGGGCTTGGGGTTTGGGGGTTTGTGGGTTTAGGGGCTGGGTTTGGGGTTTGTGGGTTTAGGGCTGGTTTGGGGTTTGAGGGTTTAGGGCTGAAGGATTTAGGGCTTGAGGGTCTGGGTTTGAGACTTTAGGGTTTGAGGGTTTGAGGTCTAGGGAGTGCGGGGTGTAGTTGAGTGAGGGTTGCCGGGCTGTTCTGAATGAGAGTCCCTTTCAATCCCTTCCCAACCGTCTTTGCTGGGGTTCATGACCCCTGAGCAACAAACCCTAAACCCTAACCCTAAACCCTGAACCCTGAACCCTAAACCCTAAACCCTGAACCCTACACCCTAAAACCTAAAACCTAAACCCTAAACCCTAAACCCTACAATCCCGAAGAATCCTGCATCCCAGAGTTTTGTGCCGATGCTGGCTGCTGCAATGATACGCAGCGCCACGCAACAGATCTGGGGCATCCTACGTGCAGGTATCTTGGGATGTTCCCCTTTATACTAGCAGTCCTTAACCGGGATTATCTTTGGGGGTTTGGAGTTTTCATGAAGGACTGTTAGAAAGCGGGGAAACATCCCAAGGGGTACCCGTTCTGAAGTTTCCTTGCTCGTTTTGGAATTTTGGGAAACGCCCATCTGTGTACAAGGTTCCGCCATCAGGCTAGGCAGGGAACCGACTTCCAACCCTCAACTCACAAACCCTAAGCCGCAAACCCTATACTCAAAACCCTAAACCCCAAACCCAAAAAGCCCTAGCTCCCTAAACCCTAAGCCCTAAACCCGAAACCCTAAACACTAAACCCTAAACCCTAAACCCTAAACCCTAAGCCCGAAACCCTAGACCCTATGCCCGAAACCCTAAACCCTAAACCCTAAGCCCGAAGCCCGAAACCCTAGACCCTATGCCCGAAACCCTAAACCCTAAACCCTAAACCCTAAACCCTAAACCCTAAACCCTAAACCCTAAGCCCGAAACCCGAAGCCCTGAACCCTTAAGTTGAGCCCTTGGGCAGAGGCCCCGGAGCCGATGACGAGCTGGCACGGACGATGATGGCACCGTGGCTAGTGGGGCTCGGGCTTGGGGTTTAGGGTTTAGGGTTTAGGGTTTAGGGTTTAGGGTGTAGGGTGTAGGGTTTAGGGTTTAGGGTTTAGGGTTTAGGGTGTGTTCCTCTTTCGGGTTTAGGAGGATCAAATCCAGGAATACATGTCAGAGGGTTTGAAGGGCCATCCTGGGGGGTGAGGCTGGGGGTGCAAAGTGGAAGGGGAGTTGAGGGTTTGGGGGTTTAGGGTTTAGGGCTTAAGGTTAGGAGTTGAGAGTTTCGGGTTTAGAGAGCTTCGGGTCTAGGGAGGTTTGGATTTAGGCTTTTTAGGTGGCGTTTATTGTTATTCTTACTGCTATTCTGATTGTTACTATTGTTGCTATTATTATTATAGTATGATTATTCCTATTATTGTTATGATTATTATTGTTCTTCTTCTTACTATCTATTTATGCATTGTTTGTTTTTTTTTTGGGGGGGGGGGGGGGGGGGGGGGGGGCGAGGGGTCTTTTCCTCCATGCGCGTCTAGCCAAGAGCATCTCTGGGTAGTCCATGTCAGGGGCTCCAAATGGCCCATTCCAACCACTTCTCAACAGAGTTTACCCTAAACCTTAAAACCCAAAACCTAAACCCCGAAACATAAACCCTAAGCCCTAAACCCTTCTATGGCCCATAACCTCCAAGTGGCCTTATGTTCATTAAGAACGAGCAAATCGAAATTATACAAGGGATCTGTATTTGATGTAAGGAGTATGCCGTAATATGTTATACAAGGGGTAGTAATTGTAGGGGGAATGTGTGACTGCGCCGCAATCCCGGAATCTCTTGACAACCAACCCCGAAAATCCCAACAAAACGCTCAAAAGCCCTTGAAACCCTTTATGGCTCGGAAGCCCTAAACCCTAAAGCCTAAACCCGAAACCCTACAACCCTTAGGTTAAGACCCCTAAGGCGGCTTGCAGCCGAAGCGGCGACGCTGGCATCGAACTGCCGCTTGGAGCGATCATCGGGGTGGTTAGGAGCTCACAGCCCTTTTTAGGGTGTTTAGGGTTTAGGGTTTAGGGTTTGGGGCTTCGGGCTTCGGGCTTCGGGTTTAGGGTTTAGGGCAGCACTAGACTACTCCTGAGCCCTTAAAACCCCAACCCTACCGCGTACCAGTTCTTGGTAGGTTCTAGGGTGGGTTCCCTCCCCAACAATCGAGCTTCCTCGAAAACAGCCCCCTGACCCTAAACCCTAAACCCTAAACCCTAAACCCTAAACCCTAAACCCTAAACCCTAAACCCTAAACCCTAAACCCTAAACCCTAAACCCTAAACCCTAAACCCTAAACCCAAAACCATAAACCCTAAACCCTAAACCCTAAACCCTAAACCCTAAACCCTAAACCCTAAACCCTAAACCCTAAACCCTAAACCCTAAACCCTAAACCCTAAACCCTAAACCCTAAACCCTAAACCCTAAACCCTAAACCCTAAACCCTAGACCCTAAACTAAACCCTCAACCCTCAACCCTAAACCCTAAACCCTAAACCCTAAACCCTAAACCTTAAACCCTAAACCCTAAAGGCCCGAGACTGGGTTCGCTTTTGGGGCAGGGGATTGGATAGCCGAGCCTTTGACCGAAGGTCCAAAATCCGCAGAAGTTTCTGAGTAGCGCAACAATTTTCCTAAGCCCTAAAGCCCTGGAGCCCTAAACCCTAAACCCTATAAAGCCCTTTGTTCAACCATGCAGCCCCAGAGAGGGGAAGCCCCAAGCCACACACGTAGATCCTCTCAAGCCACACCCCAAACTCCTAAGCCCCCAAGCCCGAAACGTCCACAGAAGAAACGCAGAACCAAACATCTCACTTGGGATGTTCCCCCTTCTACTAACAGTCCTTAATAGGTATTGTAATGGGGGGTACTTTTAAATCCTTATTAAGGACTGGCGGGATTGAGCTTCGACTGCGGGTGTGTGTGGATGGTTCTCTTTTGAGGGGTGTCGAGCTTGAAGGAGGCTTCTCTGTCATTGCTTTCAGCAGGATTGTTATGACGGGTGTAGGGTTTAGGGTTTAGGGTTAAGGGTTTAGGGTTTTCAGGTCTAGGGTATGTAATTCTTGCAAGGGCACTGGAATTGTGCTTGATTTCATCCTGTAACCGGTGCCCCTTCCCCTAAGTCTTTCCTCTCCACCTTCCTTCTCCCCAGCAAAGTCGCCCCAAATGCATCAGAACAGAAACCAATACACACCCGCAACCCTAAACCCTCAACCCTCAACCCTAAACCCTAAACCCTACTTTTTGTAAAGGTGAGGAAAGCCCCTGAACTCAGGAAGGACATCCGGAAGTGCGTCAAGGAGCTTCAGGGCTACGCACAGGCCACACGCTACGGCGCCTGGGCACATCTGGTGGAGTTCATGTTAGGGTTTAAGGTTTAGGGGTTGAGGGTTCAGGGTTTGGGGTTGCAGGGTTTGCCTTCTTAGTGTTCAGGCGTTTTGGTGCTGATGTCTGCCTCGCAATAGAAGCAGACACGAACCCCAAAACCCTTAACTTCCTAATCCAAAACCATTAACCCTTAAACCTAACCTAAGACCCTCAACCTAAACCCTAAAACCCTCAACCCTAAACCCTAAAACCCTAAACCCTAAACCCCAAACCCTTAACAGGTTTCGTGGAGTCCATCGAGGCGGAGAAGATCTTCGTGCGCGAGTATCAGCAGCTCAGCGCAGACATGGCAGTCTCAAAGCCCGAAGAGCCCCATGATGTAGGGCTTAGGGTTTAGGGTTTAGGGTTCAGGGTTTGGGGTCTTGAGAAGCCAGAAACCCCAATTAGCAGGCCGGTTTGGTGGGGGTTCGAAACCCTCTTAAGCTCTTAAGCCCTTAAGCCCCTACGTCCCTAGCGCCCTTAAATACTTAAGCTCTTGAATCACCAAACCCAAAACCCTAAGCTCCTAAGCCCTCAAAAGCCCCTATGTCCTAAAGCAAGGGCCCAAAATCCCCTAAGCTCTTAAGCCCTCAAAAGCCCCTATGTCCTAAAGCAAGGGCCCAAAATCCCCCTAAGCTCTTAAGCCCTTAAAAGCCCCTATGTCCTAAAGCAAGGGCCCATATTCAGGGACCCTAAACCCTAAACCCTAAACCCTAAACCCTAAACCCTAAACCCTAAATCCTAAACCCTAAACCCTAAACCCTAAACCCTAAACCCTCATGTATCTACCCTTAGGCCGGCTCCCAGTCCCTGCTCGGCCCAGGAAAGCTGCCAAGAAGTTGGCTTTCATGGGGAACACCGCTGCTTGGGCTGGTGGGGAGTTTGTAGACCCTAAAAGCCCTCCACTTCGGGGGTTTAAAAGCCCTCCACTTCGGGGGTTTAGGGTTTAGGGTTTAGGGTTCTAAATCGTAAACACATAAATGAAAATAGATACTGCATATGCTCACATAATCACAAACGCTGTAACTGTTAATAAATGCTAACGCAAGTTGTTAAACATGCAGTAACAATACACATATAGAACGTTTTTTCGAATTAAATAACATTTGTGACAAGAGATCACACTGCTGACGCTGTGGGGTATCCATAGTTGCTTTGTTTTCCATTTTACCCCAAACAGTCGACTGTTGGGGTCCTCAATTCCTTCTAAGGATTTCCGACTGGTGGAGATAGGCCTGCCGGTTTGCGGCGGCCGGTGCCTCCACTTGTCTCCCTTTGTCTCCCTTGCTGTTGGATGCCTGTGCCGGGTTGGCGGCGGCCGGTGTCTCTGCTCGTCTCCCTTTGTCTCCCTTTGTTTCACTTGGTGTTGGATGCCTGTGCCGGGTTTGCGGTGGTCAGTGTCTCTGCTTGTCTCCCTTTGTCTCTCTTGGTGTTGGATGCCTGTGCCGGGTTGGCGACGGCCGGTGCCTCCAGTTGTCTCCCGTTGTTTCCCTTTGTCTCCCTTGGTGCTGGATGCCTGTACTGGGTTTGCGGTGGTCGGTGTCTCTGCTTGTCTCCCTTTGTCTCTCTTGGTGTTGGATGCCTGTGCCGGGTTGGCGACGGCCGGTGCCTCCAGTTGTCTCCCGTTGTTTCCCTTTGTCTCCCTTGGTGCTGGATGCCTGTACTGGGTTTGCGGTGGTCGGTGTCTCTGCTTGTCTCCCTTTGTCTCTCTTGGTGTTGGATGCCTGTGCCGGGTTGGCGACGGCCGGTGCCTCCAGTTGTCTCCCGTTGTTTCCCTTTGTCTCCCTTGGTGCTGGATGCCTGTACTGGGTTTGCGGTGGTCGGTGTCTCTGCTTGTCTCCCTTTGTCTCTCTTGGTGTTGGATGCCTGTGCCGGGTTGGCGACGGCCGGTGCCTCCAGTTGTCTCCCGTTGTTTCCCTTTGTCTCCCTTGGTGCTGGATGCCTGTACTGGGTTTGCGGTGGTCGGTGTCTCTGCTTGTCTCCCTTTGTCTCTCTTGGTGTTGGATGCCTGTGCCGGGTTGGCGACGGCCGGTGCCTCCAGTTGTCTCCCGTTGTTTCCCTTTGTCTCCCTTGGTGCTGGATGCCTGTACTGGGTTTGCGGTGGTCGGTGTCTCTGCTTGTCTCCCTTTGTCTCTCTTGGTGTTGGATGCCTGTGCCGGGTTGGCGACGGCCGGTGCCTCCAGTTGTCTCCCGTTGTTTCCCTTTGTCTCCCTTGGTGCCGGATGCTGTACTGGGTTTGCGGTGGTCGGTGTCTCTGCTTGTCTCCCTTTGTCTCTCTTGGTGTTGGATGCCTGTGCCGGGTTGGCGACGGCCGGTGCCTCCAGTTGTCTCCCGTTGTTTCCCTTTGTCTCCCTTGGTGCGGATGCCTGTACTGGGTTTGCGGTGGTCGGTGTCTCTGCTTGTCTCCCTTTGTCTCTCTTGGTGTTGGATGCCTGTGCCGGGTTGGCGACGGCCGGTGCCTCCAGTTGTCTCCCGTTGTTTCCCTTTGTCTCCCTTGGTGCTGGATGCCTGTACTGGGTTTGCGGTGGTCGGTGTCTCTGCTTGTCTCCCTTTGTCTCTCTTGGTGTTGGATGCCTGTGCCGGGTTGGCGACGGCCGGTGCCTCCAGTTGTCTCCCGTTGTTTCCCTTTGTCTCCCTTGGTGCTGGATGCCTGTACTGGGTTTGCGGTGGTCGGTGTCTCTGCTTGTCTCCCTTTGTCTCTCTTGGTGTTGGATGCCTGTGCCGGGTTGGCGACGGCCGGTGCCTCCAGTTGTCTCCCGTTGTTTCCCTTTGTCTCCCTTGGTGCTGGATGCCTGTACTGGGTTTGCGGTGGTCGGTGTCTCTGCTTGTCTCCCTTTGTCTCTCTTGGTGTTGGATGCCTGTGCCGGGTTGGCGACGGCCGGTGCCTCCAGTTGTCTCCCGTTGTTTCCCTTTGTCTCCCTTGGTGCCGGATGGCTGTACTGGGTTTGCGGTGGTCGGTGTCTCTGCTTGTCTCCCTTTGTCTCTCTTGGTGTTGGATGCCTGTGCCGGGTTGGCGACGGCCGGTGCCTCCAGTTGTCTCCCGTTGTTTCCCTTTGTCTCCCATTGGTGCTGGATGCCTGTACTGGGTTTGCGGTGGTCGGTGTCTCTGCTTGTCTCCCTTTGTCTCTCTTGGTGTTGGATGCCTGTGCCGGGTTGGCGACGGCCGGTGCCTCCACTTGTCTCCCGTTGTTTCCCTTTGTCTCCCTTGGTGCTGGATGCCTGTGCTGGGTTTGCGGTGGTCGGTGTCTCTCCTTGTCTCCCTTTGTCTCCCTTCCTGTTGGATGCCTGTGCCGGGTTGGCGGTGGTCGGTGACTTCACTTGTCTCCCGTTGTCTCCCTTTGTGTTGGATGCCAGAGGCTGTGAGCATCGTGTGTCATGAGCATCATGGAATCATGGGCATGAAGTGCTCTGCAAGCCACATGTCCATGTTTTCCCAAGGGCATGCTGGGAGAACGCCCCTCCCGTGTCCCCTTCCCGCGCAAAAAGCCGGAACGACGTCGTACACGAGTGGTTGCGGCGCGTTGTTTGGTTGTGCATTCCTTGGTTGTGGAGTTTTGTTTGATGCATTTATCGCTGAAGATTTGGAGGCATTTTTTCGACGCAAGCCATGAAGAACACGCTTTCATTGCAACAGCATCATGAGCACCATGTGCCGTGAGCATCGTGTGTCATGAGCATACTGGGCATGCAAGCCGCATGTACATTTTTTCCCAAGGGCATGCTGGGAGTTCGCCCTTCCCGTGGCCCCCTTCCTGCGCCAAAAGCCGGAACGACGTCGTGTACGAGTGGTTGTGCGTTGTCTGGTTGTGCATTGCCTGGTTATGGAGTTCAGTTTTTTTGACACATGTATCGCTGAAAATTTGGAGGCAGTTTTTTCGACAGCAGCAAGCCATAAAGAATGCGACGTTCTTTGAGTGCTCGGAAAAGATAGTGCTTTATCCCAGTTTGAACTTTTGCAACTGTTTGTGTGGAAGGTATTGAAGATCGTCTTCTATGATTGCCAAGTGGCTCACAGGCTACTTGGGCCTGAGAAAGCCAAAGGAAAGCACAGGAAGGGGATCGAGCCTCGAACGGGTTTCGACTTTTAACCCACCCACCCGCCCTACAACGTTTCGGCCTCAGCGGAGTTGTTGCAGTCGTAGTGCTTTGACCCAACCTGGCACTGGGGGGCCATCTGGACATGGATGCGCCGCCCCGTGTGATTGCACTTCAGATGAGGGCTTTCGCCTTATGGCTCCGTACCCTCAGTATGGACCAACTGGTCGTTGTTGCGGAAAGAGTAGAGGATGTTCTCGCTGACAGACAGGTCCAGTTACGGGAACGTCTGCAAGCAAGGCGTTTTCAGCTGAATGCTCAATTGTCTCAAACGTCGAGCTCTTCTTCGGCGCCGCCGTCTGGACGACAGAATCCACAACAGTCCAGCCATGCTTCTTCTGAGGACTCGTGGGAATTTCTTGACCCCCAATAGATCGGCCAACTGTGATCCATTTCTGCAATCTAGCTTGTACATCTCAAGTATGAAAAGGAGAACGCTTTGAGCCTTTTTCATGTGCTCATGTCTGTGCTGCTCTCTGTCTGTGACATGTTGCAATCACTTTGTCTTTTTCCCTTCAGCCACAAGAGGCTCTAAGGAGGACAGCCATGTTGCACACTTCCGATGAGGCACAACTGAACAGGCTTTTCACGGTGTACGATATCCCGCGTTTGCCGGGGCCGCAGATTTTCAGCCTGTCCACCAGTGAGTCTACTGATGATCTCAAAGGACAGATTGTGCGCAAAGTCGGAGTTTCGATCAGAAGGTCCCAATTCAGGCTCAAGATGGACGGTGTTCATGTCCCGTTCGGACGCGACTTGAGCTCAGTGAATGAAAACATCTTACACTTCGAGTGGTCGACTTGACTGCTGCTTCTCGATCTGCCAGGATGTACAACTAAGGCGGAACCGCTGAGCGCATAGTACCAAAGCCCGTAGGGGGTTGAACATTTGCCGTCGTATGATGGCTTGGAAAATGATACGGTCAAACATTGGCAACCGTCGGACAAGCTCCGGTGAAGAAGACATGTGGAAGCGTGATTGATCGCCCCACAGTGTGAAAAGTGTGAGTCCGTGACTCCAGAGATCAGAATCATGAATATGGATTCAGTTTATTCAGATGAATCGTTCGACATGTTTTATTTTGATGGCTCAAGCACGTTCCGGACACAATAAACACTTTCATTTCATTGCAACAACATCATGAGTATCATGCGCTGTGAGCATCGTGTGTCATGAGCATCCTGGGCATGAAGTGCTCTGCAAGCCACAGGGTCGATTTTTTCCCAGGGGCATGCTGGGAGTTCGCCCCTCCCGTGTCCCCCTTCCCGCGCGAAAAGCCGGAACGACGTCGTACACGAGTGGTTGTGCGTTGTCTGGTTGTGCAGTGCTTGGTTGTGGAGCGCAGTTATGACTGCGAGCGGTCGAAGTCTTTACCGAAAAGCAGTCCCATGCCTGCACGCTCCCTGGAATTTGCTATGACTGCGAGTCTGCGAGCGGGCGAAGCTGTTACCGAAAACAGCTCTGAAATTTGCTATGACTGCGAGCGGGCGAAGCCGTTACCGAAACAGTCCCGGGAGTTGGCTATGACTGCGCGCGGGCGAAGTCTTTACCGAAAACAGTCCCATGCCTGCATGCTTATGCCTGCTTTATGCCTGCATGCTCATGCTTGCATGTTCATGCCTGCGTGCTCATGTCAATCATGCCTGCGCGCTCACGCCTGCACGCTCATGCCTGCATGCTCATGCCTGCATGCGCATGCCTGCATGCTCATGTCGTTAATGCCTGTACGCTCTGCATGCTCATGCCTGCGTGCTCATGTCGCTCATGCGACTCCGTGCTCATGTGTGCATGCTCATGTCGTTCATGCCTGCATGCTCATGCCTGCTTGCTCGTGCCTCTCATGCCTGCATGCTCTTTTTTCGCATGCTCGTGCCTGCTTGCTCATGCCTGCATGCTCATGCGGGCTTTTTTCGCATGCATGCTAGTGCCTGCATGATCTCTCACGAAGTTTACGTGCCCCCCTTCCTCACTTTTTCATAAAGATCTTCTTTCTTCTCTGTATTGTCGGGCCGAAACTGTTTGGGGTCTTCGCTGGTGTAATTTGTTACATGGTCAAAATTGACAGTGCCACGATCTTTTGAAAATGTCAATCTTAGATATACATGTTCTAATTAATGCATGTTGACAGAAGATATTCTATGTGAATCTCAATTCCATGTTTCATCAAGCTCGGAATCTATATTTCAATAAGCCAATTGCCTTGCATAGATCGAGTTTCAGGGTTTCAAGGAGGGTTTGCAGGGTACCGTTTAGGGTTTCATGGGTTTAATTTCAGGGCTTTAGGGTTGTGAGTGTGTAATCCCCCCAAAAAAACCCTAGACCTTAAACCCTCAACCCTAAACCCTAAGCCCTAAATCCTAAACCCTAAACCCCTGAAAGTGGAGGGCTTTTAGGGTTTTTGAAGGGATCCTTCGGAGTGAATGTTGCGGGTTTCATTGGGAGGTGCGCCGAAGCCCTGAGCCTCTGAGTGCCAAGCTAGGATTTAGGGTTTAGGGTTTAGGGTTTAGGGTTTAGGGTTTAGGGTTTAGGGTTTTGGGCTTAGAGATGTTGGGCTAAGAGGGCTTACGGTTTCAGCAGCTCTCTTGGGCAAGTGCCGACTGAGCGTTGGAGGTGAGGCCGAATTTGCTTCTGCGTCAACTAAAGGACAAAGCACGGAATACATCCATCTCAGCAAGCATCAAGATGAAAACCGTGGGTTCTTTGTTTTTTTCAATAGGCTGAGGCGGAGTATGGGTTGCGATGCGTGGCAATGTGCAGAATCAAGCAGGGTGAAGACAAGAGCGCCAAAGCCTAAAACCCTAAAGCCTAAACCTAACCCTGATGTTGGGCTGAAAAACGGTACGCCACGCTGAAAAAAGAAGCTAGGACAAGGTAGTTTGCAGAAGGTGGCTGAACTACTCTCCCAAACCTCAGAGCACGGCCAGAAGCTCGCCTTCTTGCTATTTCAGGGAGGGGGTAGTGAAACCCTAAGCCACCCTAAGCCCTAAACCCTAAACCCTAAACCCTAAACCCTAAACCCTAAACCCTAAGCCCTAAACCCCAAACCCTAAACCCCAAACCCTACACCCTAAACCTAAACCCTGAACCCTGTTGGGGGGGAGGGGTGTTTAGGGTTTAGGGTTTAGGGTTTAGGGTTTAGGGTTTAGGGTTTAGGGTTAAGGCTAAGGTTCAAGATATTCGTAGGCCCCGGACCTTTTGTGACATTTTCTGCCGAGGAGCTGTTCTGGAAAGACATCCAGAAGGAGGGCGTTTAGGGTTTTGGGGGCGCCCTGAATCTCACGTACTGAGGGCATGTTCCCCTTATACTAACAGTCCTTCATAGGGATTACAGTAGCCCCTATTATAATCCCTACTAAGGACTGTTAGGATAAGGGCCAACATCCCAAGTGAAACCGCTAAACAGGCCCTTAGACCCGGATCAGGGTTTGGGGTTTTACCTTGAAAGCCCAGCTGCTCACATGAAGGGTAACCCCGGCTCTACTGTTACTGGCTGTTGAAGGCGGGGCTTACAGCCCCCCAACCCTAAACCTTAAACAACCCTAAATCCTCAACCCTAAACAACCCGAAACCCTAAACCCAAAGCAACCCTAAATCCTCCACCCTAAACAACCCGAAACCCTAAACCCAAAGCAACCCTAAATCCTCCACCCTAAACAACCCTAAACCCTAAACCCAAAGCAAATCCTAAATCCTAAAACCCTAAACAGGCCTAAGCCCGAAACCCAAACCAACCCTAAACCCTAAAAGCTGAACAACCCTAGGCCCTAAATCCTAAATCCTAAACCCTAAGCCCTAAGCCCTAAACCCTAAACCCTGAGCTCCCCCCTGGCAGGAGCACAAGAATGCCGAGACCTTCCTCCTCGACGTCGCCTCGCAAAGCGCGGCTGACGCAAAGGACCTGAAGGTGGCGCCTGCGTGTTTCTGGGCGTAGCGGTGGGTTAGGGTTTAGGGTTTGGGGTTTAGGGTTTGGGGTTTAGGGTTTAGGGTTTAGGGTTTAGGGTTTAGGGTTTATGTTGACCAAATGTTTGTCAAGTTTCAAGTTGGGTGTAGTCGATTTAGCGAAGCGGTGGTCCGAAGCATCAATGGCTGGGTTGAGGAGGGAACTGAGTGAGGGTTCGTTTGGGGTTGTTCTGAATTAGGGCGGGTGGCGCTTTGTAGAGTAGGGTTCCTTACAACAGGACTCCCCTTCCCCCCCGTCCCAGTTGAGACATGCTTGGGGATCTTCAGCCTTCGTCAGAGTCGGGTTTAGGGTTGAGTGTGGCTTGGTCTTGGTGTATCGGGAAATGCTCTGATGATGCTTTCGGAAGTGTTTTACGAGTCAGTGGCCGTGCCTTAGGGCCCCTAAAGCCCCTAACCTTCTGCACCATGCGGAAGCTGAACCTTTGACTCCATAAGCCCATCCCAGTGAAGTGCTTAAAGCTTAGCCCCCAATGCTTGAAACTTAAACGCGAAACCCGGAAGCCCTCCCGCCCTAAACCCTGAAAGCCCGAAACTCCGGTACCTCATTCCCTCACTACCAAGAACCAGCCAGCCAGGTGTTTTCAAAGCTGGCCCACAAGAAAGAGAAGTCCGGCGAATCAGGCGCCCTCCAGCGCCCTAGGTCTTTCACAGGCCTTTGGGGTTTAGGGTTTAGGGTTTAGGGTTTAGGGGGTTTTGGGTTCAGAGCTTAGGGTGTCTTTCCTCCTTGGGTTTGTGTCGACTTTGTTTTGGGTTGAGGATGGAATTGTTGAGCGCCGACCTGGGCCCCCAAGCCCAAATCTCCCGACCCTCTCCATCTCTCCCCGAAAGCCTTGAAGGGGAGTCGGAATGCCCTAAACGCACTGAACCCTCAACGCCCTGAACCCTAAACGCCCTAAACCCTAAACGCCCTAAACTGAATCCTAAACTGCTTTGCTTTCCGGAGGTGATGAGGATGAAGACGAGGGTGAAGACGAAGACGAAGACGACGAAGAAGATGAAGATGAAGAAGACAACGCTGCGCCTGCCGGCGGGGCGAAAGCGGGCCGCTCGCCTTGCACAGGGCCCATGCTCCTGCAGCAGATTGCAGCCTAAATCCGAGAACCCCGAAGCCCTGGACCCTACACATCCTAAACCCTACAAGCCCTCAACCCCCAAAAAATTTTAGACCCTAAGCCCGAAACCCTAAACCCCAAACCCTAAACACTAAGCCCTAATCCCTAAACCCTAAACCCTGCACCCTAAACCCTATGCACCCCAAAGCCTACAAACACTGTAGACCCTAAACCCGACGGGTAATCAAGGCCTTGGAGTGCCAGCAGGGTTTAGGGTTTAGGGTTTGGGGCTTAGGGGTTAGGAACCCTCAAAAAACGGCACGTTTACAAGGGCCACCTCCGTGTGTGACGGCCGGCCTTTTCTCTCGAGCCATCGTTAACTCACTTAAGTAAAATCCTAAACCCTAAGCCCCAAGCCCCAAGCCCCAAGCCCTAAACCCTAAACCCTAAACCCTAAACCCT
>CAJNDS010002612.1:166125-241125 GCA_905221605.1 Symbiodinium natans | reverse complement strand
CCCTGAGCCCTAAACCAAACCCCAAATCGCGCATGTGAAAGGCAGGACTCCACCACCCGACAGATCCGTAAGCTCATCTACCCCCTGGCCCTAAAGGATTTGGCTTCAAAACGCAATACAGAGTTAGCTACATATTGGGGTTATGGTTTTGGTTTGGAGGAAGGACTTCAGAGTTTAGGGCTTTGGATTGGAGTCTCATGGCATGCAGTGGTGCCTTGCTGCCGCCAGTGATCAAGAGCGTACTTGCTTGCTCCCTCAACGTTTCCCGCATCTCCGACAAAACCTGTGGAAATCATGCCTGTTGGTGCCTTGGCCGACTCTTTCAGGTGCAATGAGGGGGGGGGGGTGGGGGGGGGGGTATCCCAAACCCTAAGCCTGAACCCTATGAACCCTATGAACCCTATGAACCCTATGAACCCTATGAACCCTATGAACCTTAGTTAGGAAGTACCATGAACCTCCACGTAGTCGACTCCAGAGCTCTGAGAGTCAGCCAAACCCTGAACCCTAAACCCTAAACCCTAAACCCTAAACCCTAAACCCTAAACCCTAAACCCTAAACCCTAAACCCTAAACCCTACACCCTACACCCTACACCCTAAACCCTAAACCCTAAACCCTAAAACCTAAACCCCACACCCTAAACCCTAAACCCCAGGTATGGGAATCAATGGCTTCGGTCGCATCGGCCGCCTCGTGTTCCGTGCCGCGATGGGCAATCCGGATGCAGAGGCAGGATGCCCAGAACTGGTTGCCCTAAACTCTAAACCCTAAACCCTAAACCCTAAACCCTAAACGCTAAACCCTAAACCCTAAACCCTAAACCCTAAACCCTCAACCCTCAACCCTCAACCCTCAACCCTCAACCCTCAACCCTACTCCGAAAGGTTTAGGGGGCTCACCCCTAAACCCCAAAACGCCCTCCCAAGCCCAAAGACTTACACGTGCGGTGCGCGCGTGCGAGGTCAAGGCCATCAACGACCCCTTCATGGTCGCGGGGCCCTACCTAGCGCTTCGGGTTCGGGGTTCGAGGTTGCGAGAACATGATCACGGCAGCATTGAACCCTAAACCCTAAACCCTAAACCCTAAACCCTAAACCCTAAACCCTAGACCCTAGACCCTAGACCCTAGACCCTAAACCCTAAGCCCTACACCCTAAACCCTAAACCCTAAACCCTAAACCTTAAACCCTAAACCCAGATCCCTCGGAGAAGAACCGTAAGCCCAAGCTTTTCAGCAAGGACCTCAAACCCTAAACCCAAAACCCTGGAGAACCCAAAACCGAAAAAACCTAATTTTTGCCAAGGACCTCAAGTACATGGTCTATCAGCTGAAGTATGACAGCGTCCACAAGACCTTCGCGGGCACCGTCGCGTGCAAGGAGGTCGACGGCAAGGAGTTCCTGGCGACTCGACTTTCTTGGCACTTCCGGCAGCTTTAGGGTTTGGGGTTGGGATGTTCCCCTGAATACTAACAGTACTTAATAGGGATTACGATATTCCCTACTAAACAGTACTTAATAGGGATTACGATAGTACTAATAGGGATTACGGTTAGTAAAAGGGGGAACATCCCAAGTTTGGGGGATTTAGCTAGGGTTGGCTGCGATTTTTAGGGTTTAGGTAGGGGCTTCAAGTAGAGGGCTTTAGGGTGTTGGGCTTCAGGGTGAGCCCAAGCCGCGGGCATGAGCTCAGTCAGTTCACCCCCCCTCGCCCTAAATGCTTCGGGTTTAGGGTTTAGGGCTTAGGGTTTAAACCCCAAACCCCTTGCCGCCTGCAGGTCGTCAATGGCAAGGACATCGCTGTTTTCCATGAGAAGGACGGACGACTCCCAGAGCTCACCAAGAAGAATCCCTAAGCGGGTACCACCCTAAAGCCGCAAGGCTTGGGGCAAAAAAAAGCCCAGACCCTGAATCCGATGAAGCTTCGCCTTCTCCTTCCCTTGGCAGCCATAAAGCTGCAAATGCTCAGCCCTAAACCCGAAATTCTTGAACCCCCAAGCCCTGAACCCCCAAACCCTCAACCCTCAACCTGAAACCCTAAACCCTACACCCCTGAACGCTCATCCCGACGTTGGAAGATGAGAGGACCCAGCGTCCATCAAGTGGGGCGCCACAGGGGCTGACTACGTGCCGTGGCTGCGAGGGAGCTTGCAGTCGGGTTTAGGGTTCTGGGTTTGGGGGGTTTCAGGGTTTAGGGTGTACGTTAGGGTCTAGGGGTTTCCGGGTTTAGGGTGTAGTTTTGATGGAAACCTTCGTAAGAGGGCTCAAGGATTATGAAGTTTAAAGGTTTGGGGTCAGGGCTTCGTCGGCAGACGTCGATGTTCGAGCCGCCCATGCAATCCCCCGTCGCACCCCGTCCCTGCACGTCACTTCCTGAGCCTGAGGCCTAGCTACCCCCAAAGCTCAATTCTTGGTTACAACCGAGCGATACCCAAGAAGCCCTGAACCCGGAATCCTAAACCCAAACCCCGAAACCCTAAACCCTAACCCCCTAAACCCGCTGTAACACCCCCCCTAAAACCCCGCTAAAACCCCCTAAAACTCCGTAAACCCCTAAAACCCCCTAAAGGCCTGAATCCTAAACCCTGATCCCTGAACCCTGCCTTTCTTGGCTCCTGAAGCTTCCTGAGGTCTGCGAGTCCACAGGCAGCTTGGCATACAGAGCCAGCGGTACGGGCTAAGGGTTTTTTGGGGTCTTCAGGTTTAGGGTTTAGGGTTTAGGGTTAGGTGCGAGGTTTGATACAAAGAGGCTTTTAGGGTCTTGAGGGTGTTTAGGGTTGCCAGATTTTTCGTTAGGGTTTAGGGCCTTTGCGGGGTTTGGGCTTTATAGTGTAGGTTCTCGGGTCTAGCGGAGAAGGACTCATAATTTAGATCAAACCGCCACGTCCACCTTCAATGAGACAGCACGGAGTTCCGTGTGTAGTCTCCAGCCGCGAATACCTTTAGGGTTTAGGGTTTAGGAATCGGGGTTTTAGGGCTGAGCCCCTAAGCCCTGTCCAGGCTTTCGGGGATTTGTGGTTGAGGGGACTACTTCCTTGTCCTAGGTGTCTTCACCACCAAGGAGAAGGCATGCGGGAGGGGCTTTGCAGATTTGGTTTTAGGGCTTCGGTTTTTAGGGCTGTTGTTGTATTTATTCTTCATTTTTATTTTCTAGGTTTTTAGGGTTGTAGGGCTCAAGGTTCAAGGTTTCGGGGCTTTGACGGGTCTGAACCTGCCCAAATCGAAGTACTTTGATGCAGGGCTTCCAGGTGCGGGTCTTCGACCCTGGACACCTGAAAACCCTAAACCCTAAACCCTAAACCCTAAACCCTAAACCCTAAACCCCAAACCCTAAACCCTAAACCCTAAGCCCTAGGCCCTAAGCCCTAGCCCTCTCGAAGCCTGAAGCGACCACCGAGACCCTTGCCCCCAAAAGCTCAACCCTAGCCCCTCAAGCCCATGAACGAAATCCCTGAACCCCTAAACCCCCCTTTAAAATCCTAACCCTCAACCCTAAACCCTAAACCCTAAACCCCAAACCCTAAACCCCAAACCCCAAACCCTAAACCCTAAACCCCAGACCCTAAACCCTAAACCCCGAGCTCTGAACCCTAAACGACCTTGGAGGCTGAGTTGCACCTTGGTGGCGGAGCCAAGAAGGCGCAGCTGTGAATCGGGGGGTGGGAGGTGCAGTGTTTACGGCTCAGGGTGTGGAGTTTGGGGTCGTAAGACCCTAAACCCCAACCCCTAAGCCGCACACCCTAAACCCTAAACCCCGAACCCCAAACCCTAAACCCTGAACCCTGAAACCTAAACCCTAAACCCTAACCCCTAAACCCTAAACCCTAAACCCTAAACCCTAAACCCTAAACCTTGAGCCATTGACCCCTTAACCCTAAACCCTGAAGCCCCAGACCGCCGGTCTTGCCTCGGATGGGGAACGGTTGGTATCCGCATGGCCACTAATTACTTGGAGGCTCATGGTAGTTACTAACCAAATATTAATTGCACTTATAACCCACTTATAACCATTCTAGGGTAATGAAGGGGCTTATATTGTTATTAAGTACCGCGAACCTCCAAGTATAGTTTAGGGGGGGGGGTGGGGGCGGGCCATGCCGCTCTGAGTCCGAAACTCTGAGCTAGAGCTCGGTGCGCCCCAAAACCCCTCAGCCCTAAACGTGAAGTCATACTCGAAACCCAAACCCTACGGGCAAACGCTAAGCTATCCTGTGCTCAAAACCCAAACCCTAAACTTTCAGACCCCAACCCCCTGACGCCCAAGCCCCAAAAACCCAAACCCCAAACCCCTCAACCAGGTCAGACGGCCCACTGAACGTCATCATCTCCCGCCCTAAGCCCTTTAGCCCCAAACCCGAAGGCCCTTGAACCCCTAAACCCTAAACCCTAAACCCTAAACCCTAAACCCTAAACCCTAAACCCTAAACCCTAAACCCTAAACCCTACTAAGCCCTCAACCCTGAATCCTCCAACCTCGCATTAGAAGCCCCGCTATGAACTACTCGCGAGCCGGCCGAAGGTCATCATCTCTGCACCGCCCAAGGAGATGCCTCTGAGCGTAAGGGGGGTTGCGGTTTAGGGTTTAGGGTTTAGGGTTTAGGGTTTAGGGTTTAGGGTTTAGGGTTTAGGGTTTAGGGTTTAGGGTTTAGGGTTTAGGGTTCTATGGATCCACGGCCTAGGTTTTGGGCTTGGGGTTCAGGGCTTTCAGGGTTTTGGGTTGAAGGCATTGGGGTTCAGTATATAGAGAGTGGTCGGTGGGGCTTCAGAGTTTGGAAGGGTATCGGAGCCCACAAGTTTCTAGATTGTCTAGTCCCAAGACGACCCCAGAAAAGGTGACCCCAAATTCTAAATCCCTAAAACCCTAAACCCTAAGTCTGGGGGGAATCCCAAAATTTCAAAGCCTTAAGCCCGAAGACTGAAAAAAACCGTGAACCCTAAACCCTGGGATTGTGGGGAGCCTCTTAAGGAAGTTCCTCGGGTGACGTCTTATGGAGTCTTTGCACCAAAGAGAGATGAAAGGTTCAAAACCCCTGAAGCAGCAAGCGCTTGGCTGGGAGGATGATGTCCCCATGTACGTCGTGGGCGTGAACCACACGGAGTACAAGAAGACAGACACCGTGGCCCCTTGGCTTCGTTTTGGCCTTTACCCCTGAACCCCGACAAGAAAACCTGAAGCCCCTGAGCCTCAACCTAGCTTCGAAATATTAAACCCTAAACCCTAAACCCTAAACCCTAAACCCTAAACCCTAAACCCTAAACCCTAAACCCTAAGCCCTAAGCCCTAAACCCTAAACCCTAAACCCTAAACCCTAAACCCTAAACCCTTTTCAGGGTTTGGGTTAAGCTGGCGTCTTCGGTAGACTTCTGCTCCCTTTGGTGTGAACCTTTCACAGTCCTGAGGCTTCAGGTGGAGGGGCAGCGGAGAGAGGTACGACCTTAGGGACATGCGGTGAATTTCCAGTAGTACGACGCACCCCTCTAGGATTGCAACAAGGGGTGCGATCTTAGAAGCTTGCTTGTTGCGGTAGTTGTTGCTATGCACAAGATCCGCTGCAAGCTTCAGACTCCGCGGCATTCCAAGAGCTGAGGCCATCGTCCCTTATTCCTCTACCCTAAACCGCGAACCCTAAACCCTAAACCCTAAAACCCCTAAAACCCCTAAAACCCCTAAAACCCCTAAAACCCCTAAAACCCCTAAAACCCCTAAAACCCCTAAAGCCCCTAAAACCCTCAAACCCTACTTACCTCGCATCCCCCGCCGCCAAGCGGCCGAGGTCTCCAACGCCTCCTGCACCACCAACTGCCTGGCCCCACTCACCAAGGCGGGCCTTGGAGGGCTTTTTTTTTTTTTTTGGGGGGGGGGGGAACAAACACGGATTCAGAAACTACCCCCGATTCAGAAACTACGGTTCAGAAACTATTTCGTCCGATTCAGAAACTACTTGGTCCGGTTCAGAAACTGCGGTTCAGCAACTATTCTCTCGGATTCAGAAACTATTTCGAACCTATTCAGAAACTGTTTGCTCAGATTCAGGAAACTCCCGCGATTCAGAAACTACGGTTCAGAAACTATTCCGTGCGGTTCAGAAACTATTCCGCGCGATTCAGGAACTATTTTCAACCGATTCAGAAACTATTCCGCGAGATTCAGAAACTATTTTGCACCGATAAATCACACCCCCCTCATTTGTCCTCACACCTCGACTTTCAACTCTTCTCTCAGAGATATTTCTAAATCCCACCCCCTCTCATTAGTACTCACACTTCGACATTCAACTCTACTCTCAATTATATTAAATCTCACCCCCCTCATTTCACCTCTCACCTCACTTATTTCTCCCCACACTTCGAGTTTCAATTCTTCTCTCCGGATTATGTTAAATCACACCCCCTTCATTTGTCCTCACACCTCTCATTTGTACTCACACCTCTGCTTTCAACTCTTCTCTCAGAGATATTTCTAAATCCCACCCCCCCTCATTTGTACTCACACTTCGACATTCAACTCTACTGTCAATTATTTCACCTCTCACCTCACTCATTCCTCCCCACACTTCGAGCTTCAATTCTTCTCTCCGGATTATGTTAAATCACGCCCCCTTCATTTGTCCTCACACCTCTCATTTGTACTCACACCTCTACTTTCAACTCTTCTCTCAGAGATATTTCTAAATCCCACCCCCCCTCATTTGTACTCACACTTCGACATTCAACTCTACTGTCAATGATGTTAAACCTCACCCCCCTCATTTCTCCTCTCACCTCACTCATTTCTCCTCACACTTCGAGTTTCAATTCTCTTCTGCGGATTATTTTAAATCACACCCCCTTCATTTGTCCTCACACCTCTCATTTGTACTCACACCTCGACTTTCAACTCTTCTCTCAGAGATGTTTTTTTAAATCCCACCCCGCCCTCATATGTACTCACACTTCGACATTCAACTCTACTCTCAATTATGTTAAATCTCACCCCCCTCATATCTCCTCTCACCTCACTCATTTCTCCCCACACTTCGAGTTTCAATTCTTCTCTCCGATTATTTTAAATCACACCCCCCTCATTTGTCCTCACACCTCGACCTTCAACTCTTCTCTCAGAGATATTTCTGAATCCCACCCCCCCTCATTTGTACTCACACTTCGACATTCAACCCTACTCTCAATTATGTTAAATCTCACCCCCACTCATTTGTACTCACACCTCGGCTTTCAACTCTTCTCTCAGAGATATTTCTAAATCCCACCCCCCCTCATTTGTACTCACACTTCGACATTCAACTCTACTCTGAATTATGTTAAATCTCACCCCCCCTCATTTGTACTCACACTTCGACATTCAACTCTTCTCTCAGACGTCTTGTTAAATCCCACCCCCCTCCTTTGTACTCACACTTCGGCATTCAACTCTACTGTCAATTATGTTAAATCTCACCCCCCCCCTCATTTGTACTCACACTTCGACATTCAACTCTTCTCTCAGAGGTCTTGTTCAATCCCACCCCCCCTCCTTTGTACTCACACTTCGACATTCAACTCTACTCTCAATTATGTTAATTCTCGCCCCCACTCATTTGTACTCACGCCTCTCAACTATGTGAAATCTCACCCCCACTCATTTGTACTCACACCTCGACTTTCAACTCTTCTCTCAGAGATATTTTGAAATCCCACCCCCCCCTCATTTGTACTCACACTTCAACATTCAACTCTACTGTCAAATATGTTAAATCTCACCCCCCTCATTTCTCCTCTCACCTCACTCATTTCTCCCCACACTTCGAGTTTCTATTCTTCTCTCCGGTTTATTTTAAATCACACCCCCCCTCATTTGTTCACACACCTCGACGTTCAACTCTTCTCTCAGAGATATTTCTAAATCCCACCCCCCCTCATTTGTACTCACAATTCGACATTTAACTCTACTCTCAATTATGTTAAATCTCCCCCCCCACTCATTTGTACTCACACTTCGACTTTCAACTCTTCTCTCAGATCTACTCTCAATTATACTCAATCTCACCCCCTCATTTCTCCTCTCACCTCACTCATTTCTCCCCACAATTCGAGTTTCAATTCTTCCCTCCGGATTTTTTCAAATCACACCCCCCTCATTTGTTCACGCCCCTTCGGCTTTCAACTCTTCTCTCTGAGATATTTCTAAATCCCACCCCCCCTCATTTGTACTCACACTTCGACATTCAACCCTACTCTCAATGATGTTAAATCTCACCCCCACTCATGTGTACTCACACCTTGACTTTCAACTCTTCTCTCAGAGATATTTCTAAATCCCACCCCCCGTCATTTGTACTCACACTTCGGCATTCAACTCTACTCTGAATTATGTTAAATCTCACCCCCCCCCCCTCATTTGTACTCACACTTCGACATTCAACTCGTCTCTCAGAGGTCTTGTTAAATCCCCCCCCCCCTCCTTTGTACTCACACTTCGACATTCAACTCTACTGTCAATTATGTTAAATCTCACCCCCCCCCTCATTTGTACTCACACTTCGACATTCAACTCTTCTCTCAGAGGTCTTGTTAAATCCCACCTCCCCTCCTTCGTACTACATTCAACTCTACTCTCAATTCTGTTAAGTCTCACCCCCACTCATTTGTACTCACACTTCACAACATTCAACTCTACTGTCAAATATGTTAAATCTCACCCCCCTCATTTCTCCTCTCACCTCACTCATTTCTCCCCACACTTCGAGTTTCTATTCTTCTCTCCGGTTTATTTTAAATCACACCCCCCCATTTGTTCACACACCTCGACCTTCAACTCTTCTCTCAGAGACATTTTTAAATCCCACCCCCCCTCATTTGTACGCACACTTCGACATTCAACTCTCACCCCCACTCATTTGTACTCTCACCTCACTCATTTCTCCTCACACTTCGAGTTGTAGTAGTACAGAGAAGGCCCGTGCACCCTTATTAGACCATTACCGAGGTGGCCCGTGTACCCTATGTTCGCCCTTATTGAGGGACTACAAAGTACCGAAGAGGCCATGTACGTAATTTGAAGTTCTACCACTCGAAGCCCGAAGCTGAGAATCCCCGAACCTTGACTGAGAGCCTCTCCCCTGAGTCCAAACCTTTGATCTCCGCGCAGCCATTTGGCTTTGGCTAAATAGCTAAGGGTGGAGTACTAGACCACCACACGCTTCGTCGCTATCGTCAGTACATACACATATACATACATACATTAATATTAATGTAATATTTGTAATATTTATCTTAGCATGAATATGTACACTCGCCTCTACTGATACTGATGCTTATACCCGGTTTAAAGAGCTGTATTATTCACATAATTCATGTACCTGCGCACGCCACGTTGCAGTGATTTTGCATAGGATTTCGGTCAGGCCACTGTCGTGTAATGGCAACGATTGTTTCGTCAGCCCACTTTGGGGCGCTCTTACTTATACCCGTTGTAGTTCAGGCTCTTGTTCAGTAGGGTCGACGCCATGCCACGACAGATCCCGCCTAGCCACAAGTTGGTGTTGGGTGAAGCTTTCGTCAAGGGTCTTTGCACCCCTCTTGATCCAGCACAGAGGCAATTCCGAGGCGTGAGAGAAGAGGATATTCATTTGACAGGCCTGTCCTCTGCTGCGCTCACAAGACTCTTGCAGGCCGACTACCATGATATGAAGACGCCGCGGCGAACCCGCAAGCACATCAAGGCCTATTTGCAGTTGAGCCATATCGCGCAAGCTGGTGTGCTTGCCAGGAATGGAGTTTATGTTTATCAACTCGAGCCGGAAGATCCAGACTGGGTGCAACCAGATGAGGACGACTGCAGTCTACATTCGGAGGCCGACTGGGGGGAGTCCGCTGATGGTGATAGCCTGGCCTCTGTGTCGACCATAGATGATTTGCCTTACACACCGCGACCGACAAAGATGGCGCGGCTGCGTGGGAAACAGGTACAAGCCGGGCACCTGGAGCCAGGCTACAAGGCAGTCGTTCCCGTGAAGGACGACTCGTCCCGCTTGCCCAGGGAGCTTGGCCGACCATTGTGGGCTGTGGACTTCGGCATGCAGCTGGTGAAGCCTGCCTTGCTGCGAAAGTTTGGCGACACTGCGGGCCTGCCCAGCTCCTTGACTGCTGTTGCTGGCAGGGAAACGGGCACCGTATACTATTCCGATGGCCCACTGGCCGGCAGCCCGACAGCCATGTGGTTGCTGCAAGCAGCAGGCACTGTGTCAAGCGCTTATGCTCGGATGCAACTGCTTCTGAGCACGCTTGATCGGCAGGTGCCTATGCCGCCAGGAGAATATCAGATTCAAGCCGAACCTGAACTTCGCAATTGGTTTGGTGTAGACCCGGATGATGGCATGGCTCGGGTAAGTCTTGACTGCGCCTCTAAGCTTGGCCTTCTGACTGGTCGTGAGCAATTGTCTATCCAGCTGGATGGAGATGCTGTGTATCACCCATACCAATTCAGAGGCGTCTTGAAGTTGGCCGACGGGCGAACGGCGCTGGTGAAAGGCATGATGGTCATCGACGTGGGCCTGGAGTCCGAGATGAGGATGCCCGACTCCTGCATCAAGATTTGGAGCACAGCAGGGCTGCCTCCGGAGGCCTACGGATTAGATCTGACTCACTGCACGCGCCCTATGGCGCAACCAAAGCTCAGTCCGTCCTTGCTCACGATGTTGAAGGCCCGCGTTGCTTTGGTTCCTGTGTGGGCCGACGCCGTGAGCTGGAGAAGGCGTTGGACGCTTTTGTGGCGGACTGCAAAGAGGAGACATTAGACCGTCTCAGACATAGCGCATTCGGCTTCGAGCGACAATGCAGTGAGCTACCGAGCCATTCTACGAAGCGGCCCCAAGCTGTCTGGGAAAGGTCTGAAGACCTCTGGAAGACTCACCGCATTGATGTGCAGAAGATCGGCTGCACGGTGCAGGAAGGCGAGAGCCCGGATCCTACGGACATCGCGATACTTACACAGGAGATGGAAGAGCGCAATCCTCACACAGTGAACCACGGCACACGTGAGTCTCTGGAGCGTGGTTCTTGCAGTGCCTGGGGCTCCTATAAATCTCAGTGGCGCAAGCCGAGACTAACCATACCTGGCTCTGGTTGCACGGTCACAGCCCTCAGCGACTGGACCGGTCGCCTGCGCAATCGCGAATGCTACATCGTCTCTCAGCTACTCACTGCCAGAATCCGGATGAGCTTGCGTGTTGTTACATTATCAATGTTCCAGATGCATGACTTCCCATGATGCAGGCCCTGGCGCAGCTCCTCCATGAAAAGATCCCGGCTGAGAGCATGCCGAATCCAGTTTACAGCCGGCCTCCCGAACAAGTTCATCTTCAGCATGTACTGGGAAGAGCTCATCGCCCGCTTCACCCACGCTGAGCGATGGGCCATGGTGTCCTACATCAAGGACCGCTTGCTCGTTTGGAGTACCGACCAACAGCTGTGGACAGCCGCTTGGGTGTGCTTTCGATGCTCAACTGGTCCCAGGCTTTGGGCATTGCCAGGTTGAATCAGCTCTGCTGGCGAACCAGATCGGCGAAGGATGGGCCACGCCAGATCGTGCCATCTCCGACACATGGGTGCCTTACCAAGCCTATGCCAGCACGTGCCTTCAGTTTGCCAACGGAGAATTCTGGCAATCCGAGCGTCTGGAGTACGAGGACATAGTCTATGGTATACACTACACCTTTTGGCTGTGTGCAGGTTAGGGCCAAGCAGTCCATTCTTCTGTTTTTCCCAGTGTGCTGGCAGGAGGATGCTCAGAAGAAAGTCCCCGGTGCTGTGAAGTTCCTCCCGTACATGCCAAGTAACATGCAATGGACAGACCACGAGAAGGAGCCGCTGCGCATGAGCCGCGGAATGGTGATTCAGCGCGTATACACCTTGCCTTATGACTCTCCCAGCCGCGTCATCGATACTGCGACGCACGAGGCCCTGTGCCCAGTATATAGCTAAACGTGCTGCGTGCGGCCAGCAGTGTAGGGACTATCCCAGGTCCTTTGCAGACTTGCCAGCCCTGCAACTTAAGAGCCTACTTCCCGGGAGCATGACCGCACGCTCGCTTTAAATACTGTGGTCTCCTGAAACAAGCCTTCGTCTCTCTGTGCCAGGCCTATGTGACATTCCTCACGTGCACAAGCGCTGCTCAGTGCCGGGACGCTGCGCAGAGACTCAAGTTTATGGTCGGAGACGATCGTCGCCTGAGTGCCCATACTCTCCGAGATGTCTTTGGCCAGCTCTGCGTGGTCTATGTCCTGGCCAAGCGGTGCCAGGGATGCACGGTGCTCTGTACCTGAAGCCGGACCGCACTATTCCAGACATAGCTCCATAAGGGTCTCCTAATGTCCTACTGGGTCGCGCTGAATTCTGGGCTTAATCAATCGGCTCCACTGCTAAGCGGCCTCCTCTCAGGCAACTGCTACAACATCAATGGCGATTGTCCACATTGCACACTCGTGCGGTGGCTGGAAGGCCCCGAGGACGGCGAGGAGCACATGAAGGTCACCTTGGCGCCACTCAAGGCACTCACTTCCAAGCAAAGCTCAGGGTCCGGAAGCAGTCTCTGCCAAATGCAGCGGCGTGGCTCACCTTGGACTCCATCTTTGCCAAAGGAGAGAAGCGCTTAGAGGCTTAGAGGAAAGAAACAAAAAGGCAACTGAAAAGTGTAAGGCATTGTGGCAGGTCTTCCGTGAGGGCATTTCTAACCAGAACAACGAGGAGACCTTGACCGGGGCAGCACGCCTCAAGATGCTTGACAACATCGGCTCGCAGCTCGGAAGCTCTCACTTTGCCGACCGCTTCTCGGCTGGCCTTCGCGTCCAGCGGGCGGCCATGACGTGGTCTGAGGCCCGGGGGCAGCGCCGCGTCGCGTGGCGTCAAACCCCGCCCCCAACACCCCCCAAACTCCCCCCCTGCACATCCCGCTCAGGCGAAGCACATCGGTATTGTCCACGTCGTGCATGCATACCATAAAGAGGAGGCGACGCCGCTGCCATTGAAAGTGCTGCTGAGTAAGCTCCTGAAGCGATGGCAGCACGACCAATGAAGAGAGCCAGGGCCGCCTGATAAGTCTCTTATCTTTCTTCTGGAGTCAAGAAGAAGTTTTGTCCGTGAAGCCTTCGTGCTCTCCCCAACGTGCGACAGGCGCGCAGAGGGGGTACACACATGTGGCACTGCAAAGCTGGAAGCTTTGGTGCAGGGGACTCTGTGTCATCCAGACATGCGGAAACTCAATGCACTAAGCGCTCTGTTCTCATGTTCTCATGTCCATGCATTCCATGCAGCTTCAGCCGCGATACGCGCGCAGCCACGTGGCCTGTCTTCCAGGGGGTGCCCATGTCTCATCCTGCGCTTCTCGAGTGGATAGAGCGACGCACACTAGCGTTGCCCTCCGAAGCGGCGCCACCAACGCATGACAGGTTCCTCCTAGCCGTACTTGGGTGGCTGCAGCGCAGCATTCGGCGTCATGTTCCTGGCGCATTGCTGGCGGCATGACCCGCCACTGCCAATCTGCTTGGTTGGGGCCTGCGGTGTGCATCCAAGGTGTCAGCAAAGATGGCTCTTTGCCCTGCGGCAAGGGATCTGCGACGAATCCGCGCTTGCAGTTTCCGAATCCGCGTTTTTTCAGTTTCCGAATCCGCGTTTTTAGTTTCCGAATCCACGCTTTTAGTTTCCGAATCCGCGCTTTTAGTTTCCGAATCCGCGCGCGACGGGGGGGGGGGGGGGCTGGCTTAGGGTTTAGGGTTTGGGGTTTAGGGTTGAGGGTTTAGGGTTGAGGGCTTAGGGTTTGGGGTTTAGGGTTTGGGGTTTAGGGTTTGGGGTTTAGGGTTTTGGGGTTTGAAGGGTCTGAGGGAGTTGAGAGATCCTTGACGCTTCTTCTTGCCTTTCCTTTTCAGCCTTCGTCAGGGTTTTGAAGAAGGGTGAGATGTCGCCTTTCTTGCTTTCTTTGTTTCTTTCTTTCGTTCTACCTATCTATCTATCTATCTATCTTTCTTTCTTTCGTTCTGTCTTTCTTTGGGGTGGGGGCTGTTTATTAATGATATTTTCGCTTTGGCTAACGGGCTTAAGGGGAGATTAGAGTTTAGAGTTTCGGCACGGAACCTTGAGCTAAAGTCATACTGCCTTCCTGGGGAAAAAGGTGGTAGAAGTACAGGTATACGTATAAGCGTAAGTATATGTATAAGTAAACAAGTATGCTTACGTATACATGCATATATATATATATATATCTATATATATATATATATGTATAATATATATAGAGATATACCTCTAAACCCCAAAAACCCCCTTAACCTCTTGTGGGGGCCGAAGCATGGTCAGGTGGTTCACGAGAAGTTCGGCATCATCGAGGGCTTGATGACCACCGTCCACGCCGCCTGGTAAAGTCTGGGAAACAAATGATGGTTCAAACAGTCCGTCCCCAACCCCCCCTCCCCCCCTAAACCCTAAACCCTAAACCCTAAACCCTAAACCCTAAACCCCAAACCCTAAACCCTAAACCCCAAACCCTAAACCCGAGGCCATGACTGCAACACAGCTTACCGTGGATGGCCCATCGCGTGGTGGAAAGGCCTGGGGCTCAAAGTTTCAGGGTTTAACGGGTTTCGGGGTTTGGGGTTCAGGGCTTAGGGTTTGGGGCTTGCGATTTGAAAGGTTTCGGGGTTGCGGGATCCAGGCTTACATGGTTTCGGGGCTTAGGGTTTAAGCTTTCGGGCTCCAAAGTGTTTTCGGGGTTTAAGATAAAGAGTGCTAAGCCCTAAACCCTAAACCCCAAACCGTAAACCCCAAACCCGCAAAGGGTTCTAAACGGGGGTTAGGGTTTCGGGTTTAGGGGAGGATTTTGATTTCGGACTTTGGGCTCTGAGGGTTTGGGGGATCACAAGTTCAGGGCCAGGTTCGGGATTGCGGAATTTTAGGAGGGCCCAAAGTAGGTGGTTTCGGGTTTAGGGTTTAGGGTTTAGGGTTTGGGGTTTGGGGGTTTGGGTGCAGGGTTTAGGGTTTGGGGTTTGGGGTTTTGGGAAAAGGGTTCCCCAAACCCCTGAACTTCCCTAGGCCCTATCGTTGGCGGTCTTTGGTTTCATTTTAAAGCATCCTTGCTACGTTTGCTCCTCTTGTGCAATGCTGGTCCCGAGGTACGCCGAGACCTTGAACCCCAAACGCTCAAGACCCTAAAGTCTGAACCCTATCTCTCTCTCTCACTCAATCCCTTGAAGCATGAAGAGCCCTAACAATCGCAAACCCTACGCCTTAAACTCTAAATCCCCAAACCTTTAACCCTGAACCCTAAACCCTAAACCTTAAACCTTAAACCTTAAACCCTAAACCCTACACCCTAAACCCTAAACCTGTCAAATGCCTAAGCACCGAACCTTGGCCCAGGACTGGCGTGGAGGACGATGTGCCTCCCAGTGCCTTGGGCCGCAGCTACGAAGCTCCGAATCCTAAAGCAGAAGGCCGGTTCTCTAAGGTAGGGTTTAGGGTTTAGGGTTTAGGGTTTAGGGTTTATGGTTTATGGTTTAGGGTTTAGGGTTTAGGGTTTAGGGTTCAGGGTTTGGGGTTTAGGGTTACGTATCTTTCTTGGAATCCGAATTTGCTCCAAAAAGTAGTATTCGCAGCAGAAGTAGGCGTGGTGGTAGTAGTGGTGATGTGAGGATCTTCTTTGCGTAAGCCCCCCCCCCCCAAGCTTACAAGCGCTGACCCCCTGAGCAAGGAACATCATTCCTTCGTCCACTGGTGCTGCCAAGGAGTGGGGTACAGGGTTTAGGGTGCAAGGCCACAGGGAGGTTGAGGGTTTGGGGTTTATGAAGGTTTAGGGGAGGGACGGGTGGCTTTTTGAATCGAGACGGCGGAGATGTGTATTGTTCAGGCCACAACCCGAACCCTAAACCTCAAACCCTAAACCCTAAACCCTAAACCTTAAACCCTAAGCCCCTTTCTTGGGGGCTTCCAGGTCCTACAAAAGCTTCAGCAGCTTCGGGCTTCAGAGGGATCTAAAGTCCGGGTTTGGTCTTGGTACAGCTCTGGAGCTCTGGGGCTCTGGGGCCTTGGCTTCTCGCTTTCGTTGCTTGGAACCCTAAACCCTAAACCCTTAACCCTAAACCCTAAACCCTAAACCCTAAACCCTAAACTTTACACTCTAAACCCTAAACCCTAAACCCTAAATCCCTGACTGGTATAGACCCTAACCGTAAACCCTAACTAAACCAAAACTGTTTAAGCCCTGAACCCCAGACCCGAAAACCCAAAACCCTCAACTCGATAAACCCTGAACTACTAAAGCTCGAGGCTCCTATACGGCGACCTGGGTTAGAAGTAGGGTTTTCTCCGGGGGTGGCCTGATTCGCAAGGGTTTAGGGTTTAGGGTTTAGGGTAATTCAGGGAGGAGGTCTGCCAGAAGCCCTAAACCACCTTCAAGCAGGGTCTGCGGACGCGAACTCCTACACCCGAGCCCCAAGCCCAGGTTTAGGGTTTAGGGTTTAGGGTTTAGGGTTTAGGGTTGTAGGCACAGCCCAGCCCCCCGAATGACGAAAGCACTAGAGTCCCCAACATCAAAAACCACGGAAGCCCCGGAATCCCCATACCCGTGAACCCAACACCCTAAGCCCCAAAACCCCTAAAGCCAATCTTCATCCTAAACCCTAAACCCTAAACCCTAAACCCTAAACCCTAAACCCTAAACCCTAAACCCTAAACCCTAAACACCGCCTTCAGCCAGGCAGTCGGGAAGGTCATCCCCGCGATGAACAAGAAGCTGACGGGGTTGCTCCGATGCAGGGTTTAGGGTTTAGGGTTTAGGGTTTAGGGTTTAGGGTTTAGGGATGAACGAGGGGTTTAGGGTTTAGAGTTTGGGGTTTAGGGTTTAGACAAAGGATATACAGCGCATCCATCTAAGGATACTTACATGGGCCCTCAATATGGTCCCTTACCTCCTTTAAAGGGTTCTGATGTAGGGGTATATAAGGGGTATGTAAGGGGTACCCATCTGCCTAGGGCTTATGGGTTCGCCCCCCTCCCCCCGTACTACCTTTCTGGGTTCCCCCCGTACTTAAGGCTAGTTTGAGACAATTAAGCCCAATCAAGGTTACTTAAGGGGGAACCTAGTGGTTAACCCTAAACCTTAAACCCTAAACCCTAAACCCTAAACCCTAAACCCTAAACCCTAAACCCTAAACCCTAAACCCTAAACCCTAAACCCTAAACCCTAAACCCTAAACCCTAAACCCTAAACCCTAAACCCTAAAACCCTAAACCCGAAACCCTAAACCCAAGTATAGAAGGGGAGAGTAGGGGAACCCATGCGGGGCGAGTGCTTAGGAAAGACGTCTTGCTGAATGCTCTCTGCCCTTCAAGAATCTGATGCCTTCAGCCCCCCTTTGGCCTTCAACTTCCCCAAAAGCAAAACCCGGGTTTAGGGTTTAGGGTTTAGGGTTTAGGGTTTAGGGTTTAGGGTTTAGGGTTTAGGGTTTAGGGTTTAAGTCCTAAATCCTAAACTCTAAACCCTAAACCCGAAGCCTCCAATCCTTAGACCACAACCCCTTCGCCTTGAAGCTCGAAGTCTCGCATGGGGGATCAGAAATTCAGCTTCTTGGGCTTAAGGTCTGGACTTGGTGGTTGAGCATTTCGCTTGGGGTATGGATATCAAGCCCCCTAACACACACACATAAATGAGAAGGATTACAACAACAAAGAATTTCAAAGAAACAATTAGACCCAAACGGGCTGAACCCAGAATCCCAAGAAGCAGCTGCTGAGGATGGCGTTCCGCGTGCCCACGCCGGATGCGGCTTAGTCTGCGTGTGAGGTATTTTGAGGGGTTTCTATATCCCTCTTGGGAAGTATTTTGCATTTTTGTTCATATCCTAAACCCTGAAGGTCAAGCAAGAGCTGAGAGGACTTCCGTCGCGAAACTCTTCAACCTTAAACCTTAAGCCCTAAACCCTACTTGGAGGTTCGTGGTACTTGATAACCAATTATATCTGTACTTGTAATCCACTTGCAAGCCCCTTAACTACCCTAATATGGTTTAAGTGCAAGTACTATTTGGTTTGTAAGTACCATGAACCTCCAAGAACCCTAAACCGTAAACCCTACCACCCCAAGCCCTAAACCCCAAGCCCTAAGCCCTAAGCCCTGAGCCCTAAGCCCTAAGCCCTAAGCCCTAAGCCCTAAACCCTAAACCCTAAACCCTAAACCCTAAACCCTAAACCCTAAACCCTAAACCCTAAACCCTAAACCCTAAACCCTAAACCCTAAACCCTAAGCTAGGCACACCTCACCCAACTTCCAGGTGTCGGTGGTGGACTTGACCGCCCGCCTGGAGAAGCCTGCAAAGCCTTCTGGCTTCACTTCCAGGGTTTAGGGTTTAGGGGTTTAGGGGTTTAGGGTTTAGGGTGTAGGGTTTAGGGTTTAGGGTTTGGGGTTTAGGGTGTAGGGTTTAGGGTTTAGGGTTTAGGGTTCAGGGTTTAGGGCTTGGGTTTAGGATTTAGGGTTGGTAGTGCTCGTGGGGGTAGCATCGGATCCCGCAACAAGAAAGCGATGTGCAATTATGAGGCTCTAAGACCAAGAGTTCGAGGTGCTGGTCATTGCCGTGGGGTATACGAGGAACAAGACGGAGAGTACTGGGTCATATGGGGCTTGACGCTAACAGGGGGTATGTTGTTGGGGTTCTTCTTGAAGGGATCCTATTAGTATGTCATTTGCGCTATATGACTTCTTTACTAAATCACCTGAGAATCGAGCACTTTGGAGCCGATCCTGGCGTATGGGGGTCCATATGAGGGTCCCGACTATCGTAAACCTCCATATAGGGCTTTCTGGGTTCAAAGGTTTATGACTTGCGGGGTTCATAGAGGGGCTTGGCCCCCTACGGAGACCTTACGAACGGGGCCTTCAAGCCCGCTGTCAGTAGTCCAATGACCGCCGAGCCCATGTGCCAAGGTACGATGAGATTGTCGCTGCCATCAAGGAGCTTGGGGTTTAATTAGGGTTTAGGGTTTGGGGGGGGGTTCTGGATTTCAATAGCAAAACAAGACCTGAACTGAACCTATGTGGGGCATGGAAGCTAGGGTCGTGTGAAGGTGAGGCCCTTCGAAACGAGGCCCTCATTCGAGATACCAGCTCTAAACCCTAAACCCTAATCCCGAAACCCTAAACCCGAAACCCTAAACCCGAAACCCTAAACCCTAAAGCCCCAAACCCCAAACCCTAAACCCTAAACCCCCTCCTCCAAGTAGGCTCCCTGAGCGCCCGCGCACGTGCCTGCAGGAGGCGGCTGCCGGACCCATGAAGGGCGTCCTTGCCATCAGCCCGGGTTTAGGGTTTTGGGTTTGGGGTTTAGGGTTTAGGGTTTTAGGGTGTAGGGTTTAGGGTTTTAGGGTGGTTTAGGGTTTAGGGTTTAAGGGTGTAGGGTTTGAGAGCTTAGGGTTTAGGGTTGAGGGTTTTAGCATTTAGGGTTTAGGGTTTAGGGTAGGGGGGGAAAGAAGGGGTCTGTACGAGGCAATGTCAGGGGTGTATAAGGAGCGCATAAAGACATCTGGGGTATTCAAGGGGTATTTAAGAGGTATGTAAGGGGTCAAAAAAGGGGTACCCTTCTAAGGGCCCATACTAAGGGACCATGTATCTATCCTTAGAGAGATCTTCCTCACCGCAGAGCCTTGTGGGGGACTGCGGATGGAGGCCTCTACCAGAGGCCACGTTGGGCGCATGCTGCCTAGAACCCAAGCCCAAATCTTCGAACCCTCAACCCTAAACCCTAAACCCTAAACCCTAAACCCTAAACCCTAAAGCCTAAACCTACGGTACAAACGCCGGAGTCGCCGACCTGCTGAGGACTGGACCGACGAGGAGGTGGTGTCTACGGATTTTGTCACCTGCAAGGCAGGGTTTAGGGTTTAGGGGTTTGGGTTTAGGGTTTAGGGGTTAGGGTTTAGGGTTTTAGGGTTTGCGGGTTTTCGGGTTTAGGTTTTAGGGGTTAGGGGTTAGGGTTGAGGGGGTAGGCTCCGAAAGGGTAAGTCTCGAAGTGCTGCAGTGCTGCTCAGGGGCACTGCACGAGTTTGCGGGGGTTTAGCATCTGCTTCAGGTGGAGGTCTACTACCCGGCGCCCCTGAACCCCAACACCCTAAGACCGTGAAAGCCTAAGCTTCTATACCCTAAACCCTGCACCCTACACCCTACACCCTAAACCCTAAACCCTAAACCCTTGTGAAATCCACCCTGTATAGACTCCCCTATTTGTACAGCCGACGTCACATCTCATACCACTAGCTCTCTTAACTTGTGTTCTTTCAGAGCCCCCTGAGTAAAAGGGCCTTGAGCTCAAAGCAGAAAAGGCTTCGTAGCAGGCCCGCAGAAGCCCAGTCTCAAAACCCTAAACCCTAAACCCTAAACCCGAAACCCTAAACCCTAAACCCTGAGACCACCACAAGCCTGCTGTCTAGAGGCCTCCTCCATCTTCGACGTCTCGGCCGGCATCTCGCTGAATGACTCTTGGCCGTGAGCTGAAACCCCGATTCTCTGTGGGTTTAGGGTTTACGGTTTAGGGTTTGGGGTTTAGGGGTGAGTTTCGGGTTGAGGGGTGAGTTTAGGGTTTAGGGTAGCTCTGAGATAGAGGGCAAGCACAAGAGGGGTGGGTTTAGGGTTTAGGGGTGAGTTTAGGGTTGAGGCTTGAGGGTTCAGAGTTTAAGGTTTAGGGGTTTAGGGGTCAGGGTTTAGGGCAAGTTGCATGAGCATATGGGGATTTCATCTTGTCGGTCGATAGGGGTTTCTGAGCGAAAGACAAGGGGATTTGCTCAGGCTCCTTTGCGAAACCCCAAAACCTTCCCCAGACCCCTAAACCTCCCCTCGAAACGAGGCGCCGGCTTCGCAAAAAGGGAGAAGGTTAAAGCAGGGCGGAGGGTTTGGGCCGAAGCCTAGAGAGAACGTACGGTTTCAGGGACCCCCTCTCGCAAACATGTTTGACGACCCCCAAGTAAGTCTCATATGTAGCGGCTTATGAACTATAGATTTGTAGGGCTTTGGGGTTACAGATCCGAAACGTCCTGCCGGTGCCGCCCAGGAGAACTTTGTGAAGTTGGTCAGCTGGTACGACAACGAGTGGGGCCACTGGCCTGAGAAAGCAGGGTTGCTGTTCGGAACCAAGAGAATGCGAGAGAACAAATATGCATACTTATGATCACCCCAAAATGCCTCAATCCCCCTCAAAAAAACAACAAGAAGCGCACGCACTCGCAAGCGCATGCGGGCCCACACACAGACACGCACGCACACACTAAGCAACTCGTCCCCAAAGCCATGAGCCCCATAGATGTGCAAGCCCCCGAGCCCTAAGCCCTAAGCCCTAAGCCCTAAACCCTAAACCCTAGGTTTAAACCCTCAACCCTCAACCTGCAACGGCTTGAACCCCCTAATCACGAAACCGCAAATCTCCTAGACCCCCCGAGCGCAAAACCTTCATTCCTCATCCCCCAAGCCCTCAACCCCTGAATGGCCCGAAGCCCTAAATCCTTTAGGGTTTACAGTAGGGTTTAGGGTTTAGGGCTAGGGTTTAGGGTTTAGGGTTTGGGGTTTAGGGTTTCGGGTTTAGGGTTTAGGGTTTGGGGCATCGGGCTTCGGGATGTTTCGGGGGCTTCTTAGGGCCTTACAGTGAGCCCCAATTTCGAGGCTACTCCAATCGACTCGTGGAACTGGCAATCCACATGAGCAAGGCGCGGCTGGGTTGGGGGGCCTCGCAGGGGTTTAGGGTTTCGGGTTTCGTTTTTTTTTTTTTTTTTTTTTTTTTTGGTTTTTTGGGGTTTTAGGTTTTTAGGGTTTTAGGGTTTTAGGGTTTTAGGGTTTTAGGGTTTTGGGGTTTTGAGGGTTTAGGGTTTTAGGGTTTTAGGGTTTTAGGGTTTTAGGGTTTTGTTAGGGCCGTTTGTGGCGGCAGTGTAGGGCTTGGGTTTAGGGCCGTTGGCTTGGGTTTAGGGCTGTTTGGGTTTTGGGTTGAGGGTTTGGGTTTCAGGTTGTTACTGCTAGGGGTTACTTTAGGGCGTTAAAGAGCTTTTGTGTTTTCGGGTCGCTGGATTCAGCTCGACAATCCGATCGCTTTGAGAACCCTAAGCCCTAACCCCTAAGCCCTAAACCCTAACCCTGAACCCTCAACCCTAAACCCTAAGCCCTAAACCCCAAACGGTCGAAGCCCCGATCCCACAGGAAGCTTTCGGTTGCTATAGGGTTCTTAAGGGAGGGGGGGCCAGGAACCCTAAACCCTAAACCCCAAACCCTAAACCCTAACCCTAAACCCTAAACCCTAAACCCCAAACCCCAAACCCTAAGCCCTAGAATGTTGCTTGCAGGTTGATGCCTGAGCAGCGGAGAGGCTCGTGGAGGGATAGAGGTTGGGCTGCCTGAGCAGGGATGTTGGCTTGTTGGGTTCAGGGTTTCCTAGACCCTAAACCCTAAACCCTAAACCCTAGACCCTAAACCCTAAACCCTAAACTTTACACTCTAAACCCTAACCCCTAACCCCTAAGCCCTAAACCCTAAACATTGAACCCTAAACCGTAAAAGGTTCGAGGGTGCGCAGTAGGACTCCCTTTTGGGGCTTAGCTTGTTGTTGTAAGCCCTGCTCTTGATTAGAAGGTTGCTGGGCAAACTTGGAGGGTTCACAATGAGGGTTAGGGTTTAGGGCTTAGGGATGTGGGGGTTTGAGGTTGAGTTCTTGGGGGAGAGGGGGAGAGAGAGGCCCTAAAACACGAAATGTGTTTTTACTGCTCTCAGAAAGGTGCTTGCCGCATTCTGATCCAGTCCCACTTACCCAACAAAACCAAAATGGATACCAAACTTGAGCTCCGAGTTTTGAGAACAAAAGCTAAGGTTCTTTCGTGGAGAGACCCAGAACGACTAGCAAGGGTCCAGAACTTGTCTCGCACAATCCCCACTCCCTCAGTGAGGGTTCCTTAGCACCCTAATTTTAACGCTACGCGACCCGCCTCGGCCCGGCCCAGCGCATCCGCGTGAGCATGGTGATTCCGCAGCGCCCAAGTCGGGTTTAGGGTTCCGGGTTTATGGTTTATGGTCTGGGGTTTAGGGTTGAGGGTTAGTTTAGGATTGAGGGCTTTGGGTTTAGGGTTCAAGAGACGGTTCGGCTTGGATTGATCGTAGGGTTGAGCCAGGCCCCTCAGGGGGGGTAGGGGTGGAGGGGGAAGGGGGGCAGAGGGGAAAGGGGGGGGGGAGCTAAGATTGAAGGTTTCGGGTTTCGGTTACTCTTCGTCCCCGGAGTTGAGCCTCGAAAACCGGGGGGCGAGGTGGGGGTGGGGGGGGGTGGGGGGGGGAAAGGGGGCGAGGCCTCGGCGGATTTGCGGCCGTGCTCACACCAGTGAGCCTCCGGCCCTCAAGCCAGCGCGTCGGAGCAGCCTTTCACAAACACCTTATGTGAGCAAGCGCCAAAACCCCCACATTCAATTAAGCAAGGGGAAAACCCTGTAAAACGATGGGAACACTTGAAAAGCGACACCCCTAGGTTATGAACCATTGGGTGTGCTATAGCGACACCTACAAACATCAAGCCCCTCTTGTTGCGTCCATTAGCCCAGCCGCTCATGTGGCTTTTGGGGGAGGGACTGTGTGGGGGGTAGGGGGGGGGAGTGCGGGCAGGGGGGGGGTTGGGGGGGGGGGTGGGGGGGGGGGTGGGAGGGGGGGGGTAGGGGGGGGGGTAGGGGGGGGGGGTTAGGGGGGGGGGTAGGGGGGGGGGTGGGGGGGGGGGGGGTAGGGGGGGGGGGGGGGGGAAGGGTGGGGGGGGCTCTGGGCAGTGAAAAAGGGGGGGGCCCTGCTGGGAAGGGCTGCAACTGCCTCTGGTCCTGGCGAACCATCCGCTTGCGGACCCTGCTCACCTAGGGGGGGTACCCATTTGAGGCAAAAAAAGTGGTCCGAAAAGGGCTTTGGGCCTGGGCCAGAGGATTTGGAGGGGGGTGCCTGTTCTGACTACCAATACACCTTCGGCCCGAGGCCTCGGCGGATTCCCTAAACCCTAAACCCTAAACCCCAAGCCCTAAGCCCTAAGCCCTAAACCCTAAACCCGAAACCCTAAACCCTGAACCCTAAACCGAATATTGCAATTCCGTAGCTGTAGATCACAAAGCCGTCTTGGGAGGCAGCAGCTGGGCTGTCGGTCCTGTTCTCTTCGGGAGACTTGTCTTTTTTGTCTCGAGGTAGCCTTAAACCCTAAACCCTCAACCCTCAACCCTAAACCCTAAACCCTAAACCCTAAAGCCTAAAGCCTAAACCCTAAACCCTAAACCCTAAACCCTAAACCCTAAACCCTAAACCCTAAACCCTAAACCCTAAACCCTAAACCCTAAACCCGAAGCCTTAAACCCCAGACCCTGAACCCTGAACCCTAAACCCTAAACCATGAACGTCAAAAGCTTTCCTTCAAAGAAGGGTTTTGGGTTCAGGATCCCAAGAGTCCAAGAGGCCCCCGTTTAGGGTTTCGGGGTTGAGCAGTCATAGAGACCGATTTCGATCATCACCCCCCCCTCCCTCCTATTGGCTCGAATCCGCTGCTGTTGAAGCCCGGGCTGCTTTGAGAAGGGTTCAGGGTTCAGGGTTCAGGGTTCAGGGTTCAGGGTTCAGGGTTCAGGGTTTAGGGTTTAGGGTTTAGGGTTTAGGGTTTAGGGTTTAGGGTTTAGGGTTTAGGGTTGAGGAGAAGCAGGCCCTGAACCCTCTAAGTGGCCACGGTGGGGAGACCTCATCTACCCTACATATTAAGAGGACTTAGTTCAACCAACCCCCCCCCCCCCTTGAGAGCAAGAGCAATCCAGTTCTTCCAAAGGCTGAGAGCATCGTGAAGTTAGGTAGGAACCCTTTTGGGGGATTCTCTGGATGGGAACTGCTGGTATACGGGGGCTTTGTTTGGGGAGCATAGACTGCCCCGCAGTCCTGCAAACCATCAGCTAGTATTTCACATGCCCAGTGCAACCAAGGAAAGGGACTGACACTCGTTCGATGCACTGAAAGCACTCCCTTTGCTTACTGCGCCTGTGTGAACGAATTTGAGAGGGACCGTTTGTGGAGGGATTTGGTGCAGGACAATCTTCGGTCCACCTGGCGTGGTTTGAAGTTTAGGGTTTAGGGTTTAGGGTTTAGGGTTTAGGGTTACTGTACTTATCAGGGCAAGCATAGCCGGGGCTTGCAGTTTGTCCTGCAACATGTCCCTTCGACTCGAGTGCCAAGAGTCCTGATTCGTCTTGGCATGCCATTGCACTTGTGACAGGCATTGAGTCAGCAGTTTCTTGCTGACCAAGCTTCTACTGAAATTGCGGCTGTGTCTACGGTATGCGTAGAATTATTAGGCATGTGTCTCATCATAGTTCTAAGGGGGAGTACAGCTATTATGGTTGCTCGCATCACTCCTCAAGCCACTACCCCCTCAACTCTTCTGATGATTGTGGCTCCTGGCCAAATGGCCGTCGCTGCAACGTGCTTGCGCTGTGTGCTGTCGCAACTGTGAGGTGTGCAAAAAAGGACGTGGTCACCTTCGGATAAGATGGGGATCTCAGAAATTGCGGGTGCCCATTTTCGGGATCCTATAACGGGGGATGATCGCATGTGAGACTTCTACAGTTCATGTGCAGGCAGTGGTGCTTCTAGGTCAGCGTTCCGTTGAGGCTCGCAGTCAGCAACACACTGTTCGCATCTCGGAGGGTTGGGGCATCTAAACCCCAAACCCCAACTTGTCATCATTCTTATTGTCATTAAAGGAGTGCCAAGGGTTCCTAGATAGAGCAGTTGAGTGAGTTCTCGCGCTTCGACACTTCCAGCTCGAGTCTAGCATTGCAAAGTGCACGGTACACGCAGCCCCTACCAGCAACTGTATGGTTTAAGGCCTAGGAGGAATCCGCAAGCTCGGAAGCTGTATTGAAATATTCACAGTCTAAACTACCCAGAATACCCACTCTACTTCAAGCCTGAGCCGCAACTGAAAGACTCGGACACCCCACAGCCCCTCCTCCACCGCAAGTCAACCTGGAAGCGTCACCCCTCAACTGAACCGTAAACCCCTAAACCCGAACCCCCCCCCCCCTAGGAAACGTAGAGTTCATGACCGCATCTCGCTGACCCCTTTCCTGGCGCTTGGTCTTAGCTGGAGGCAAGAGAAGGAGGAGCGGTGGGGTTGGAGGCGTTAGGGGTCTAGGGTTTAGGGTGCAGGGTTTGGGATGTTGGGTTTCGGTTAGAGGTGCACAGTTCAGACTCGGCAGAAACTGAGGCTGTCGGACGGCTTAGTTCGATGTCTGTTGGTGTCTGCCTGCTTGAACCGACCCCGTTAGAGAGTCATCGAATCAGCTTCAGTGCCCCTAGTTATATGAGCCTGAAATCAAAAGGTAACCTTCCTGGTAGCACTCTTCCTGAAACGGTCCTTAGGCACAACAGAACGCCCAAAACTCCAAAGCTCTCAGTCGTAGAATTCAGAATTCGAGCCCTTTCTACAAGGGCACAAATGAGCTCCAGACCCTCAACCCCAAACACCAAACCCTAAACCCTAAACCCTAAACCCTAAACCCTTGAACCCTGAACCCTGAACCCTAAACCCCCTAAACCCTAAGCCCTTGAACCCCAAACACTAAGAAACCACTGCATCGACCCCGAACCCCTGAGATGCCAGCGACCGGATCCCGCGGCCCGCAGGTCCCCGCGCGAGCTGGCCGACATGGGGCCCGCAGCCCGTTTAGGGTTTTAGGGTTTTAGGGTTTAGGGTTTAGGGTTTTAGGGTTTTAGGGTTTTAGGGTTTGAGGGTTTGAGGGTTTGAGGGTTTTAGGGTTTGAGGGTTTTAGGGTTTTAGGGTTTTAGGGTTGAGGGTTTTAGGGTTTGAGGGTTTTAGGGTTTTAGGGTTTTAGGGTTTAGGGTTTAGGGTTTAGGGTTTTAGGGTTTGAGGGTTCGAGGGTTTGAGGGTTTGAGGGTTTGAGGGTTTGAGGGTTTTAGGGTTTTAGGGTTTTAAGGTTTTAGGGTTTAGGGTTTTAGGGTTTTAGGGTTTTGGGGTTTAGGGTTTAGGGGTTTAGGGCTTAGGGTTTTAGGGTTTTAGGGTTTGGGTTTTAGGGTTTTAGGGTTTAGGGTTTGTGGGGTTTAGGGTTTGAGGGTTTTAGGGGTTTAGGGTTTTAGTGTTTAGGGTTTTAGGGTTCTAGGGTTTAGGGTTTTAGGTTTTTAGGGTTTAGGGTTTAGGGTTTTATGGTTTTAGGGTTTTGGGGTTTAGGGTTTTAGGGTTTAGGGTTTAGGGTTTTATGGTTTTAGGGTTTGGGGGTTTAGGGTTTAGGGTTGTAGGGTTTGCGGGGTTTAGGGGTTTAGGGTTTTAGGGTTTAGGGTTTTAGGGTTTTAGGGTTTACGGTTTAAGGTTTTATGGTTTTAGGGTTTTGGGGTTCAGGGTTTTAGGGTTTAGGGTTTAGGGTTTTAGGGTTTTCGGGTTTTGGGGTTTAGGGTTTAGGGTTTAGGGTTCAGGGTTTTAGGGTTTTAGGGTTTAGGGGTTTAGGGTTTAGGGTTTAGGGTTTTAGGGTTTTAGGGTTTTAGGGTTTTAGGGTTTTAGGGTTTTAGGGTTTTAGGGTTTTAGGGTTTAGGGTTTTAGGGTTTTAGGGTTTTAGAGTTTTAGGGTTTTAGGGTTTAAGGTTTAGGGTTTTAGGGTTTTAGGGTTTTAGGGTTTTAGGGTTTCGGGTTTTAGGGCTTTAGGGTTTTAGGGTTTAGGATTTTAGGGTTTAGGGTTTAGGGTTTTCGGGTTTTAGGGTTTTAGGGTTTTTGGGTTTTAGGGTTTTTAGGGTTTAGGGTTTTAGGGTTTAGGGTTTTAGGGTTTTAGGGTTTAGGGTTTAGGGTTTTAGGGTTTAGGTTTTTCGGGCTTAAGGTTTGGGCTTTGGGCTGTAGCGCTTTTTTAGGGTCCGGGGCTTAGGCGTTGCAGGTTTTTTCACGGGTTTCGGGGTTTTCTCGGTTTAGGGTTTAGGGCCAGGGTTAAGGGTTTGGGGTTGGGGCTTACGGGCTTTTTTTACGCCGGGAAAGCAAGGATGGAATGCATCACCAAGGTCCAAACAGGCCGAAACTCAGAGCGTCTCGAGTTCCTCCCCAGATAGCCCTGAACCCTAAACCCTAACCCGAAACCCTAAACCGAGACCCTAACCGTAAACCCTGAACCCTAAACACTAAATCTTGAAACAAGTGTCTGCTTGAAGTCAGACTAAGTCAGACACATGGCGATCTAATCCAGTGTTAATCCCATGGATATCCTGCCAAATTCCTTCCCTAAAGAGTGGTGGGAAACACCAGGGATCAGGGATGTTGTTGGGAAAAGGTGATGTTGTTTATGTTGGCTCGATAGCCTGCTTTGCAAAGAACTTGAATTGGAACCGAGCCGGAATGGGATTTGAGTGGGGTTTTTGTGGGGTTTAGTGGGGAATTTGAGGGTTTGTGTGGGACTTACTGCATACCTGGAGCCGGAAAATGTGGTTTTTGTGGGATTTTGTCGGGAATTTTGTGGTATTAAAAAATGACATAGCGATGACGTCTCAGTCATTGATGGCATGATGACACAGTCTAGGTTCCATAAATGGGCTTTTCTAGGTTGTACTGGAGTTTTGTCAGGTTTTAGTGGTTTTGGTGGATTTCAGCAAGTTCGGAAGGCTCTTTCCTTGAGCTGCAGAGGCAAAGCGCAGATAGACGCTAATTAGGGTTTAGGGTTTAGGGTTTAGGGGTTAGGGTTTAGGGTTTAGGGTTTAGGATTTAGGGTTTAGGGTTTTCCTGACTAAACCTGAAACCCTCAACCCTCAACCGAAAAGCCCTACAGCCCAAGCATGAACCCGCTTTGGTGGAGGCATTGTGTGTCAAGTCTTGTGATTCGGGGATTAAGGGGTCAAGGAGTTGGGTTTGGGGTCTAAGGGATCTTAAGCATTCAGGGGTTAGGGCTTTGAAGCTTTGTGGTTTAGGGCTTTAGTTTGGGATCAACCCTAAGTTCTAAGCTCTAAACCCTATACCCTAAACCCTAAACCCTAAACCCTAAACCCTAAACCCTAAACCCTAAACCCTAAACCCTAAACCCTAAACACCAAACCCCATACATCCTGAGCCTTGGATTTCTGCCTCCTCCCCAGGTCTCGCATGAAGGACGTGCAGCGCAAGTTGGACCTGAGTTTGGAGGTCGGGGCCCGGCACCGTGACTTGTTGATCCCTTCTGCATGCTCCGAGGCTAGGTTACTTGTGCAAACCCTAAACCCTAAACCCTAAACCTTAAACCCTAAACCCTAAACCCTAAACCCTAAACCCTAAACCCTAAACCCTAAACCCTAAACCCTAAACCCTAAACCCTAAACCCTAAACCCCAAACCCTAAACCCTAAACCCTAAACCCTAAACCCTAAACCCTACACCCTAAACCCTAAACCCTAAACCCCAAACCCTAACAAGAAGTACTATAAGTGTCCCTTGGAAGGTTTCTGCATGAAGGTCCTTATACACAGGCAAATAGAGAGTATCCCAAGGGCCAAGGGCCTAGCCCAGGTTTCGGGGTTTAGGCTTTACGGTTTTAGGGGTTTAGGGGTTTAGGGGTTTAGGGTTTAGAGTTTCGGGGTTTAGGGGTTTAGGGGTTTAGGGGTTTACGGGTTTAGGGGTTTAGGGGCTTAGGGGTTTAGAGTTTAGGGGTTTAGGGGTTTAGGGGTTTAGGGGTTTAGGGGCTTAGGGGTTTAGAGTTTAGGGTTTCGGTTTAGGGTTTAGGGTTTAGGGTTTAGGGACTTTCGGGCCCGAAAAGCCTAGAAGCCCCTGAGCCCCTGTTTCGCTCTAGGCAATTCAAATGAAACCCCCAACCCTGCAAACCGGCCCCTCAACCCTGAAACCCTGAAGCCCCAAACCCTCCCCCTCCCCCCACTCCCCTAGCCCTACTACACCCCACCAAGCCCCCCCCCAAAAACCCCCCAAAATGCCCAAACAAACACCAATAAGCCCCCCAAGAAATCCTAGGTCCAGCAACTCTGATTCCAGCCTTGCAGGTTGGATCCCTACCCCGTAAACCCTAAGCCCTAAGCCCTAAACCCTAAGTCACGGACCTACTAAGTGATTGCTACACCCAAGTTCCCCTTATACTAGCAGTCCTTAGTAGGGATTCTAGTACCCCCCCTAATCCCTATTTCAGGACTGTTCGTATAACGGGGAACATCCCAACCAAGGCACGAAACTTACTCTTAGGGATACTTGGGAATAACTCTACATTTTTGGGTACTATAATTTCGAAGAAAGCCAAAATTCAAATTTTTTGCTAGGGTTCCAAGTTCAGTATGGTACTTGGTGGTCCAGTGGTACCTTTTTCCTCTTTTTGGTTCAAGGTTCCCGTCTAAAGCAACCAACCGTAACCAACCCAAAGAAGGCACCCTTATTCCAATATGGTGACTGGGCTACCAAGCTTAAGGCCCTGTGAAAGCTATAAGCCCCTACGAACTTCTGCCCCTAAACCCCTAAACCCCTAAACCCCTAAACCCCTAAACCCCTAAACCCCTAAACCCCTAAACCCCTAAACCCCTAAACCCCTAAACCCCTAAACCCCTAAACCCCTGAACCCCTAAACTCTAAACCCTAAACCCTAACCCGAAACCCAAGCCACAAGAGACCTCTAGGGCCCGCGCTCCGCGTTGTTCCCCAGCCCGCTTCCACACACGTGCCAGCGCCAGCCATGGCTAGAGATGCCGTGCTGGTGGTTGTGGACGTGCAGAAAGACTTCTACTCCCGAAACCCGGCCGTTTCCGCCGCGTTCCCTGACATGATGGCACGGGTGGGGCAGCTGGTTTCTAAGTGCCGGCAGGCGGGCGTTGAGGTCGTGCACCTCCGGGAAGGGTCCAACCCTGAGAAGTCACCGTGGTACCCCTTTTGGCTACGAATGAACCCTGGGAAAGACTCACGTGCAGACGCGTCCATGCCGGAGGAAGCGGCTGAAAGCATGGATGGGGAGAAGGTGTTTGTCAAGTACGGCTATGATGGTGTTGGGGCTGAAGACAGTGGTCTGGCAAGCTACCTGGCGTCTCGTGGAAAGAAGGTCGTCTTTGTGTGCGGTCTGGTGACGTCTTGCTGCGTGCACCTGAATGCGTGCGGACTGTTCTTGAAGGGCTTCGAAGTGCACGTCGTCGCCGAAGCGTGTGGCGACCGCACGGAGGACATGCACAGATCCACGCTGCAGCGCGAAAGTCGGCGCAGCTACGCCGTGAACGCTTTGGAGTCGGTGGAAAGGTATCTCCGTGACCCAGGGGTGGACCTGGTTGCCGAGTCTTGGCCCAACTTCACACAGCAAGAAAAGTAGAACCCTCAACCTTCAACCCTAAACTCTTTAAACCCTAAACTCTACAAACCCTAAACTCTACAAACCACAAACTCTATAAACCCTAAACTCTATAAACCCTAAACTCTATAAACCCTAAACTCTATAAACCCTAAACTCTATAAAACCCTAAACCCCAAAACCCCTAAAAAAGAATCCCTGCTCCAGTGCAACAGTCGGACCGTGAGAACTCTCGCGCGTATTGCGTGGAGCCCCGCGATGCTCATTCGAAGCTACGAAGCCGTGCGAAGCCTTTCGATTTCTGAAAAGAGGAGGGTTTAGGGTTTAGGGTTTAGGGTTTGGGGTTTAGGGTTTAGGGTTTAGGGCTTAGGGTTTAGGGTAAAAGTGGGAGAGGGGGAGCAGAGTTGGGGAGTTGAGGCCACTTGTGGCCAAAGGGGTTTTGGGGCTTAGCAGGCATGGGCAAGATCTTGCCTCAGAGCCTCAGGCAATGACCAAAAATTGTTGCCGGGCGTGACCTCTCGGGTGGTAACCTTTCAGGGAGTAGAGTTGACCCTAAACACCCCATCCCCCAAAAGGCTACCAGCCGAGAGGTCACGCCTGCCAAATTGTTGTGCTCGAAGCTCACAGATCACACTCTAACCCGAAGCCCTAAACCCCAAACCCTAAGCCCTTAAACCCCAAAGAGGCCCAAGCCCTAAACCCTAAACCCTACTAAACCCTATGCCCTAACCCTTAAACCCTAAACCCTAAACCCTAAACCCTAGACCCTAAACCCTAAACCCTAAACCCTAAACCCTAAACCCTAGACCCTAAACCCTAAACCCTAAACCCTAAAACCCTAAACCCTAAACCCTAAACCCTAAACGCGGTGCACAGGACTTGGTAGAGGAGCAGAAGCACACCGGCGGAGGCGCAACGGTTGGGGTTTTAGGGTTCAGGGTTAGTTTTTAGGGTTTAGGGTTTGGGGTTTCGGGTTTCGGGCTTAGGGTTTAGGTTTCAGGGTTTGTTTAGGGTTTCGGGACATCGCCATCATACTGTCGAGCTGAAGGACCAGAGAAGCCTCAAGACACTAGAAAGGACATGCTCCTGCTTGTTGGAGGTCTAATTGTGGGATGTTCCCCCTTATACTAGCAGTCCTTAATGGGGTTTTATGTACACCCCTCCCCGATATTAGTCCCTTTCAAGGACTGCTAGTATAAGGGGGCAACATCCCAAGTCCTGGGGGTACTCTTAGGCTTACCCTGAAACCTACTTGGTTTTTTGTGACAATGGCGCTCCCTTTTAGAACCCCCCAACCCTAAGCCTTGAGCACCAAGAGCTCAAAACCCATACACTCTAAACCTTAAACTCGTAAACCCTGAACCCTAAACCCTTAACCCTAAACCCTAAGAGCCCCCAGATCTTAAGGTCTTGCGCCGACCTCGGAGTCAGGAACCCCCCTGCCTTCGGGTTTCGGGTTGAGGTTTTCGGGTTTAGGGTTTAGGAGACTTTTTGGGGCGTAGGAGAATGTTTGGCAAGGGTTCTCGGGTTTAGTACTCCTCAGGGCTGAGGGCTATTCGGGTCATTTCAGCTTGAGGGTTCTTCGGGTTCTTAGGGTTTAGGGTTTAGGGTTTCGGATGATTGTGAGGGCTCAGTGCGAGTTGCGGAAGCCTCTGGTCTGCACGAGCAGTGGCTGGAGCACCTGCAAAAGGACAGCGAGCTCACGGTGGATCAGGGTTTAGGGTTTAGGGTTTAGGGTTTAGGGTTTAGGGTTTAGGGTTTAGGGGACCAGGACGTGGTGGACAGCTTCCACAAGCGTGAGCCAATACCAAGCTGGCATGGGTAATGCGGTGTAAGCACAAGAAGCAGCAGGCTCCCCTAAACCCTAAACCCTAAACCCTACACCCTACACCCTAAACCCTAAACCCTAAACCCTAAACCCTAAACCCTAAACCCTAAACCCTAAGGAGAAAGGGTCATCACAGCGAATGAGCGAAGACGACATTCGAGTGACTTGGGGCTGTGGGTTTAGTACCCCAGAACAGATAGCTGATAATTCTACGTAGGCCTCGAGTCTCATCTTTGGAGGAGATACCAGTACTTGGAGGTTCATGGTACGTATATCATCTCATAACCCAATTATAACTGTACTTATAGCCCAGTTATAAGCCCTTCAAGTACTCTAATATGCTGATAATTGGGTTGCAAGGACAGTGATACTTGGGCTATTCATGGGTACCCTGAACCTCCAAGGAGGGTTTAGGCTTTAGGGTTTAGGGTTTACTACCCTGAACCTCCAAGGGGGGTTTAGGGTGGAAGACGCATGGCCCCCGAGCAGGCAAAGGCGGTGGCCGGAAGAGAAGGCGCGGGAGGCTCAGCACAGGAGGCGTGTGTTTGTGGTGATGAGGGGTGAAATCTAAATGACGGTTTAGGGTTTAGGGTTTAGGGTTCCTTCCGGCTCTACGACACACAAAAAGGGCAATTCCCCCTAAGACTAGAGGCTCTCATACGTAGCGACTACATGTCCATGCGTCATACTACGGTCGTCTGCAGCACGCATTCGTCTGGACGCGCCGGCCACGAAGAATAGAGCGAGGAAGGTCGGTGGAATAGAAACTGTGTTGATGTCTCCGATAGTGTGGGGCAAGGAAAGGTTCGCATTAGCCGCTGCTCGGGGCGGGAGATGACTCTTTGAAAACGATATCGCTTCGCGAAGCTGCAACCGGGAAAGCTGCGCAACATCTTTTTGAAACCACGGCGGCTGCTGCGTTGCAGATCTTTGGCTCTGCTGCTTCTGGCACCACACGGTTCTTGAAGCACCAACAGCCCGAAATCACAGCTCGCACTACGAACAAGCAAGAGGCGGGGGGTAGACAAGGGACTCAGCACCCCAATCGTTGGGAATAGAAAGCTTTGGCTGAAGCATGTTGAATATGATCTAGCAAGTAGAGCTCCCAGGCTATGAGGCATGGATCTCTGTCCCCTTTGAAACCTAACAGACCTAAACCCCAAACCCTGAACCCTGAACCCTAAACCCTATATAAACCCTAAACCCTAAGCCCTAAACCCTAAACCCTCAACCCTAAACCTTAAACCCGAAGCCCTAAACCCTGAACCTCCTGAGGTCCGAGCCCAGAGCCCCGGGAGCCCCGGGAGCCCCGTGAGCCCCGGGAGCCTCGGGAGCCCCGGGAGCACCGGGAGCACCGGGAGCCGCGGCGGGAGCGCGTGCGGGAGGCGCGTGTACAAACATTGTATAGGGTTTGGGTCCCCGGAGTTTTGACCGGGTTCTGTACGGGTTTTGAGCGAGTTTTTTGGTTTGCTTTTTCCTGAAAAACTCCCCCTCTCTCTCTCTCTTTCGCTCTCTGTCTCTCTCTCTCTCTCTCGCTCTCTCTCTCTCTCTCTCTCGGTCGGCTGTTTCTCGTCGTATGCCTTGACTGCCTTGACAGGATGGACATGGACTGCGTGCATGCCCTGTTGCCCGACAGGGTAGTCGATAGACCAGGATGGCTACTCTGCCGCGAATTCTTCGGCAGGGCAACACTGATCATCCCCTGAAGTGGGGTTGGGCCGCCCAACCGCCCAACCTCGGGATGCTGCAGGAAGCTCACGCCGAAGAGAGCCACAGGTCGCTTGTTGCCAAGCTGCTGTCAGGGGGTCCTCAGTTTGGCAGTAGTGGCCTGCGTGTGCCTTGACGGCCTGGATTGGGGCGCTGCCACTTAGGGGGCATAATTCCTCCCATGGCAGGGGTCTCCAGGAGGCGACACCCAGAATCAGAAGCGATGGTCGTCGATTTGGGGTAATACTAGAGAGCTGCTATGGTCGTAGTTAAGTCCAGGTGGCAAGGGCATGCCAGGGAGGCTTTACCCTCCCTGGCCTGCAGATTCGTCCTCGGTTCAGGGCTTAGCCCTGCCCGGAAGGCTCGGGCGCCCATGCATACGGTCAGCGGCGCCCTCGCCAGTTTAGGGTTTAGTTTTTTTTTCAGGGTTTAGGTTTTTGGGTTTAGTTTGAAGGCTTGTTCGTGGTCAGGTTCTGGGCTTAATTTGGGATTTTTAGGGGATGCGGGTTGAGGGTTGAGGGATCTTTTTCAACTTAAAATGGGTTGTCACAGCGCTTTACAGTTCGTAGTGAAGCAAGCGTGGAGCATGGTCCAAACCCTCAAGACCCATCCCGAGTTGATCGTGTATAGCCCTAGACGACGCGGGAACCCTAGACCCTAAACCCTACACCCTAAACCCTAAACCCCAAGCCGTAAGCCCTAAACCCTAAACCCTAAACCTAAAACCTAAACCCTAAGACCCTACTTGCTAAGTGTGTTTCGATCCTCCAACCAGTCAGGCTTCAGAGCCACGTCCACCTCGGGAGGAGCAGGTGGGATATTGCCTACTTGTGCGGTGCAGGGTTCAGGGTTCAGGCTTCAGGTTACAGGGGAGAGGGTTTAGGGTGTCGTGTTCTAGATGTTCACTTGCAGAGAATGAGAGAATGAGGGTGTTCTTTTCAGACAGCATGTCAAATTGCAACATGGAACCTGAACCCTAAACCCCAAACCCCAAACCCTAAACCCTAAACCCTAAACCCTAACCCCTAAACCCTAAACCCTAAACCCTAAAACCTAAACCCTAATTACACCCGAAACCCTAAACCCGCCACCCGACAGCCAAAGAATACCTGCTCTCAACAACTAAGGCCTGGCATGTTGAGCATCAGCTGTTTGGAGCTTCAAAACTGAGACTCTGGGCCTCTCAAAAAATGTGAACCCCAAAGCTTGAGAATGCTTCAAGGGTTTTAGGGTTTAGGGCTGTAGGGTTTAGGGTTTGGGGTTTGGGGTTTAGGGTTTGGGGTTTAGGGTTTCGGGTTTAGGGTTTGGGGTTTAGGGAATGAGGTTTAGGGTTTGGGGTTTGGGGTTTCAGGTTTCAGGTTTCAGGTTTCAGGGTTGTTGGGCTTTAAAGGAGTTGGGGGTTTGTGGTGTTCGGGCTTTGGAGGGTCGAGGATTGTGGAGGGTTTAGGGTCTGAAAGGGTTTAGAGGGGCTAGGGTTGAACAGGGTGTAAGGGATTCAACCCTAAATCCACAACCCTCAACCCTCAACCCTCAACCCTCAACCCTCAACCCTCAACCCTCAACCCTCAACCCTCAACCCTCAACCCTCCACCCTCCACCCTCAACCCTCAACCCTCAGCCCTCAACCCTCAACCCTCAACCCTCAGCAACCCTAAGCCCGAAACCCGAAGCCTCCCAAGATCCTTCCGAAGGCCCCCAGGGAGAAGGAGAAAGAGAAGCGAGGAGGTTCGCCCAAGGCACCGCGAGAGTTTTTTTTTTTTTTTTGGGGGGGGGGGGGGGGGGGGGGGGGTGGGTATATTAGGGGCCCCAAATCAACCCTAAACCCGAAACCCTAAACCCTGAACCCTAAACACCATATAAGCATAAGGATCCTACTATTGGGGTATGAAGGGGCCCCAAACAGGGGGATTCTGGACGGCCATGTGTGCAGAATCCTTATGCTTACGTGGTCTTTCGGGCCCCTTGGGGGTAAGGACTGGCGTTGCGCAGGGCCCAGTCTTACGGACTCAGGGTTCAGGGATGTTCAGGGTTCGTTGGTCGTTGGGCTTGTGGGTTTTGGGTTTTGTTGGGTGTAACTGTCGTCTGGTATTGGAGCCTCTCTTGGTCGCTGCATGTCAACATGGAGGTTCGGGTTTATGGTTTAGGGGTTTAGGGTTTAGGGCTTAGGGCTTAGGGCGTAATTAGGGTTTAGAGTTGAGGGGTCCTTTTTTTGGCTGTCCATTTAAGGGCATTCCGTTGTGCCGAAACCGGAAACTTTAAAGCCTCTAGGGTAGGTTGCTTGCATGTAGCTTTTGTGCTGTTTGCCCTCTTGTACGAAACCCTAGGCCCTAAACCCTAAATCACCGGAAGCCACCCATGACCCAGGCTTGAGTTGTGTGCTTTTGCCATGCTCTTGCCAGGAGCCAAAGCGCCCGCCAGGACCCAAGCGACAGGTTGTCGCAGCAGTTGGTAGGTCCTCATTCCTGAACCCGAAAAAAGCCTACACCATGAACCAGAAACGAAACCCTAAGCCCTAAACCCTAAACAAACTAAACCCTAAACTCTAAACCCTAAACTCTGAACCCTAACCCCCCCACCCCCCCCCCCCCCAAAAAAAAAAAAAAAAAAAAAGAAGAAGAAAAAAACAAACAAGGAAAAGGGGACGTTGAGCTCTAGAGTCTGACTTTAGCTCCTGTCCCTGGCTTTTGCATCTACCTGGCCTTGACCTGCGAGGCCTTGACGGGGACTTGGATTTCGGCTTTAGGGTTGAGGCTTTAGGGTTGAGGGTTTAAGGGGGTTCAGGGTTTGGGGCTTTAGGAGCGAGGGTTGAGGGTTTAAGGGGGTTCAGGGTTTAGGGTTTAGGCTTTAGGAGTGAGGGTTTAGGCTTTAGGGTTGAGGCTTGAGGGTTCCTAAAAGGCTTCCTACCCACTTTGCAACAAGGCTGCGCCACAAGTATCAGGCTAGTGACTGAAATGCCCCGTCCGTGCAGTCACGGGGGATCCCCAGACCTCCCCCAGCAGGGTTACCCCACATATTCCCTCCTACGTTATGTCTTGGACTCTCGAGGGGGAGGTATACTAAACCCGAGACCCTAACCCCAAACCCCTAACCCTTATGAAATAGCAACTCCCCTAAGAAATAGCAAGCCCTATAAACCCCAAACCGTACGAGACACTATATCCCAAGCCCTAACACACCCTAGATCCTAAACCCGACCAAGCCCCAAGCCCCATGCGCCTAAGCCCTATGTACACATGTTCTTCCCAAAGGAACCCTGAACCCTAAACCCTACACTCGTAACCCCTAAGCCCGAAGCCCCTAAACCCTAAATCCTAAACCCTAAACCCTAAACCCTAAAGCCTAAGCCCTAAAGAGCCTAAACCCTTAAACCGGAAACTCTAGGCTCCAAGCCCTAACCCTAAACCCTACACCCTAAAACCCTAAACCCTAAACCCTACGCCACTCCCAGGCGCAGCGGGGCGGAGGTTCCGGAGGTGGCCGGGGCCAGGAAAACGGGCAGGCGCCTTGTTTGGGGTTTAGGGTTTAGGGTTTAGGGTTTAGGGATTGGGGTTTAGGGTTTAGGGTTTAGGGTTTAGGGTTTAGGGTTTAGGGTTTAGGGTCTAGGGTCTAGGGTCTAGGGTTTAGGGTTTAGGTTTAGGGTTTAGGGATTGGGGGGGTTAAGGGCTGTTTGGGGATTGAGAGGGGGGGATGCAGGGGATGAGAACAAGATTTGGGTATATGGGGCTTCGAGGCTTAGTGATTTACATCTTGGGGTTTGGGTTCATGAGAGCTCAGGAATGGTTTAGGATTGAGGGGTTTGGGGGCTTAGGGATTACATGGGACCTTAGAAGGGTTTAGGGTTTAGGGTGTTGGGTCGGGCTCAGGCCCTCAAATCCGAAGACGAACTGTGCTCGGCTTTTGGGTGAATTACGGTTTAGGACAAAGACATCGCCCTGCCCTTTCCAGCCCGACAGTTCTCTCGATATTTGATACCTGTTGAACCCTAGACCCTAAACCCTAAACCCTAAACCCCTAAACCCTAAACCCTACACCTCAAGCCCTAAACCCTAAACCCTAAACCCTACACCCTAAACCCTAACCCCTAAACCCTAAACCCAAAATGCAAGGAAGCCTTAGAACCCCCAATGCCCTGGCAGAAAAGAGCTGAAGCCCTAACTACGGTACATCCGGGAGCGCATGAATTCTAAAAACCTAAAGCCCTCAAAAACCCTAAGCCCGAAACCCCGATAACCCGCTACTCCAAACCCAAAGCCCTTCAGCCCCTAGTAACCCCGAAGCCCTAGGCCCCCAAGCCCCCCGAGCCCGTAAGGCACTAAACCCCTAAGCTCTAAACCCTAAACCCCTAACCCCTAAACCCTAAATTAAGAGCCTCCGGCTCAAGCCGCCGACCCCGCTGGAGCATAGTTGAAAGGCTTAAACGCGCTCGTCAGCTCTTTGCTTGAGCCTCTGAGGGCAGCCCCATCAATTCAAGCCCAACAACCGGAAAAGGGTTGGGGGGGTAGGGGGGGGGGGGGGGGGGGGTGGGGGGGGGGTAGGGGGGGGGGGGGGGGGGGTAGGGGGGGGGGTAGGGGGGGGGTGGGGGGGGGGGGGGGGGGGGGGGGGGGGGGGGTGGGGTTTTTTTCTCAAAGGACCCTATGTCCTGTGCGAAACCGCCTATGGTCCGTGAGTTTATGCGGTGTGGGTGGCCTGGCCCTCCATCTTTTGGGGGGGTCCAACACGCCGCCAATCTTGTGCATTCCAATTAAAAAAATTATCATTATTATTTTCATTTAATAAATTAATAAATTGATTATTATCATCACCATATTCATTATCAATATTGTCAATATGAGATGCATCTAAAACAGCATTTGTTGCAATTTGTTGTTGTAATATAATACTCTTATTTGCATCATTTATTTCATTTGTTTGGATTGGATTATTATCATTGTTTAGGTTAATATCATCTGTTGGAATTAGACTGTTTAATGTATTCATTATGTTTAGAATAAATATATTTTTGACCGAAAAACTGTTTAGGATATTTTACAGATTCATGGCATTTATAAAAATTGGATTCGTTATCCTTGAAGTTTTGTATATTTTTATATATGTAAAAGTTTTTCAAAAAATGAAGTTGATAACTTGGTATTTGTGAACACATGTTTTGTGGAAATTGCCTGGACCTGCGAGGCATTTGATGGAATGACGAGGATTCCATGTTGGTGGTGGGATTACCTGGGATATAGGGTCGGCGGACCCTAAACCCTAAACCCTAAACCCTAAACCCTAAACCCTAAACCCTAAACCCTAAACCCTAAACCCTAAACCCTAAACCCTAAACCCTAAACCCTAAACCCTAAACCCTAAACCCTAAACCCTAAACCCTAAAACCCTAAACCCTAAACCCTAAAACCTAAACCCTAAACCCTAAACTAAGTGAGGGGTCGCTTCCGTCGAGCGACAGACCCCGAACGCTCGGCCGAGGGCCTTACAGCCCGAGCGCCCAAGCGAAAAGAGAAACGGAAAGGTGAGGGTTAAGCCTCACCGTCTGTCCTGGACAGGCCAACGGACATCGGCCTTTTTTACGACAACGTCAGTACTCGGCTACGGGATGGCCGGCACCCAGACCACCTTTAGCGTAGCTAAAGTATAACCCCAAATCGTAACCCTTTGCCTTGGAGGTCGGTTCAGGGTTTTGGGTTCAGGGTTTGTCGGGCCCCCCCCCCGGGGGCCCCCTGGTCCCTGGTAGCTGGATTCCTGGACCAGGAGGCTGGCGAGGGGTCCAGGCAGGCTGGTTGCTCAATTTCGTGATTTTGGGGGCTTTTTCACATTTCCAACCCCGGGCCAAGGGCCCCCCGGGCCAAGGGCCTACCGGGCCAAGGGCCCCCCCCCCGGGCCAAGGGCCCCCCGGGCCAAGGGGCCCCCGGGCCAAGGGCCCCCGGGCCCCCCGGGCCAAGGGCCCTCCGCACCCCCCAGGGGCAGCCCGGGCCAAGGGCCCCCCGGGCCAAGGCCCCCCGGGCCAAGGGCCCCCCGGCCTGGGGGACCCTTGCCTTGGCGGGGACCTATTGGCCGGGAAGCCCTTAGTTTGCACTTGCCCTTGGTCGGGGGCCCTTGGCCCGGCGGGGGGCCCTTGGCCCTTGGCCCGGGGGGGCCCTTGGCCCGGGGGGCCCTTGGCCCGGGGGGCCCTTGGCCCGGGGGGCCCTTTGGCCAAGGGCGCAGGCCAAGGGCCCCCCAAGCCAAGGGAGCCAAGGACTCAAGGACCGGCCAAGACCGTCAAGAACCCCCAACAATACGCCCCCTTGGCCTAACACGGACCACAAGATTTGTCCGTGCCCACAATGAGAATATTGAAAACATTGTTGCCCGCCTTTTTAGCATTGAAATCGATGGCTCCCCCTAAATCAGCAAGGACCTCTACGGGCCCACGTGCCGAAGGCCCGAAAAGGACCGAAACTACCCCGAACCCCAGCCTAAACCCTGACACCGCAAAACCCTACGACGGCCTTCAAGCAAATAAGGGCCTCTACGGGCCCTAACGTGCCGAAGGCCCGAAAAGGGCCGAGGCTACCCCGAACCCCAGCTTAAACCCTAACACCGCAAAACCCTACGAAGGCCTTCAAGCAAATAAGGGCCTCTACGGGCCCTAACTTGCCGAAGGCCCGAAAAGGGCCGAGGCTACCCCGAACCCGAGCTTAAACCCTAGCGATTGAAAGACTCATTGGCGAAAAACTCATTAATAGGTTCCCTGACCTTTAAATGAATAAAGCCTCTACGGCCCCTGACACGCCGAAGGTCCGAACAAGGCCCCGAGAGACCCCAAGAGCCACCAAAATACTTCAAAAGGCTTCAAAAGGCCCCCTAAAAGAAGGGGGACCCCAGGATGCCCGTACCCGCAATGAAAAATGCGATTTTTTGGTAGTGAAATCGATGCTTAATTGAGGCCCTTAAAGAAGGGGAATCCAAAAGCAGACACAAAGGGTTTCCCTGACCTTCAAATAAATAAGGGCCTCTACGGGCCCTGACACGCCGAAGGCCCGAAAAGGGCCGAGGCTACCCCCAACCCCAGCTTAAACCCTAACAGCGCAACTTTAAAAACATCAAAGCAAGCATCAGAGCACAAGAAAGTAAATTCCATAAACCCTAAACCCTAATAGAGTATAGTTTGGGTGGCCGGGGTGGGTTGACGGGCAACGCGAGCGCGCGGCCCGGGGTGTTTCACACCCGAGCGCGCGCCCTCCCCTGACCCTAAACCCTAAACCCTAAACCCTAAACCCTAAACCCTAAACCCTAAACCCTAAACCCTAAACCCTAAACCCTAAACCCTAAACCCTAAACCCTAAACCCTAAACCCTAAACCCTACCTCGAGGCCGCCGCAGCCGGCAGCCTCGCCTCATCCGGGCCCGGCGTCTCTGTGGTGGTCGTGGCTGTCGGGCTGTAATATAGGCTTTAGGGTTTAGGGTTTAGGGTTTAGGGTTACTATAATCCCCCCCCCCCCCCCCCCAAAAGAAAAACCCTAGTAGTGGTTCAGGCAGTAAAGGTTTGCTGGCCTCGGCCCACGGGCTGGGTGGGTGCAGAGTAGGGCTTAGGGTCTCGGTTTTGGGGTTCATGGTTCAGGGTGGGGTTTAGGGTTTAGGGTTTAGGGTTCAGGGTTCAGGGTTTGCTGTGATAGGGCGTAGATGCTGTGAAGGTTAGGATGCAGCAGCGGCTCGAATGCCTCGGCAAATGCGCAGAGCAGCTCTTGGCCCGATATTGGAGGGCCATCAAAAACTTTTCTCCCACCCCACGCCGTCCGAGGCGGCAAAACCACCCAAACCTATTCCTTTTAGGGTTTAGGCCTAAACTCATGACAATCGCTTACTTTCAAAAAAAACATTCCCCGAGAACAAGGTTTGTAGCCAGGTCCCGGCTGACAGGGTTAGCGGGGGCCACAAGAGGTGGGCAGAAGGGCCAACGAGAGCCGGGGCCAGACGGGGGCCAGGGGCTCAGGAGAGAGGGTAAGGTGTGGGTTGATTTTGTGGGGGGCCTGAGCTGAGAAGGGCCGAAAGGGCCAAGGGTCAAGGGGGCCAAGAAAGGCCAGAGCCAGAGGCCAGAGGAGGCCAGGATGGGTCAGGGGCGGTCAGGGGGGGTCAGAGGGGGTCAAGGGGGGCCAGGGGGGTCAGGGGGGGTCAGGGGGGTCAGGGGGGCCAGAGGGGGCCAGGGGGGCAGGGGGGGCGGGGGGGGGCCAGGGGGGGCCAGGGGGGGTAGGGGGGGCCAGGGGGGCACAGGCGGGACCAGAAGGTCAGGGGGACGGGGGAAGGGGGGGCCGGGCCAGGGGGGCAGGGGGGGGTCAGGGGGGGGCAGGGGGGGCCAGCCAGGGGGGGCCAGGGGGGGCCAGGGGGGGCCAGGGGGGCCCAGGGGGGGCCAGGGGGGGTGAGGGGGGGGTCAGGGGCCAAAAATCAGCTTTTTGAGCACCCGCCCTGCGTGGCCTGGCCTGAGGCCCCCTGGTCCCTGGACACGCTGCGGTGAGGGGTCCAGGTCCTCCTGGCCTGGGGGCCTTGGGGTACCCCCCTGCTCCGGTACCAGGCGACCTGGGTCGACCTTCGCTCAAGCGCCGCCCCCCCTCTGTAGGGGGGCGGCCTAGGCCCTGAGCTTTCGGGTTCCTGAGGTTTAGGGCTTTGGGGTTGTTGAGGTTTAGGGACAAGTTTTGAGGTTCCTTATGCTACAAGCTGCAAGTCTTGGGTTTAGGAGCCCCCAATCCTAAACCCCAAGTGATGTCTTCAAGTTCCTGGGGCAAGGGGTGGAGGGAGGCAGGAGCTTTCCACTTCTTGGTGGGCATTGGAGGCCGTAGCTCGGTCGAACCACAATGAGCAAGCAAGATAACCCTCAAGCCTTAAGCCCTGAACTTTAATTCCACAACCCCTGACCCCTAACCCTCAACAACAAGCATGCCCCAGCTGCGTGGTCTGGTTCTTGTGTTTCTTGTGCGCGGCTACATCCCACAGCCCCACCCCACATCCCCCCCCCCTTCACCCTAAACCCTAAACCCTAAACCCTAAACGCTAAACCCTAAACCCTTCTGCAAGTGCGGGAGGTCCCATGCCCTACCCCCAGATGCCGCCGGGCTGGCCTCCGCCAGAGTCCTGGGGGGGCCTTGCGGCGCCAGGATTTTGGGGTTTTGGGTTGGGGGTTTGACTACGGAAGAGTAAGGCTTAGGCAGAGTTCAGGGTTTAGGGTTTAGTGTTTAGGGTTTAGGGCTTAGGGTTTAGGGTTCAGGGTTTAGGGTTTAGGGAAGAATGAGTAAGTGGCATTTGGGGGCCGCGTCTGTGAAGTTGCAGGGCTGAGAGTATACTGGGTTCGCCTCAAGTCTTGTAGCAGCACAAAGACATTCTGTCTCTGCTTTTTTTAAGCTTCAGTCCTGAACAAAGCTTAACAATCCATAGACCCAAGCCCTACAGTTTTAAAGGCTTAGGGTTTGGACCTAAAGCTTGCAGACCCTATATCATCCCAGAAAGAGCTTATATATAGAGGGGTATTAGGTACTTATTTCCTTCAGCGCCTACGAAGAACCAGCAAGCCTTCAACCCTAAACCCCAAACCCCAAACCGTAAACCGTAAACCCTAAACCCTAAACCCTAAACCCTAAACCCTAAGCCCTAAACCCCAAACCCTAAATCCTAAACCCTAAACCCGAAACCCTAAACTGCTGCTGAGCCCAGGGCCTACGACCCCCGGCAGCCGGCCTGGCGACCGGTGGCGCCGCACATGTGACCCTTAGGCTTGAGGGTCTTGGGTTAGGGTTTAGGGTTTAGGGTTTAGGGTTTAGGGTTTAGGGTTTAGGGTTTAGGGCTTAGGGCTTAGGGCTTAGGGCTTGAGGTTTGAGCAGGGTTTAGGGTTTAGTTAGGGTTTGGGAATTAGGGTGTAGGGTTTAGGGTCGCTCCTGGAGATTTTGTAGCGTGCAATTTGTGCACATGAAACTGTACGGGGGACACCCCCAGTTGGGTCAGTAGGGTTTAGGGAAAACTAAGCCCATGACAGGACCCAGGATTTTGTTTTTTTACAGATCAATCTTCTGATTGGGTGACCTGTGGGAGTTTCAGGGCTTTCTGATGGGTTCTCAGTCGAAAGTCAGGGACCCCCCCCCCACGATCCTACTGCGATCTGACAGAAAGACTTAAGGGTGCTTTTGCCGTACCTTTTGCGCTGACTCCTTCATGGATGGACCCAGGGCCATCGAGGAATCTACCTTTCATGTACATAAGGATCCTTATGGCCATTAGAGCTACATTCCGTACCCCAGTGGCATGTATGTGGCTCTTTAGGAGAAGCCTCTGAGCCGAACCCCATGAGCAGGGAGCGCACCCTGTAGAAATGCGTTTTTGTTTCTTTCATCTTTTGATCGAAGCATGCTTGTATGAGGATATATGGTTACGCTAAAAGGATATGATGTGGCCTTAATTAGAAACGCCCAAACTACGGAAGCTTAGAGGTACGCGCGGCACCCTCCTCCTGTCTTCCGGCCCCCCGCGTACGGCGCACCGCCGCCCGGGTCTTGCCTTCTGGGCTGGGGGCGATAAAATCATCAGAGGCTTATAGTTCCTCTGGGATTCTGCATAGGGTTCAGGATTTAGGGCCTAGGGTTTTGTGGTCCCACTTGAGTTTGCAAGCCTGCTTGCAGTCCGAGGTTCGAGGCCCAGGGTTCAGGGGCCTCCGACATACATGTCCTTCTCCGTGCTCTTACCTGCAAGCGAATGTCCCCAAGCCACCCCGAAGCCTGAAACCTTACATCTGAAGCCCCTGCCAACATCGGCCCTTCTACTGTTGTAGGTTCCTTGAAAACGAGTTGAAAGCGGTTGCGGGTTCGGGGTTCGAGGGTTCTGGGGCTAAGTTCTTTGTTGGGAGTTGCAAGTCGGGTGTAGGGTTTAGGGTTTAGGGTTTAGGGTTTAGGGTTTAGGGTTTAGGGTTTAGGGGCAAAGTTTTGTTGGGGGGGGGGGTGGGGGGTGTAGCACGCACCAGTCAAGCCTGGGTCTCCGATCTACCAGCCCTGCTACAGCCCGTCCGAACATCCTCGGAGACTCGTAGGAAAGAATCGGACAGGGTTTAGGGTTCAGGGTTCAGGGTTCAGGGTTCAGGGTTCAGGGTTTAGGGTTCAGGGGTTTGGGGTTTAGGGTTTAGGGTTTAGTTTAGGGTTTAGAGTTTAGGGTGGGCAAACCCTAAAACCTAAACCCTGAACTCTAATCCCTGAACCCTAAAACCCAAACTCTAAACCCAATACCCTAAACCTAGGCTCCCTTTGGGGTTGAGGTCTTGGGATGCAAGAAGCCTATTCACCCTTTCCACCCACCACGTGTGTCCAGGGTTCGGGGTTAGGGCTTGGGGTCTAGGGTTTGCGGTTTAGGGTTTCCGGGTTTGAGAAACCCCCCAAGCCCCCAAACCCTGAAACCCTTCTCCCGCTCAGGCACATGCCGGGCTACCCTCCGATGATGTGCTCCGGGCTCCGAACTTCACCACACAAGGGGGGTTTGTGGTGTGCGGGCTTGCGGGTGTAGCCAAAAGGGTGAAGGCGGCAGGGTTTTGCTAAGGTGACCTGGAATCACCCCCTTAGAAGGTGCATTTTTTAGATGAGAAGGTCCCTAGCTCCCTCATCTCCCCAATAAACAGCTAGAAGAGCTGATCGGTTAAGGTTGTGGGGACTTGAGGGTTTTCGTCTTCAGAACTTAGGGGCTTTGAGCTTTCCGGGTTTCACTCATACACCCCGACACCCTAACACCCTAACACCCTAACAGCCGAAACCCCAAACCCTCCAAACCCCCCAAAACCCCCCAAACCCCCCAAACCCCCCAAGCCCCCCAAACCCCCCAAGCCCCCCAAACCCCCCAAACCCCCCAAACCCCCCAAACCCCCCAAACCCCCCAAACCCCCCAAACCCCCCAAACCCCCCAAACCCCCCAAACCCCCCAAACCCCCCAAACCCCCCAAACCCCCCCCCCCCCCCCAAACCCCCCAAACCCCCCAAACCCCCCAAGCCCCCCAAACCCCCCAAACCCCCCAAACCCCCTGAACCCCCCGAACCCCCCGAACCCCCCGAACCCCCCGAACCCTACATCCTAACCCCTAACACCCTAAACCCAAAAACCCTAAACCCGAAATCCGGAAGCCTGGAGCTCTTGAGCCCTGAATCCCTACAGCTTTTTCCATCCCCCTCCCCTTCCCTCCCCCCCCCCCCATAACATATGGGCACGATACACCTAACTGCCCCATTTCCTGTGAAGAACGAGTACTTGAAGTAGGGTTACAGACCACTGTTAACCTTAGTTAACCTTAGTTGCCCTACAGTAAAGTGAGCCAGGCCAGTAGCGCACCCGCCGCCTAGTGGGTTCTGACCTCAGAACGAGGGGCTTACTGCAGGGACACAACCCCCCGAACCCTAAACCGTAAACCCTAAACCCTAAACCCTAAACCCAAAACCCTAAACCCTAAACCCTAACCCTAAACCTGCAGCCCGGAACCCCAAACCAGAACCCTGAAACCTGCGCCCTCAACCCTAAACTGAACCTCCAAAGCCTGAGATCCAACACTCCAAGTCCACGGAACACATCCGAAGCTTCAGCGTTTCGAGTTTTAGAGCTTTCAGTTTGTGAGTTTGTTTGGGGGGCTTGGGGGCTTGCAAGGGTTGAGGTTGGAGGGGTTTCGGGTTGAGGGGGCTGAACGGCTAGAGGGCTGAGGTGTTCTTGGAGTTCTAAATCAGGCCCCAACAAGGCGTCATTACCCTAAACCCTAAACCCTAAACCCTAAACCCTAAACCCTAAACCCTAAACCCCAAACCCTACACCGGCCTTATTTTTTGCCACCGCCTTCGAGGCACCACCGTCCGGCGGCACCTCCGCCAGCCTACCCTCCCGGCGCACGGGAGGGTCTAGGGTTTCGGGTTTGGGTTAGGGTTTAGGGTTTAGGGTTCAGGGTTGAGGGTTTAGGGTTTAGGGTTTAGGGTTTAGGGCCATCTTTGAAAGGCTCACAGGGTGGAGGTTGAGGGGTGCGGGTTGAGGACCCACGCCCTAAGCCCTGCAGCCTCAACAACCCTAAACTCTCAACCTTACGCAAGCCTTCAAGTCGAGGGTGCCTGAGATCGAAAGCCCATCTAGCCCTAAACCCTAAACCCTAAACCCTAAACCCTAAACCCTAAACCCTAAACCTTAAACCCTAAACCCTAAACCCTAAACCCTAAACCCTAAACCCTAAACCCTAAACCCAAAGTTTTAAGAGCCCTATATTAGGCCCTGCAATCCTGAACCCTGCTTGAAGGGCGCATGTGTAGATGCGCATTGGATGAGGGTAAAGGGGGGGTTTTAGAAGTTATAGTGGTAGAAACGAAACCCAGAGTGGAAAGATACACGCAAGCTGATGCAAGCAATGCAGCAGTCCTTACCCGAGGAAGTCCTATTCCGGAGATCCCAACCAGTCAAAGAGACTGGTAAGGGCTTAAGGTAAAGGGGGTTCAGCAAAGATTCAGAACGACCTTGCGGAACCAGAAACAGGCCGCTTTGGGCATTTTTTGGCACAGGGACCTGGGCCCTGTGTGTGTCGACAGCTGTAGCGTGGTTTCCAAATCTTCCGCTCGATGCCGTGCTTGACGTTCCCGGCGCAGACGCGCCCGACGAGCACGGCCCTGATGCAGTATGCGCAGTCACTGTGCGCGTCGGAGGCGGCCCAGGGTTCGGGGTTAGGGTTTAGGGTTTAGGGTTTAGGATTTAATGTTGACTTCGCATGAATAAACCCCCCCGCCCCCGGTTGATCAATCTTTTCGGCCAGGGGCCTCCTCAATTGCATTCGCCTAAATCCTGGTAGGATTTTCTATGAGTTCTAGTATTAGGTAGTATAAGTTTAAGCAACCTGGAACATCTCCCTAAAAGAAAAGGGGGTGATTTTATAATTGTGGGGGGCGAGACTATTGTGTTCCGGGCCCGGGATTTTATAATTGCAGCGGGAACCGGTAATGTGAAGTCAACATTAGGATTACCCACAGAGACAAGCTGCGACCCCGTTCTAAAAACTCTTCCCCCTGAGTTCTCTCAAAGTTGTCCCGAGGCCAGTCCAATGCATTTTCCCATGTACACGGTTTCAATGGCTGCAGTGCTGCAGATGCAAGCGGTCAAGCCGCACGAGGAGCTGCAGGAAAATGGCACCCTTACGGTCTTTCATGAGGGCATGGGTCGCGCAGCGTTTGTTTCACACCAGTGGGTGGGCAAGAAGCATCCAGATCCAGAGCACAAGCAGTTCCTTAGCAGCTGAATGAGTACACTTTACGACACTTTCTGGGATACGATAATCCCCTATAGACCCCTAACCCCTAACCCCTAACCCCTAACCCCTAACCCCTAACCCCTAAACCCTAAACCCTAAACCCTAAACCCTAAACCCTAAACCCTAAACCCTAAACCCTAAACCCTAAACCCCAAACCCTAACCAAGCCTACACCTTTTTTTTTTTTGGGGGGGGGGGGCTTTATGAACTCAGCAGCTGAGGTTCAGGGTTCTTCAGGATGCCCTACGCAACATCCTGTCCGGTCAGACGGAGACTGGGTAGCCCAGTGGTGCCGTTTACCCTTTGTTTGGTTCAGGGTTTGGGGTTTGGGGTTTGGGGTTTGGGGTTTAGGGTTTAGGGTTACAAGATGATTACTGGGCTACTAAGGAGATCAGCGTGGACGTGGTGTCAGAGCTCCTGTTTGGCAGGCCAAGCAACCTGGCGCACCACTACTTCCTGTCCACCGACCTGTCCCTTATTTAGGGATACTTGGGAATGTTTTTTCTAATTTTTGGATTCTGGAGAATCCCCAAGAAGCAGCTAAGATTGTAATTGTTGGATACTAGAATCCCTAACCTAAGAAGCAGCTAAGATGGTAAGTTTTTTGCTAAAGTTCCAAGTTCAGTGTATAGGGTTTAGGGTTTAGGGTTTAGGGTTTAGGGTTATAGGTACCTTTGGTACGACTTCTTCAGCTGCCCGCAGACGCCCGGAAGCAGGGAGCTGTCGAAGGCCATTAGCAGCATCCCGGCCTACGTCCTGAGGTGCAAGGTCATGCTCGTTCCTTAGGGATTCTTGGGAATACTTTCTTCTTTTTTTGTTAATGTAAATTTTTGGGTACTGAGATTTTATAAGGCACAGCTAGAAATTGCAATGTCTAATTTTTTTGGGGGTACTGCAATTCCTAAGACACAGCTAAAATTTATCTCATTTTCGCCTGGGGGGGGTTCCTAAGTTCAGTAGAGGTCCTCTGCCCCGTCATCGAGAGTGACGACAAGACAAGCATCCTGAGCCCCGCGAGCTGGGCTGACCGTGGCTTGGCAGCCGCCTTCGTTTAGGGTTTAGGGTTTAGGGTTTAGGGTTTCCCTTAGGGGCTCTTGAGGGTAATTTGTAATTTTGGGGTACTGTAATTCCTTAAGAAACACCTCAAATTATGATTTTGCTAGGGTTCCAAGTTCAGCATCGTGTTTCCCTTGACCTGAAACCTAAACCCAAACCCCAAACCCCTAGGTGACAGGCCTCGCAGCCCAAACCAACTCCTTGTCGGTTTTGAGTTTTGAGGCCTAAACTCATGTTGACTGCCAGGTCTTCTAATCTGTCGAAAACTTTGGATGTTCCTAAACCCCAAACCCCAAACCCCAAACCCCAAACCTCAAACCCCAAACCCCAAACCCTAAACCCTAAACCCTAAACCCCGAGACCTTGAGTTCCTGGTTTGGTTGGAGACCTGCCCAACCACGCTTGGAGACCCTTGTTGAGCCCCGCTCTTGGCGCGGGCAGCGAGCCCCTTCTTCAGGGTTTAGGGTTTGGGGTTTCGGGTTTAGGGTTTAGGGTTTAGGGTTTAAAGGGGACGAATCGACATGGGTCGGCCTGCGCCATCGATGCCCCATCGAGGTGGAGGGGCTCCGCCCCCCGCGTGTGGTGTTGTCCTAAGCCTTGAGGGCTTAGGGTTTAGGGTTTAGGGTTCAAGTTTTCTTTCTAGCTTGCAGCAGCAACGAACGAAGGTGGGTGGTGCAGGCTGGAGCGGCTAGTCAAGCAGTGCTCTGGAGATGGCACTTTCCTGATGGTCAAGAGTGCTTTGGGCCAAAGAAGCCAACAAATAAGGTCCATGAATATACCTGCACGGGGTAATGTAGGGGCCGAAATGAATTCGAATACTATCCCGTCGTAATTGGTATTACATGATCCCCCAGTTTTGTTGCTTCACGTAAATCGCAAGGTGCCAGGCATGTGGAGCTGGTGGCAACGGCCTTCGCAACTCCCGACAGCTCACCTGGCGAAGGCGACTTCACCGTGGAGCAGGATCGCCTGACCATTGTCCCTGTGGTGAGGCAGGTTCTGACCCAGAAGGTGAGCCAATGCCTGCAGGAACAAGATTTGCCGAGCTACCGTGTGGTGCTGAATGCGCAGGCGATCCTTTGCCGGGGCCTTCCATTCAAGCCCATCACAGACAGCGTTCCAGGGTTTGAGTCATCTCTGCATGGGTCTGATGCTACTGATGCTGGCTCACTCAAAGTGGCACATTTCTTGTTTCAGAATGGCTTTCAGCAGGTGTGTGAGTATGACGGCATGGGGTGGTCGCCACTGTGCTATGCAGCTCTGAAGGGAGACGCAGCATTAGTGAAGGCGCTACTGCAGAGTCGAGCCGACCCCAATGATGAAATCAAGAAGGGCCAGCCACTGTTGGCTTTGCAAAAGAAGGTGGGTAGTTCCCAAAGCAGGGGTACCCCTGCTTTATTCCAAATTTCAGCAGAAGCCCCCTAAAAGGGACCCGCCGAAGAAGCTACCCTTTTTTTTTGGAAACTACCAGGTGTCTGTGCTGGGCATCTGTGCTTTCTTCCGAAACAACGATGCCATGATGACGCTGGTGGCGGCCAGGGCTGATGTCGGTCCGGGATCGATCGAGAGATCTCTCTGCCTGGCTGCCTATGCAAACAATGCGACTGGCATTGGCCTGCTCTGCAAAATTAGCGCCGACCCAAATGCCAGGACTTTTCTGGGCATTTCTGTTCTCCAACACGCATGTGTGTCAGGGGCCTGTGATGCAGTGGATGAGCTCTTGAGCGTGGCCGGCGGCTCCCTCGATCTGTCCGGCTCGCTACATGCAGCAGCGCTCAACAACGGGGGCACGAAGGCCATGATCACCAAGCTGCTCGAAGCGCGAGCTCACGTGGACGAGCGCTTCTTGCCAAGATCCTCCAGCAGCCTGGGCCTGTTCTTGACCCTGAAGGGTGTGGAGTACAGGTTTCGGCCCCCAACGAAGCTGCGCATGCTGGGCTACCACCACCGCGGGGCCACGCCGGTGATGATGGCCCTGCTGGCTGGACACTTCGAGGCGGCGGCTACCCTCATCGCCTCCGATGCTTCCTTGAACTTGAAGAACGCAACTTGGGGGATGGTTGGGAAGAATTTGTAGTTTTTGGGTACTAGAATTCCTAAAAAAACAGCCAAAGTTATCATTCCTGCTAGGGTTTTTCAAGATCCTTGTTCATTGAAGGCCAAAGGGGTTTCGGCTCGGGATCTCCTGCGCAGCACCTCGACGCCCCAGTTTCTGAAGGATGCCGAGGCTGGCATTTCAGGGGGCACTTTTCTGCAGCTAGGAAGGCCCTTGGGACAGCTTTTTTGATTTTTTTGCCCTTGTTGGGTTACAAGAGGATCATACTTCCCCTTATTGGGTTTAAGAGGATCATATTCAGGAATATTTTCAGAGGGTTTTTCAGGGCCATCTGAGGCAGTCTCACTACAGCAGGGACCGCATACTCTCGCAAAGCATCAGCAGTCTCAGGGACAGAGACATGACGTTCAGCGTCTGAAACGTACCCCAAACCCTAAGCCCCCAACCCTAAACTGCTAAACCCTAAACCCTAAACTGCTAAACCCTAAACCCTGAACCCCCCCAACCCTGAACCCCAAACCCTAAACCCTCAACCCTAAACACTCTGAACCCCAAGCCGATCTCAATGTCTTGGTTTGCTGAAAGGGCTGTCGTCTTCCAGGCAGTAACATAGCTGCATGACGCCCTGACGCACGTCAAGATGTTCTCCTTCGGAGCCTTGTAATGAAGAGTTTATTATGTCAGTTCTCTAAAAATCTGTTCCCTTTTGGGGTCACTCGAAACTTGTATTTGCCCAAAAAAGGACCATGATTTCGAGTTGCCCAAAAGGGACCATGATTTCGAGAACCGGCCATCTAATATGAGTTTTTCATGGCCACCTGGCTGATTCTCTCCAAAATGGATGTTGTGGAGCTGTCATCTTTCAGGCAGCAAAGCTGCATGAGCCAGTCTGTTCGGGCTAACTTCAAGTGTTTCACCTTCTCTCAATCGTCCAATACCGGGGAAAGCTGGAGAGCGAAATGTGGGGGTCTTGGGTTTTGTTTGTTTTTTGGTTTGAGGGGGTTTGCGGTTCTTTTGGTCACCTTTGGTAGGCTTCTCAATAGGAGACGTTGCCCAAACGCCCCGAAGGAACTTGTTTCGGTTTAGACCCCAAGCCTTACAGTTGGTGAGGTCGCTGCGCTAATCAGCTTGCAGGATTGTGAGGCGGTGCCGTACGGCAGCACCTAAATACGGTCATAACCGATTGTCGCTCTAAACCACCCTGCTTTTTAGCTACCCATGCAACTCTAGAATCATAAAGCCACAAGCCCTCATCTGGTGCAGGCCCCCCCCAACCCTAAACCCTCAGGCCCTCACTCAACCCCGGAACCCTAAACCCTCCTAAGCCCTGAACCCTGAACCTGAACCTTGAACCCGCAAAATCCTAAACCCTAAGCCCTAAACCCTAACCCAAAAACCCTGAACCCTGAACCCTGAACCCTAAACCCTCAGCCCTAAACCCTAAACCTAAACCCTAAGCCCTAAGCCCTAAGCCCTAAACCCTAAACCCTAAACCCTAAACCCTAAACCCTAAACCCTAAACCCCTGTGCTTTAAGCTGCCCAGCCACCCTCCGCCTCCCAGGGCAGCTGGCGGCGCCAGCCGCTTCGATGCAGTCAGGGCGGCTACGTAAGCCCTTAGAGGGCTTATATACTTACAGGGTTTAGGGTTTAGGGTTTAGGGTTGAGGGGGTTGGGTTGGGATGTTCCCGCCACTTATGCCAGCAGCTCCTTCATAGGGATTATACTAGGGGTACTATAGTCCAACCTTAAATCCTTGATAAGGATTATGGTGCATAAGGGGTACCCCTGTTTTGGGAAATAAGCCGAATACCATGCATGTATGAATGAATGTATGTATGTATGTATGTATGTATTTATGTATGTATGTAGGTATGTATGTGGTAGGCCCCACTTGTCTCTTTTGGTCGTACGGCACTTGGCGTCACAGTGCATGGCTTCCAGGAAACATTGGAGAAGGACTTGAACGTGCATACCGGAAAGTGCTTATGCCCGCAGCCATGGCAAGAAATGCCTTGCCAATGTTTGTTTGAAGATCCACCTTTTTCTCCCATGGCGCCACGATTCGTCTTTTGTGTCTGGGCAACGACTGTCTGCGGAGCCCACGCGATCAGAGGAACGGCGCACTTGCAAAACGTGGTCAAGAAGCCAGCTTTCGAGAAGCGGCACAGCGCACTTGATGTGACGGAGCGAGGCGAATCTGTTGAGGGACAGCCCTGCTACACGCACAGGGAGTGCTCAGTCTGCCACAGCTGTGTCGAAGGCAAGTGCTCTGTCATGTGCGATCAGTGCCCGTTTGCTGCTTCTTGCCGCCCCTAGAGTGTGCACTGGGCTTCACGTGTTCTTCCACAAGTGAAGAGTGTATTCACCGCCTTTTTCGGGGCAGACTTGTTATGTGCAGGGTCCGACGCGCCCCGTCTGCCTGTCTGGACCACTGCATCATGCTTGGGCACTGCTTGCGCCGGAGTGTTGTTCGAAGAGCAGCGACTGCAGAAGGCGCTAATCGGAAAACCTGAGCCATTCCTATCTGCCCCATTCACGTGGCTGTTCGTACAACCCTAAACCCTAACCCTAAACCCTTAGTGCCCAAGCACCCTAACATCAACTTTCGCTTAAGTCCACGAGGTGCCACCAAGCTCCAGGCCGATCCTGGGAAGGGCGGGGATCGTGTTTCCGGCGCCCTGTTGGGGCTTTGTGCTAAGCCCTGAACTAAACTTTAGGGTTTAGGGTTCAGGGTTCAGGGTTTAGGGTTTAGGGTTTAGGGTTTAGGGTTTAGGGTTTAGGGTTTAGGGAGTGGTACTGGGCAGAGTCGGCAAGGCCTTGGGTGTCTGTGGCCTCGTTAGAGGTGTAGAGAGGGTCTGCAATACAGGGCCTTTTTGGTTTAAGCGGCTTCCGGGGTTTGAGGCTTGAGGGCCTAGGCTTTCGGGGTTAGGCCTCAGGGTTTTGCGAGGCACAGGATACTTTTGTCCTCCCTAGATCCTTGGGCCCTAACCCCCTAAACCCCGAACCCTTCAGAAACCCTGGACTTCAAACCGAAACCCCCCCAGCTTGGGAGGAAGCGCGAGAGAGCCCGAGACAGGGACGGCCAGTTCCTGAGCATCTCTGCAAACCCTAAACCCTAAACTCGAAACCGTAAACCGTAAACCCTAACCCCAAACATCCCTAAACCCTCAACCCTACCCCTACCCCTAAGCCCAAAAGCCTCACAGGGGTTTAGGTTTTGGACGGTTGAGGTTTAGGACTTTAGGCGCCCTGAGTGCCGAAGATCGTTGACGCCTACACCTGAAATCAGACGTGAGCTGCTGTTTGCTGTTTGATGGGTATCTGCTTTGACTCCGTGCGTCCTGCGTGTAGGTTTGCGGGCCTGTGGGAAGTTGCAAGGCCCCTGAATGTGTTCCCTTACCTTGTTTGGAGGGTTCTGAAACATGGGGGCCCTTGCGTCCCCCAATTCAGGGAGCCATAAGGGAGCTCTCATTCATGTGGTGCCTGAACCTTAAACCCTAAACCCGACACCCTAAACCCGACACCCTAAACCCTGAACCCTAAACGCGAACCTAAACCCGAAACCCTAAGCACCCTACCCCGAAAAGCAGAACCTCTGGAAGGCTCCAGCCGGCAAACGAAGATTTCAAGCTGCATCCTAAACCCTCTACGACTCTACACCACCCTCCAAACCTCTAAACCCTCAACCCCTCTACCTCTAAACCCTCCCCCAACACCTCTAAACCTCTAAACCTTGCAAGATTCGCCTGAGCCCTAAGCCCTAAACCCTAAACCCAAAACCCTGGACACTAATCCCTGAACCCCAACCCCCGAGTCCCCCACCCGAACCGGAGAGCTGTCATGGAGCCATCTTGGGCAAGCCAGCCGCCCTACGGCGGCGGCCGCGTTTGCAGCTAAGGGTTTAGGGTTTTAGGGTTTCGGGGTTGGGGTTTAAGGGCTTGCTTGTTTTAGGGTTTAGGGTTTGGGTCTAGCCTTGAGGGTTTAGGGTTTAGCCGTTGGGGTTAGGGTTCATATTGCAGTGGCGAGGGAGGGGGGGCTGTTGAGAAGCCAGGGCCGGTTGTGGTTGGGCTTCCTTTTTTTTTTTTGTTTTCAGCAATCTTCCTTCTCGGAAGTATGAGCCATGGGAACCCTAAGTATAAAGGTTCGATTGACGATCAAGGACCCTTCAAGTTACCGAAAGGGGTGGAGGCTTCGCGGAGGGGACGGGGAAGAGAGCTGGGACTTTGGGGTTTCGCGGGTGAGGGTTTAGGGTTTAGGGTTTAGGGTTTGGGGTTTAGGGTTTAGGGTTTAGGGTTTAGGGTTTAGGGTTTAGGGTTTAGGGTTGAGGGTTGAGGGTTTAGGGTTGAGGGTTTAGGGTTTGGGGTTTCGGGGTGTAGCTCGGCCATGTTGGGGGGGGGGGGGGGTGGGGGGGGGGGGGGGGGCGGGTGGGGGGGGGGCATCTTGCGGGATTGGGGGGTTTCGGGGTTAGGGAGGCTGCAGGGTGGCATATAACCCGGTAGTGTTGTACTTGGGGGTTTTTAAGGGGCCCAGAAGTGGGTTGTAGGTACACTTACCATAAGTATCCGTTGGGGCATTAGGGTTTAGGGCTTTGGGTTCAGGGTAGGGGGGTATACTCAGGAACCCGTTTCAGGGCACAGACCTCATAGGTAAAGTCTGACTCCCTTTGATCCTTTGTTTAGTTTAGGGTGGGTAGCCTATTTAAATCCCAAACGGACAATTTTTTTCCAAGTTCCCCTGAAGACCTAAACTCTAAACCCTAAGCCCTGAAAGAGAATAACCCCAAACCTGCGTGTGTGAAGTTACCAGGTTTGGTCAAACGGGGTCGTCTCTTTCAAATTTTCAATGCAAAATAGTATTCGGAGACCCCCCCCCCCCGCCCCGCTTAGTCAAAACTCTGTTTCTTGAGAGGGAAAGTTTGCCTTGAGAAGCTTAAATTTTTCAGGAGGCCCCCTGGGATGCTCCCCAGCAGAAAGTGTCCGGAATCTAGGGGCAGATTTCGTGGCTGACGGGGCTTCTTAAATGCCTCCCTGTGCCGTTGAAGGCTGTCAGAGCATGTTTAAGGAGCCTGGGCTTGCAGGGGCCTGACAGAACCTGCGACCCAACGCCCCAGTTTTGGTCAAAGAATGGCAAAACCCCTTTGGCTAGAACTATCTGACAGGAAAGTTTGCCTTGCAAGAAGCTTTAATGTACAGTTTGCCGGGTGGCCCCGGTCCCCCAGGATTCGGTCGAAAGTGGCCGGTTCCAGTATGATTTTCCAGAATGTGGGGCTAGAGGCTTTCCAGTGTCTGTGAAGATCCGAAAGCCTTTTTACGGGGCCCCAAAGCAGGATTCAAAGTTCAGGATTTAGGATATTGGTAGTTTGGGGACGAACCCGGCAGTGTAATAGCTGTCTGCTGCTTGCACCGTCCTGCCTCAAATCCGAAAGCCGCTGTAAAAGCAATGATTCATGGCGCTGCAATGGGCAAAGGACCTGAGCCCGGAAGCATATTAAGTGCGGCAGAACCTCCGAACTCCATGAATGACCACGAAAGTTTTCATGGTTTCGGCCCCACGCATCTCCAGCGTACAATCAAAGAAAAAACCCTAAACCCCGCCAAGGTTGAGATGTGGATGGGTGGAAAGAAGCGTTCAACCTAGGCGCACGCCACAACACACGTCCCTCGTGGTGGTGTGCGCGGAACGTTGGCAAACCTTAAGCCCTACGAGGGTTTAAAAAAGAGGGTTTTTTAAAAACCCTCTTAAAAGAAAACCTTTTTTAAAGACCCTCTGTTTTAAAAACCCTCCTAAGCCAAGCTGCCCCCTAAGCCAAGCCGCTCCCACGTTTGGCCCTTAAGCCGCCGCCCAGGCAGCAGCCCCTTCACTGTGCGGCAGCTTCGCAGCATCCTTCTGGGCTCCAGGGGTATGTATATATATATATATGTGTATATGTATATGTATATATGTATATATGTATATATGTATATATGTATATATGTATATATGTATATATGTATATATGTATATATGTATATATGTATATATGTATATATGTATATATGTATATATGTATATATGTATATATGTATATATGTATATATGTATATATGTATATATGTATATATGTATATATGTATATATGTATATATGTATATATGTATATATGTATATATGGATATATGTATACATGGTATATATATATATATATATATACAGAGATATAATATGTGTAAGAGATTTAAGAGAACTTTTTTATGTGCTACTTGACCACTTCCTTTGTTTCAGAGTTTCCTCAAATTCTAGGATTTTTCAGAATCTGGTGCCCTTTCCCAAATTCACAAAGGCTTAAATTTTTAAAGTTTCAAGGAGTCAGTCAGGCACGTCCGCAATGAAGCCCTGCGCGCCGAAGTTAAGTCGTGGAATTCACAAAAGCACCTTGCGCTAGAAACTGCTGATCTTGTTTGTGCAAGACGCTTGCAATGCAGGCTCCGACCATAAGTCAGACGAACAGCAGGTGCTCCTTTTGGCGGATCCTAATTCCGGAATCCTAGTTCCTAAATCCGAATCCCAGTTCCTAAATCCGAAGTCCTACATCCTAAATCCTAAAGCCTAAGTCCTAAATCCTACATCCTAGTTCTTAAATCCTAAATCCTAGTTTCTAAGTCCTAAATCCTAAAGCCTTAAACCAAGACTTGGGGGACCTTTGGGTTTTGAGGAGGCTGCAGATCAGCTTCTTTTAGTGAATGAGCTGTCCAGTGCCTCTTCAGTGACTTAAGCAGGGCTGGCCCCGTTAAGACTTCCATCCGGCAAAAGGCGAAAGCAGTTTGTATATATGTATATATACACATTTTTTATATTCATTTTTATTTACACACACACACAGACTGTACGTATGTTTTCTTTTTGCATACATACATACATACATACATACATACATACATACATACGTACATACACATGTATGCATACGGGCATATATATACGTGTACAGATACATGCTATATGTATCGATCTTTTGGGTGGACGGGCGGATGGGTGGCTGGGTGAGGTGGTGGCTGGGTGGTCATCGGCTTGGCTTCAGCGTGGCTCATATGGGTTGCTTGGGTTTTGGGGTTTGGGGTTTCGGATCTAAGGTTGTTCCTAAACCCCAACCAAAACTCAATGCCCAAAAGGTTTTGGGTTGCTAGGGGATGGCACGTCACGTGGAAGTGAGCTTCGGGTTTAGAAGGTCTTAAAGTCCTAGGAAGTGAGGCCAGAGTATCATCGGGTATTCGGTTACCAGGGTCAAGGTCATTGGTTTTGGGTTATTACATCGTTGTCAGACCAGGCCCAATGTAACATCGATACCTGCGGCTGGAAGCGTGTCGAACGGCGCCGTCTGTAAACCGTACGCTGTCTACTTTGCAACTCCCCCCTCGAAACTCTAAACCTGCACCATGCCAAATGTTCCTGGACACAGGTCAGTAGTTTGGGAGCTCAGGTTTCGGGCGCAGTCGCGCTTCGCCTTGCATGAAAGATGTCCGCTCATCCAGCCAGCCAAAGGCTGCGTACCTTAAGCCTTGAGCAGTAGCGAACCCAAAACCAAAGGCTCACTAGCACAACTCTAGCACAACGCCACCAGCCCTCATTGGGAGGTATACGGCCACCTGCTTCTGCAAGCGAGTTTCCTTCGAGGTGGACGCGGCGCCAGTGACTTCCAAGCGGCCCAGTTGCCAAAGGGCTGAGGGTTTGGTGGGGCGAAGGGTTTTGGGTGTTTGTTTGCGGGTTTAGGGTTTAGGGTTTAGGGTTTAGGGTTTAGGGTTTAGGGTTTAGGGTTTACATACGCCCTAAATCCTGAAGCATGAAGTCTCTAAAGGGGCAGTCGAATGAGACAACAGGGATACAGACAACCTTGCACACAACCGAACCCAAGAGGTGTACGTAAGCCCGAACTCCTAAACCCCAAAAGATAATTGTCCCAATCCCTAAACCCCAAACCCCAAACCCTAAACCCGAAACCCTGAACCCCAAACCCGAAACCCTAACCTACAATCCCTGAACCCTAGACTCTAAAGAGCCCTCCTCACCAGGTCGCGGAGCTTCTTGGGAGGTGTGTAAGCCGGCGGTTTAGGGTTTAGGGTTTCGGGTTTAGGGTTTAGGGTTTCGGGTTTAGGGTTTAGGGTTTAGGGTATGTGCGTAAATTATAAGAGAAACAATCCCACAGCCCCCTAAGCCCTAAACCCTAACTTCTAGACCCGAAGCCCTAAGCCCGAAACCCTAAACCCCAAACCCTAAACCCTAAATCCCTAAACTCGAAACCCTAAACCCTAAACCCTAAACCCTGAACCCTAAACCCTAAACTTCCAAAACTTGGGGACCTTTGGCATGTCTTCCTGATGAACTCAGGATCTGTGATTGCACCGTTTGCCAGCGTGCCTTGGCCTGGGAAAGGGGGGGTGGACATTGGGTTTTAGGGTTTTGGGGTCTAAGGATCAGGGTTTAGGGTTTAGGGTTCGGGTGTCGGGTTTAGGGTTTAATTAGGGTTTAGGGTCTAGAAGTGTCGGAGTCCAGTATCAAGCAGTTCAGGGTTCCCCCTGCTTCCCACTGCCCAAGAATCCTATGCGGGCTTCATTCCTGACATCACTTCTGGTGTAGACTGCTACGAGAGATAGCGTAGGGTTCAGGGTTCAGGGTTCAGGGTTCAGGGTTTAGGGTTTAGGGTTTAGGGGTTAGGGGTTAGGGGTTAGGGGTTAGGGTTTAGGCCAACAACTCGATTGTAAGAATAGGTTGCTTCAGGGTGGAGTGTGGGCGCATTTTCTGCAGAAGCCCTGCCACAATCCCTCAAATCGCCAAGGCCCAAACACCCAACAAGCCATAAGACTTCTAAAGACCAAACATCCCCCGCCACAAAAAAAGAACAACAAACCGAAAGTCCCAACCGTTTGTCCAGCTCCACAAGCCCAAAAGCCCCGCGCAACCCCCTCAACTGTAAGCCGTTATCCCTGAAACCCTAAAACCCTAAAACCCTAAAACCCTAAAACCCTAAAACCCTAAAACCCCAAAAACCTCAAACCCCTAAAACCCCAAAACCCTAAAACCCTAAAACCCTAAAACCCTAAAAACCTAAAAACCTAAAAACCTAAAACCCTAAAACCCTAAAACCCTAAAACCCTAAAACCCTAAACCCCTAAAACCCTAAAACCCTAAAACCCTAGAACCCTAAAACCCTAAACATATGACTCCCCCCCCACCAGAATTCACCCAAAAAGGCCTCCACGGAGCCCCGGCGCAGTGGGCCGCGCTCTTTGCCAAGTCTGCCGTGCCTTGTCCAGGGACCAAGCCCTCGCACTTTCGAAATCCCAAGCCCTAAGCCCTAAGCCCTAAGCCCTAAGCCCTAAGCCCTAAGCCCTAAGCCCTAAGCCCTAAGCCCTAAGCCCTAAGCCCTAAGCCCTAAGCCCTAAGCCCTAAGCCCTAAGCCCTAAGCCCTAAGCCCTAAGCCCTAAGCCCTAAGCCCTAAAGCCCTAAGCCCTAAGCCCTAAGCCCTACACCCTGAACCCAAAACCCAAAACCCTAAACCCTAAACCTTAAACCCTAAACCCCAAACCCTTAAACCTAAACCCTAAACCCCGATGCAACACCCTAAAGAACCCTAAAGGCTTCAAGGCCACCAAAGCCCTCCAAAACTGACGCGTGGGACGATCAGCTCCAAAACCCCAAAACCCAGGGTTGTGGGAGCTTGCAACCGAAAAGCCCAGTTCAAACGCTCAGGCAAAAAACCAACGGCTCCGTTAAAGCAGGATGGGCGAGGAGGGAAAGCGAGCAGCAAGGAAAGGCAGGAATGGCGAGCAACAAAAAGAAACTCAAAGGTAGGAAGGGCGAGCAATAAGTGAAACCCGAAGGCAGCAACCACAAGCAGTAAGGGTGTCAAAAATCGAGCCTTGAACCCCATACAATTTCCATAAACCCTAACGCCTAAAACCCTAAGCCCTAAACCCTAAAACCCGAAACTATAAACCCTAGGCCAGGGTCACAGGATCCTACGCTAAGCACCCACCACTCCTCCCTCGGGTTTAGGGCTCAGGGTCCCTTCAAGATAAAGGCAATTGGGGGGCTGTCTCGGTCTTGTTTTGGGCAGGGGGTTTTGGGTGGGTGGGAAGGGGGTAGCAGCGAGCTGCGCCAGCTAGGCAGAGAATCCAGTCGGTCATGGGATTCCAGAAGTCTTGCCCTCTTTTTTGTGAGGGGGGGAGGGGGTAGGGTTTAGGACGTACCCGAAGCCTTAGACAGTAAACCCTGAACCCTGAACCCTAAACCCTAAACCCTAAACCCTAAATCCTAAATCCTAAACCCTAAACCCTCAACCCGAAAGGCCGAAAGGGTTTAGGGTTCAGGGTGTAGGATTTAGGGCTCTGCCCGAGATGCTCCAAACATCTAGGGGCTGATCTTCATGATAGGCCTTCTGGGGCCTCTAACAGGGTTTCAGGTTTAGGGTTTAGGGTTTAAGGTTTATGGTTTAGGGTTTAGGGCTTAGGGTACCGCTATCCTAAGCTAGAACCTGGATCATAAGTCCTAAGCCCCAAACTCCAAGCAGCCAAAGACGACCAGACGTGGAGGTACGCTTCACGCCTGGGAGCCTGCAGCACCTGCGTTGGCGCGCTGAGGGATGGGGTTTAGGGTTAAGGGTTAAGGGTTTAGGGTTTAGGGTTAAGGGCTTAGGGTTTAGGTTTTTAAGGATACTTAAACTCAATAAGTAATAGAGATTTCAATTTTTTAATACCAACCATGAACTAGTTTAGGGCTTAGGATTTGGAGTATAGGGCTTTGGGTTTCGGGCAAGATCATGATCACGGGGTCCCAGACCAACCCCCCTTCCCCCGTTCGCGAGCTACCCCCCCAAACAGCTCACCGGCTACTTGCATCTTCGCCTTGACCATCAACTATATCCCCCTTGGGAATTATTATTATGATTATGATTATGATTATGAATATGAATATGATTATTATTATTTTTGTTCATATAACACCCAAGAGGATGTTAAACATATTCTTTTTATTAAGGTTCTAAGGGGGAGCAGAGTCAACACTTCAGCGGAGCAGGCTTTGCCTCTGCAACCGGCATGTGGACCTTCCCTGAAACTCTGTCAGCTGCTGGAGAGGTACCACGTGCAGACGGACGCCGTATGTCTCAGTGGCGCCGATGCTGGGCGATGGTTTTCTCCCCGGGCTTCATATTTCTGAAGTTTCAGGGTTCTGAAGTTTTAGAGTTGTCGGGTTCACGGTCGGTTTAGGCGTTTTAGGTTTCCAACACATTTACCCTAAGCCCTTTTACCCCCCCCCCCCCCCCCCGGCGTTTTAGGTTTCCAACACATTTACCCTAAGCCCTTTTCCCCCCCCCCCCCCCCCACACCCTACAAAGCCCACGGCCCCTAAACCCCCCTGAGCCCCTGGACCCTGACATTAAAACCCTAAACCCTAATGCCCTAAACGTCAACCCTAAAGCCTAAACCCGAAACCCGAAACCCGAACCCTAAGCCGTATGCCCGAAGCCCTAAACCCTAAACTCTAGAACCCTAAACCCTACAGGCTCATTGCGCGGGTTGCTCGTGAACCCACAGCAAAGCTTGGGCTTTGAGTGTTTAGGGAGGGTTTAGGGTTTTAGGGTTTTAGGGTTTTAGGGTTTTAGGGTTTTAGGGTCTTAGGGTTTTAGGGTTTTAGGGTTTTAGGGTTTTAGGGTTTTAGGGTTTTAGGGCTTTAGGGTTTTAGGGTTTTAGGGTTTTAGGGTTTTAGGGTTTTAGGGTTTTAGGGTTTTAGGGTTTTAGGGTTTTAGGGCTTCAGGGCTTTCGGGTTTTCGGGCTTTAGGGCTTGAGGGAACGCTGAGCCTGAGGCGAGCTACCCAGAATTCCCCAGGTCGGTGCATACAAACTTAAAGGCGCTGCATCGGATCGCCTGTTTCAAGGGTCTCTCTCTCTCTCTCTCTCTCTGATCGGCAACAAAGCCAGTGGCTCCTCCTACAGGGCACGAAGCTGAGCCCTAAACTTGGGATGTTCCCACTTATGCTAACAGGGATTGTAATAGGGGGTGCTGTAATCCCTATTATGGAGCTGTTCGTATAAGGGGGAACATCCCAACCCTAAACCCTAAACCCCGAATCCTGAACCTTAGGCCGCAAAGCAAACCCTAAACCCTAAACCCAAAACCCAAAACCCAAAACCCTAGACCCTAAACCCTAAACCCTAAACCCTAAACCCTAAACCCTACACCCTAAACCCTAAACCCGAAACCCTAACCCTGAACTCGCACAAGGAGAGGCTGCTGCCGAGCAAAGTGCAGTGCTCGCATTGCGGCACGTGGGTCGCGGACGAGGGAAGGACGCTTTGGGGCAGAGGGCAGGATTGTGAGTTCATTGTTTTGGGAGTGGGTCTGGGGGTTTAAAGTCTAAGGATCATCATCATCGTCAGCATCATCATCTCATCATCATCATCATCATCATCATCATCATCAGCATCATCATCAGCATCACCACTTCTGTTATGGAGAGATTCGCCTGAGAATCGCTATGCTAGATACGGTAGATGTTTGCGGCACCACGGATGACCCGAAGCCCAAAGCCCAAAACCCTATGCCTTCAATCCTGCGGATGGGACGGTCAAGTCCCTAAAGCCTAAAGCCCTAAACCCTAAACCCCAAACCCTAAACCCTAAACCCTAAACCCTGAAGGAACATGTTTATGACCTTCCCAACGCTCTTCGACTTTGGAGACCGGAAAGGCGGCACATTGCATCCGGCTTCAGGGTTTAGGGTCGCAACTTCTTTTTTTTGTTGCGTAAGGGCGTTGGCCTGAACCCTAAACCCGAAACCCTAAACCCTACACCCTTTAAACCTCTGCCTTTGTGTGTCTGTCTTTGTGTTCATGTGTGAGGGCGGCTCAGTGTCAATCCCAAGGGATCCCTTGGTAGCCCATTTTTTCTGGTGGGGGTTGGGGGGGGGGGTATTCATGAAAGATTCTGTCGATTTTGGGCCATTTTGTGAGCCTCTGTCGTTGTTGGGCCATTCTGTGAGCCCACTAGTGACGATCATGCTTGAGGATGCCATCATGGCCATGAACTGTACTGGCCCTAAACCTTAAACCCTAGACCCCAAACCCCAAACCCTAAACCCTAAACCCTAAACCCCAAACCCTATACCTTAAACCTTAAACCTTAAACCCTAAACCCACTTCCTCCATATGCAGGTCCGGAGCGTTATCCGGCCTCGTTCCGACCCCGCTGCCACATCTTCTGCGGCTCGCGATCGCTGGCATTTGAGGCACGGAACTGAGATGGGAGCCCTACATCCTAAACCCTGACATAGGGGTCGGAATAATTACCAAGAGTATTCCCTTATGGTTCCTTTATAAATATACTGGAAGAACCCCCCAACACCTGTTCTAATGGTTTAGGCCCCGTAGCAGACCCTAACCCGAAACCCCAAACCTAAACCCCGTGGGTGGGGGTGGTGTTGTTGAAGTTTGCACCATGGTTTGCACCATGGGAAGTAGACTCACCTCTGAACGTAGAGGCCAAATTCTTCAGAATTTGGGGCTTTTTGGGTTTCGGTGCGAAGTTGAAGGCTTTTGTTTGGGGTTTAGGGTTTAGGGTTTAGGGTTTATCTTGACCTCCCAGAGGACACAGAAAGTTAGGAAAGAACATGAATTTCAGTCGCTGCTCAGCACAATCGCTAGTTTTTCGGTAAGAAAGTAGTGCTCTCGTCATGCGCAAAGCAGAGGTCGGCAAAAAGCGCGTTTTCACCAGGGAAGTGAGCATGTCGGTCGGCAAAGAGCGCCGTCACCAAACACGAGTCCGAGAACTTCAGCAGAACTGAAACTTTGACCTCTTCGGAAGATCCAGACAGAGTTTGGGGTTTCACGAAAACAGAAGTTGGGGTGAGGGGGGTGGGGGGGGGGGGGGGGGGGGCGGGGGGTAGTGCACATTTTCCTTAGATGGCTATTAGACGTGGATCATCCCGAACGGAACCTGGTTTGAGGTTTGGGGAGGCTTCAGTGGCCCTCCCAAAGTATCCTGGGGCCCTCAACCCGAAGATGGTCCACCCGACGCCTTTCTTAAAGGGTTCTGAAGCCTCGGCCCTTGTGTTTTACAGGGTACATGAGGGGGCATATAGGATTACGTGTTGTAGGGTAGTTGCGTGGTCCCTTAATGTGACACCCCTTTCCTTTGTCAAAGGGTTTTGAAGGAAGCTCGACTCTCATCCCTAAACCCTAAACCCTAAACCCTAAACCCTAAAAACCCTAAGCGCTAAACCCTGAGAGGACGGGCTTCCGAACTACTTGGACGACTGCCGCACACCGCTTTCCATCTCGGACGACCGGTCTGCAAGTCAAACCCTAGACCTATCCTAGTTCCGAAAACCCCCTAAGCCCTGGGCCCTGAGCCCTAAGCCCTAAACCCGCAACCCCAAACCCAAAACCCCAGCCCTCAACCCTCAGTCCTAAACCCTGAACCCTAAACTCGAAGCCCTAAACCCCTAAACCCTCAACCCAAAACCCAAAAAACCCGCAACCCTCAGCCCCGGCCTCAGGCCGCAGGCCCTTGAAATAGGGATTTTTGTTTGGGGGGGAGCATCGTGTTTTGGAATCGGTTTCAGAGGTTTTTGGGGGGCCAAGCCCAACTCCTGAGGCATGAGCCAGCGACTTGGGCTTAGGGTTTAGGGTTTAGGGTTTAGGGTTTAGGGTTTAGGGTTTAGGGTTTAGGGTTTAGGGTTTAGGGTTTAGGGGTTAGGGTTTAGGGTTTAGGGTCTAGTGTCTAGGGTTTAGGGTTTAGGGTTTAGGGTTTAGGGTTTAGGGTTTACGGTTGAGGGTTTAGGGTTGAGGGTTGAGGGTTTAGGGTTCAACGACCCCATTTCGGATTTCAGAGTTCGTCTGACTCTGGCGTTCGGGTTTAGCGTTCAGGGTTCTGAAGACGATCAGAAGTTGAGGACTACCTCATTGACATTGCGCCCCATTTGGATGGACACAGCTACAAGGGCCAGTCAGGACCCTCAACCCTCAACCCCGGAGATTTGCAACCCTTTCGTCCAATGGCGGATCGGCTCAAGCCTTACAAACACCCCAAAACCCTCGAGCATCTCAACCTATAAGTAACGTCAGGGTTGTTCGAAGGACCCTTAGAAGTACCTTTCTAGAAAGGGTTTAGGGCTTGGGGTTCAGGGCTAAAAGGCAATTTTAGAACACCCGCCCTCCCCTTTTTTGTGTGCCCGGGCGATGTTGAATGAAGATGCCGCAAGAGATTCTGATCAGAGCCCCTTCATCCTGAGCTACTCCACATTGGGGTTTCGGACTTCGGGTTACTCTCAAATACTCCAGATTATGTTGCCTCTTACAACAGCTAAAACCTGTCGTATACCTCATCGACCCTATAAGCGTCATACACCTCGAAACCCCATGAGCCCGATACACTCAAGAAACTCAGTAAAACCTGACATGTCCTATGTGCTAGACCCCAGAAACCCCAGATAAACCCCATATACCCTCGAAACCCTAATTGCCATGATGCCCACCAACCCCAACCCTAAACCCTAAGCCGTAGATCCTGCACCCCAAAATCCGAAACCCCTAAAACCCTAAAACCCTAAACCCCAAACCCCAAACCCTAAACCCTAAACCCCAAACCCCAAACCCCCAAAAAACCCAACCCTTAAACCCTCTCTCCACCCTAAACTCCCAAAGCGAGGCAGGATCGGCGTACTTGGCGGCTCCCCTGACTTCGCAGGCCGGCGGCCCAGAGTTGAACCCTCCCCTGCACCGCACCCCAGGGAGTTCAGGTTTAGGGAGTTTAGGGATTTCAGGGAGTTCAGGGGGTTTGGGGAGTATGGGGAGTTTGAGGAGTTTAGGGAGTTTAGGGAGTTTAGGGAGTTTAGGGGGTTTAGGGGGTTTAGGGGGGTTCACCTGGTGGCTACCTTGAACTAAACCCCAAACCCAACACCCTAAACCCTTAACCCTAAACCCTAAACCCTGAACCCTAAACCCTAAACCCTACACCCTAAACCCTGAACCCTGAACCCTGAACGCCGAACCCAAAACCCTAAACCCCAAACCCTAAACCCCTTCAAGGTCCTTCTTTCGTCCTTCTTTCTGTGATTTGGAGGAAGAGGGAGGGCCTAAACCGTTTCGGGTGCCCTACAAAACTCAACTAAAACCGGGTTTTTCACCCCAACCCTAAACCCCAAACCACCAGAAAAACGTCGCTCTCGAAGTTGACAGGCGCCCCATACTATGCTGGCATGGCCGCTCTCCGAGTTGGCGCAGAGTTGTTGTACCTGTGCACCGAGGAGTGGATTTCATACAGGGAGGGCCTATACTTGGAAGCTCTTGCGACTTAGTAAGTCTACTTAGTATCTTCTAGAAACCCCAATATAGCCCCCCCACCCCGCCCAACTTACCAACCCTACTTACGAAGTCAAAGAGCTTCCAGGTAGGGCCTAAGGGTCAGGGATCTGGTGTCTACGGTGAGGTCTGAGCAGGGCCCCTACTGCAAAGCGAAGTTCCGGTTAGGGATTGGAGGCCTAAACCCTAAACCCTAAACCCTAAACCCTGAACCCTGAACCCTGAACCCTGAACCCTGAACCCTGAACCCTGAACCCTGAACCCTGAACCCTAAACCGAACCCTAAACCTTAAACCCTAAACCCTAGACGAGCTCAGGAAGTTGCTTCCCAGCAAGAGGCGTTTAAGATTGCTGCAGGACTTTGTGAGGAAGCCACCGGGAGCTCAAGAGCTTCTCTCTGAAACCCTTCATCCGAAACGCTAAGCTCCTAGATCCTTACACCCAACGCTAGGGTTTAGGGTTTAGGGTTTAGGGTTTAGGGTTTAGGGTTTAGGGTTTAGGGTTTGGGGTTCGGGGTTTAGGGTTTAGGGTCCCTAAAGTTGAAGTCTGCAGCAGGAGTCAGCGACAGGCCGGCTGGAGGGAGGAAGGGCTTGGCAGAACTTGGGGTTTAGGAATTCGGTTATAGGGTTTAGGGGCGTAAGCCCTAAGCCCTATCCCTCAACCTCAAACCCTAAACCAACCCTAAACCTGAGGTTCTGGAGTTCACACATCTAGGGCTCCCATGGATTCTGAACGCCCATGGCATCCTCCATCAGGATCTGCATGCTCCAGGCTGTTTCCTAAGGCGCCCAAGAATCCCTATCCCTAAGCTGTAGGCTTAAGTGTTTATGGTATAGGGTTTGAGGTAGAGGACCACTTTTTTGGGCTTACATTTCTGCTGGGAGCATGCATAAGTTACGAGGGCGTGACACGAACAGTGAATAGAGTGCAAGCAAACCACCGAAGCCGCGGAACTCAAAACCATAAACCCTAATCTCAACACAATCTTTCTCGACACCCGAAACCCCAAACACAACACCAACACACCATTGCAAAGCCGAAACCCTAAACCCGAACCCCTAAGCCCTAAACCGTAAACCGTGAACGAACCCTGAACCCTGAACCCCCAGCACAGGACCCCATGTTCCACCCCCCCCCCTCCCCCATCCTCCGCCCCTTACCCCCCCTCGCCCCTCGCCCCCCTTCGCCCTTCCCCCCTCCCCCTTTCCCAAAAGTTGAAAAAACATAACATACAATCAAGTACCTTCAATTTCGGAGAAGCCCATATCCAGGTCCGATCAAAGCCTACTCACCCGAGCTGATGGTTTCCGAAGTGCCAACACCCAGAGGATCGAGACCTCTTGGGGTTGTAAGGTTTAAGGTTTGGGGTTTAAGGGGTTAAGGGTTTAAGGTTTAAAATTGAGGGTTTAGGGGTTTAGGGTTTAGGGGGTTTCGGGTTTAGGGCTTAGGGGTTTAGGGTTTAGGGGGTTTCGGGTTTAGGGTTTCGGGTGTTGGCAGAGGCTTTCTGGGCTACAGACTCCTTTCCTGGGAGGGCTTCGGGAGCACTTTCAGACCCTAAATACCCCAAACCCTAAACCGAAAAATCTAAACCCTAAACCCTAAACCCTAAACCCTAAACCCTAAACCCTAAACCCTAAACCCTAAACCCTAAACCCTAAACCCTAAACCCTAAACCCTAAACCCTAAACCCTAAACCCTAAACCCTAAACCCTAAACCCTAAACCCTAAACCCTAAACCCTAAACCCTAAACCCTAAACCCTAAACCCTAAACCCTAAACCCTAAACCCTAAACCCTAAACCCTAAACTGAGGGTTCTTTGGAAGAACGTCTGGGATGAAGACCGCGTTGGCTTGGGGCTGCTCCAATTTCAGGGGCGGCTCATCTTTTGTGCTTTGGGGGTTCAGGGTTTAGGGTTCAGGGTTTAGGGTTTAGGGTTTAGGGTTCAGGGTTCAGGGTGTAGGGTTTAGGGTTTAGGGTCTAGGGTTTACGGTTTTGGGGCGGAGGGCTTGAGGATGTAAACCGCCCCCCCCCCCTCCCCTCCGGCCCTCCCGACCCTCCCAGCACGCCTTGAAACGCCCTGCAAGCCCTAAACCCTAAACCCCCCTAAACCCTAAACCCTAAACCCTAAGCCCTAAACCCTAAACCCTAAACCCTAAACCCTAAACCCTAAACCCTAAACCCTAAACCCTAAACCCTAAACCCTAAACCCTAAACCCTAAACCCTAAACCTTACGAACCCTAAACCCTAAACCTTAAAAACCCTAAACCCTAAACCTTATTAACCCTAAACCCTAAACGCATGTAGGGTTGACTTCAGGTGTACAGCTGGAGCCGCATGTCCTCTACCGACGCAGGCCGTTCTACCTGGGTCCTAGAACCATGATTGTGGTTTAAGGGGGCCCCCCTAAACCCTAAACCATAAACCCTAAACCCTAAACCCGAAACCCTAGACCCTAAACCCGGAACCCTAAACCCGAAACCCTAAACCCTAAACCCCAAACCCACCTGAAAATTGGACCCTCACCTCAAACCCGAACTTGATGGCTTTGCCGTGGGAGCCGCCTAGGCGTTCCATACTTCTTCTGCTTTGACCCGCTTTAGGGTTTAGGGGTTTAGGGTTTAGGGTTAGGGGTTAGGGTTTAGGGTTTAGGGTTTAGGGCTAGGGTTTAGGGTTTTAGCATCACTCAGTATTTCATTCTACTCCTGAGTTCTAGATTCTAGCTTAAACCGTTAAACCCTATACCCAAACCCTGAACCCTAAAGCCTCTGGTACTCCGAAACCCAAACCTTATACCCTGAACCCCCAACCCCAAACCTCATACCCTAAACATCAAACGCGAAACCCTAATGCTCCGAAGTTTCTGAAGCCCTGGTTAGCCCTTTCCCTTTTGGTTTAGGGTTTAGGGTTTAGGGTTTAGGGTTTAGGGTTTAGGGTTCAGGGTTCAGGGTTCAGGGCTCAGGGTTTGAGGGTTCAATGATGTCAACAATGGACCCTTGCCCTTATGCCGTGGTTGTCGGGTGCCTAAGCACAAAGGGCCTGCCTTCTTATTGCATGGATTTACGGGGTCGGTAATGGAGGTTTATAGGTTGGGGTTTGTGGGGTTTCGGTTTGGGTGAAGGGCACCTAGGATGGAGCTTGGGGGTGCGGGTCCGCGTGGGTTGAGAGACTTTGGCATTTTTTTCGGCCCCAGTCTCTGTTTCCGTCTCTGCTTGGCTCAGCCCCTGAAGCTGTAAGTCCCCACGGCCCTCAACCTAAACCGCCCAACTGACAAGCCCCCGCAGTCCCCAAGCCTGAAGCCCTAAACCTCAAGCCCCTCAGCAGCCCTTCCCCCAACACCAACAGCCTTCCCGAAAACCTCTACAACCCCCCTTCCCCCCCCCTCCAAAAAGTCGAAAAAAACACCCTAATCCTAAACCCTAAACCCTAAACCCGAAACCCTAAACCCAACCCTAAACCTAAAACCTCAAACCTAACCTTAACACCCTAAACCAACGCAACGACAAGCTGAGACTGCCATGGCGCAGCAGCCACTGAAACCTGCGCGCCCCCCCCGCTGCGCACCTCAGAGAGAAGGTGTTGGTGACTTTTTGCTTCGTTGGTGTGTTCATTTTTGCCTGTTTGTTTGTTTATTGTAGGGTTTAGAGTTTAGGGTTTAGGATTTAGGGTTTAGGGTTTTTAGATTAGTTCGTAGTTTTTCATTTCTAATGTGTATAAGTGTGCTACTTGCTCTTCATCGAAAGGGTGGTTTTGCCCAAGGCTCTTTTTGTGCTCCGCGGTGTTTTCGGAATTTTAAGGGCCTCGTTGAAAGAATTGCTGCGCTCTTAAGATTTGTGTTGAGTGGGTGAGCCAGGGGTTGGTACTTTGTTACAGAGTGTGGGTCCTCTTCCTTGCATCATGCAAGGGGGCGACCAGCAAGTGTGCTGGAACGCCTTCGGAAGGCAACTGGGACGCTGACTTGCGGCTGTACCGGTGCAGGTGCGACTCTGTCTCCGCAAGTGGATATCGCTCCACGCATGAGGCCTTTTCGCGACACGGCCTTCATAGACCACGCTCAAAGCTTTGTGCTGCACATGTTGTTGGCTGCTAAATCCTCAGAATCCCTAAACCCTAGACCCTAAAACCTAAACCTTAAACCCTAAACCCTAAGCCCTAAACCCTAAACCCTAAACCCTCTCCCTTTGCCTGTAAGCACTGAAATGAGGCCGGGAAAGCCAGTGGAGTGGCGATGGCTGGCGAAGCCCCCTCCATTAAACGCCGCTGAGTCAGCAGAGGGTTAGGGTTTAGGGTTTAGGGTTTCGGGTTTAGGGTTAGGGTTTAGGGTTTAAGGTTTAGTGTTTAGGGCTTAGGGCTTAGGGCTGAGGGTCTAGGGTCTAGGGTCTAGGGTTTAGGGTTTAGGGTTTAGGGATCATGCCCCCCAACTGCCAAACTAAAACCACACCCCACCCCACCCCCACATCCCAAACCCCAATGTCACTGGCTTGCCTGTGAAGTTCAACGTATGGTAGTTCATCCTAAACCCTGTGCTCCAGAATCCCTAGGCCCGAAACCCTAAACCCTAAACCCTAAACCCTAAACCTTAGACCCCAAACTCTGAACCCTAAACTTTTAAAGATTTTTCTGGCGCGAAGGATCGCCCAGCATTTGCGGCGGAGCTCCATCGGAAGCTAGAGGAGCACAAGCCAATGGATCCGTTGGTTTGCGTTTTATGGTTAGGGTTTAGGGTTTAGGGTTTGGGTTTAGGGTTTTAGGGTTTAGAGTTTAGGGGTGTAGGGGTTTACGGTTTAGGGACCAGTCCTTCGGGCTTTTTAGAAAATGAGGATTTTTAAGAGTTTTTGGCTGTTTCAAGTTCCAGGAGGCACAGCAGGAGAAGGACAAGAAGAAGAGCAAGAAGGACAAGAAGAACAAAGAGGACAAGAAGGAGGACAAGAAGAGCAAGGAGGACAAGAAGAGCAAGGAGGACAAGAAGGAGGGCAAGATCGAGGACAGAAAGAGCAAGGAGGACAAGAAGGAGGACAGGAAGAGCAAGGAGGACAAGAAGGGCAAGGAGGTCGAGGACCTGGTCTCAGAACCCTAAACCCTAAACCCTGAACCCTGAACCCTAAACCCTAAACCCTAAACCCTAAACCCTAAACCCTAAAACCCCTTGAAAGCCCTCAAGTTGCTGAAGCCATGAATGCCTTAAGGCCCGAAGGGCTTAGGGTTTAGGGGGTTGAGGGTTTTCGGTTTTTAGGGTTTTGGGGGCTTTCGGGTTTTATGGTTTTAGAGGTTTTCGGGTTTTAGGGTTTAGGGTTTTAGGGTTGTAGGGTTTAGGGTTTAGGGTTGCGATTTCCGGAAGCAGGACCAGCACGCGAGGAAGAAGCCGAGGAAGGAGGAGCCAGATGAATCGAGCTTGAGGATGGCCCAGAGGGCATCTGAGATACAGGAACCACGAGGAGCGCCGGTTTACGGTTTAGGGTTTAGGGTGTCCTTTCTGAAGCCCGAGCCCGCTGCTGGGAAGTTCGTGGGTGGCTCTAAGGTAGGTCTAAGATTATCGCCAGCTAATCTAGGGGACGGAGTTTTCGCAGCGCACGACATGGGGTTGTATGTGATCAATTCTCTCAATTAGGGTCCCTGTTAGGGTAGCATACATGTTAGGGGCCCCAAAAGGGACCATACCTCCGAAAGGACCCAGAACCCTAAACCCTCAACCCTCAACCCTCAACCCTAAACCCTAAACCCTAAACCCTAAACCCGATTTTTTAAGGGGGGCTTTAGGGTTCAGGGTTCTCTCATCATCGATCCAGGGTAAGGTTTAGGGTTTCGGGTCTAGGGCTCAGGTAGGGGTTAAGGGCTAAGGGTTTAGGGTTTAGGGTTTAGGAGGTTAGGTTCCCTTGTCCATGTAGGTAGACACGGTCTATTCCTAAGTTTGTCTGAGATCCAGACCCAGCGGCTCCTCAGGACTCAAGTTGTGTGTTTGTTGAAGCATCCCAAAACATGTTCAAGCATTCTCCTTGTTATGGCCCTCAGGGGCGCCCTAAACCCTAAACCCCAAACCCCAAACCCCAAACCCCAAACCCCAAACCCCAAACCCTAAACCCTAAACCCTAAACCCTAAACCCTGAACCCAAGCTTTGAGGAGTAGCTTCTGATGTACCTCCTGCAGCCTTCCGAGTGGATGGCTTTAGGACCGCTCACATCAACGGCCTCTACAGGCCCATCTGTTTCGGGTTTAGGGTTTAGGGTTTAGGGGTTTAGGGTTTAGGGTTTATAGAGGTTTAGGGTTTAGGGTTTGATGCGTTGAAGCGGTCTTACACTGTGTGGGGTTTGACACCGTTTTTGTCCCTCCTCCCTCAACTGCGTATCTAGACCGTTTCAGTGTCCTGTAAACCGTAAACCCTAAACCCTAAACCCTAAAGCCGACATCCCCCCAAACCTTAGTCCCTAAACCCTAAAGCCTAAAGCCTAAACCCTAAACCCTACATCCCCCCCACCCCCCGCCGCCCCCCCCCCCAC
>CAJNDS010002612.1:160000-166025 GCA_905221605.1 Symbiodinium natans | reverse complement strand
GTTGAGTGCGTAGGGTGTGTTTGCAAGGTCACCTGCAGAGTCCAAGTTCTATTCAGGGTGTAGCAGAATTCTGCATCATGAAGAACATCGGCAAGGAGATGTGACGAATCCCTAAATTTAAGTAAAGGGACGATACTAAGTTCCAAAAGTTTTGGTACAACTGCATGAAGCACCATGTACTTGCTCCCTTGACCCGGAACCATGTACTGGCTTCCCTAAGTACGCACCAAACACCATGTACCGGCTCCGAAACCAAGCACCATGTACTGGCTCCCCGAACCAAACGCCATGTTGGCTCCCCTAAGCCCGCACCAGACTCCATGTACTGTTCCGTCTACACTGGCAGCGCGCACCATGTACTGGCTCCCCCTAATTCCCCGCAAGCCGAAACCAAACACCATGTACTGGCTCCCCGAAACTCGCACCAAACACCATGCACTGGCTCTGCACCGGCTCCCTTAAACCGGCACCAAACACCATGCCACCTGAAGCCCTGCAACCCTTTGGGCCCCTAAACCCGAGACCCGAACCCTGAACCCTAAACCCTACATCCTAGAAGCACGGGAGTGCTGAATCCTCAATGCTCGCTTAAGCACGTGGGCCCGCCAAACCTCAAACAACCCTCGACTCGAAACCCTAATGCCTAACCCGGCTTGGAGGTCCGTGGTACGTACTTTGAACCCCTTATAAGAGCCCTGAGACCCTCTGGGCCTTCATCCCCGAACCCGAAAGCCTTAAGGCCCTAAAGCACGCCCAAGCCATCCCTGAACCCTACAGCCCTCAACCCTAAACCCCAAACCCCAAACCCTAAACCCAGACCCTAACCCCTCTTCATCCTACCAGGGTGCTGTCGATCGCATCGCCCGTCCGAAGCTGGAGAAGGTCGGAGAGGGAGGGTTTAGGGTTTGGGGTTTGGGGTTTAGGGTTTGGGGTTTCGGGTTTGTGGTTTAGGGTTTGGGGTTTAGGTTTCGGGTTGAAGATTCGAGGGTTTCGGGGTGTAGGGTTTGGAGGTTAGGCTAGGGGGTTTGGGATTTTGGGACTTACACCCTTCGAGAGGCCCTAACCTCCAAACTTCTAAGCCTCTCAACCTTAAACCCTCAGGCCCGAACCCGGAAAACCATAAACCCTAAACCCTGAACCCTAGACCCTTAAACCCTTAGACCCAAAACCTCCTAACCCCGAAGCCCCAAGCCCTGGCCCCACAAAACCCGCAACTTCTAAACTCTAAGCCCTGAACCCTAAATCCTAAACCCTAAACTCTAAACCCTAACCCTAAGCCTAAGCCCTAAACCTCTAACCCTAAAAGCCCGAAAGCGCTGACGCCTCAGACCCACGAGCCTTCAAGCATTTAGGGTTTAGGGTTCAGGGTTCAGAGTTTAGGGTTTAGGATTTAGGGTTTAGGGTTTAGGGTTTAGGGTTTAGGATTTAGGGTCTAGGGTTTGGGGCTGAGGGCCTTAGGGCCTTAGGGCCCAGCTCGCCCAGGCCTTGGAGTGCGCCGAAGAGGGCGCCCCACGGCGGCCAGGCTCGCCTGGGATGATTAGGGCTGTGTATTTCTGAGCTTCGGTAGCCCTGAACCGTAAACCCGTAAACCCGTAAACCCGTAAACCCGTAAACCCGTAAGCCCCTAAGCCCCTAAGCCCCTAAGCCCCTAAACCCTAAACTCCAAAACCCTAAACCCCTAAACCCAAGAACCTAAACCCTGAAACCCTCAGCCCTAAATCCTAATCCTTCAGGATGTGTAGGGCTCATCGTCCAGAGGCTTTGGGGGGGTAAAAGGGCTTAGGGATCCAGGGGTGAGTTTTTCACAGGTGAACGACGAGGCTTGGTGCGGCTTTTTGGTTTCAACGCTTCCTTCTTAGATGTTCGGATTAAGGATGTGTGTATGGGGGGGATGTTTCGTCGTCTTGCATGTAGGGTTGATGGTTTAGGGTTTGAGGGTTGTGTGGTGCTGCAGTGAACGCTGGACGTCGTGGGCACGGTGTCAAGTTCAGGGGCCCAGTGTTGTGTTGAGAGGTCCGTGTCTTTCATCAGTGTGTTTCAGTGTTGCCTCTTATTTTGCAAGCGAGAGCTCGCTGTCCTTCATAAAAGTGCAAGGCCCCAAAAAGTTCAACCCTTTGTCAACATACCGTGAGACGGGGTGGAGGATCCTTGCCTATGCCTATCGGGTCGGGAAACATGACAGGCTAGTGTTCCTACGGATCATTGGTGACCTACTATTGTAGAAACTGCCTGAGAACCTTCAGCCCTTAAACCCTTAAACCATAAAACCATTACTGTAAACCCTTAAACTTTAGAACATACAATGCCAAAACCCTAAGCCCTTTGCAAAGTTTGTAATGCAACCACCCTAAACCCTAAATCCTAAACCCTAAACCCTAAACCCTAAACTTGAACCCTAACCCCCAAGCCCTAAACCCTATACCCTAAATCGCAGGTGGCCTGGGTGATTTTCTCTCCGGGAGCCCGGGCCTCGATCTGCTTGCTGCGGGGGCAGGGGGGGGGTGTCTGATGGGAGGGTTTAGGGTTTAGGGTTTAGGGTTTAGGGTTTAGGGTTTAGGGTTTAGGGTTTAGTTTTTAGGGTTTAGGGTTTAGGGTTTAGGGTTTAGGGTTTAGGGTTTAGGGTTTAGGGTTTAGGGTTTAGGGTTTAGGGTTTAGGGTTTAGGGGTGGGTCTAAGGAGGGTTTAAGGGTTTTGGGCTTTAGGGCCTACGGTTGGGAGTTTAGGGTCTTAGGGTTTAGGGTTGAGGGTATAGGGTCTTAAGAGTTCAGGGTTTAGGACTTCAAGGGTTTAGTTTGAGGACTCAGGGCATGTTTTTTTTTTTTTTTTTGTCTTTATAGGGGTTATGCAGAAGGGGGGGGGTGGGCAGCAAGGCAGAATTGTAGGGCTTTGAACTTATAGGGTTTGCGGATCACTGAGTGTATGCCGTGAGGTTCTGGGGTTGAGGCGTTTTAGGGTTTAGGGCTTTAGGGGCTTTGAGTTTAGGGCTCTAGGGGCTTTGGGCTTGGGGTTTTACCCGCCACGAGTTTGGGGCTGCTAGGGTTAACGATTTGGGGTCCAGTTCGAGGGTGGTGCAGTTGCTCTTGCAGTCCTAAACCCTATAAGCCCTAAAACCTCGTGCCTTCAGCCTTGAACCTAAACCCTGACCACCCTAAACCCTAAACCCTAAACCCTAAACCCTAAACCCTAAACCCTAAACCCTAAACCCTAAACCCTAAACCCTAAACCCTAAACCCTAAACCCTAAACCCTAAACCCTAAACCATCATGGAGCTCAGAGAGCTGGAGGCCTAAGGACCCTCACCCTAAACCCTAAACCCTAAATCCTAGACCCTAAACCCCGACAAAGAGCTGGAGGCTTGGCAGTGTTGCTGGGCTGGGCGTCCCTCCGGCGCCGTGACCTGCTACTGGCCTGTCAGGCTGAGCTGGGGACGTAGGGTTTAGGGGTTTAAGGGCTTAAGGGTTTGAGGGGTTTAGGGTTTAAGGGTTTAAGTTTAAGGGCTTAAGGGTTTAAGGGCTTAGGTATAGAGGGCTTCAGGGGTTTAGGGATGTGGGTTGGGGGTCAGGGTGTTGAGGGAGTTTGCGGACCAATGTGGTTTAGGATGTGCAGAGTGTTTTAAGACCCCAACAGAGCTGACAGTCCCCGGCCTAGAGTTCCAGAGACTTTAGGGTTTAGGGTTTAGGGTTTAGGGTTTAGGGTTTAGGGGTTTACGATATGAGGGGTACCTTATTAGGGTCCTTATGAGAAGGGAATCCTACAATTGGGGGGGTCTACTTTAGGGGCCCTATGTTTGTCAACCCCCAACCTTCCAAACCCCGGAGTTTTGGGTTCAGGGTTTAGGGTTTAAGGGTTCAGGGTTTAGGGTTTGGAGTTTAGGGCTTTCCTTGAATACTACAGGGAGCCTGAGGATTCTGATATGACCTTAGGGGTAGTATTGCTAGAGCCCTTCTTAATTTGGGGCTTAGGGTGGTTTAGGGTTTAGGGTTTCGGGTTTAGGGTTAGGGTTTATGGTTTAGTGTTTAGGGTTTAGGGTTTCGGGTTTCGGGTTTAGGACTTGGGCCCAAAGACCCCGAAGCCGCCACTTTTGTGAGGCGGCCTGCGTCCTGGTGCGCAGAGCCTGCAAGGACCACGACCCCGAAGCCCTAAATCTGGGATGTTCCCCCGTTCAGGGTTTAGGGTTTAGGGTGTAGGGATTAGACTAACACTCCTCTTTAGGGGTTCTAGTGACCCCTCTGGTATTCCCATGAAATTAGGGTTTAGGGTTGGGATGTTCCCCGTTATGCTAACAGTCCTCAACAGGGATTCTAGTAACAAAAACCGATATAAACCCGATATAAACCACCCTACCATGGAACTAACTTGGGGATGTTCCCCCTTATACTAACAGTGCTGAGTAGGGATTCTAGGAACCCCTATTTCCAATCCCTATTAAGGACTGTTCGTATAAGGGGGCCCATCCCAACCCTAAACCCTAATGTTGTGGGGTTCCGTGCATGCTACCCCCCCCCCCCCACCCACCAACCCACCCAAATTTGTTGAAGTTCGATTTTCTAGCTTTCCATCAAAGACACCCCTTGTGTCAGGAGGCTTACCGAAAGCAGAGACGAGCGATGGTGGCGCCGGATGTTCTCGATGAGGCGATTGAGGGTGTGGGGCTTTTGAGTCACGACAAACTTTGGGCCTGAGTTGAGCTGTACTTCGGGTCTCTAGCAGTAGCCGAACTCGGAGTAAACACGAGTAGAACCACAACGGACTGCCCTGCGACGAAGGACGACGGTGGGGCTGCAAGGCTACAAACCCCAACGGACCAAATGAGACCCAAATAACGCTTACACAGGATCCTGACCCCCACATTCTAGACCCTAAACCCTAAACCCTAAACCCTAAACCCTAAACCCTCAACCCTCACCCCTCAACCCTCAACCCTCAACCCTAAACCCTAAACCCTAAACCCCCAAGCCCTAAAGTCCAAGCCCCAGCGAGCCTAACCCCCATCACGAGCCGGCCAGGTCGGCGCAGCCTTCGAGGCCTGGGGGACGCCTGAAGCCTAAAACAGTTCCCTGGGGGGTTTAGGGTTTAGGGTTTAGGGTTTAGGGTTTAGGGTTTAGGGTTTAGATCATACGAGCTTCTTAAAGTACTCAGAAGAACCCAAATACCCAAAGTATTCAGAATACCAATGTTAAGTACGTGGATCCCTGTATGAGTCCGCTTGTTCGGTTCTTCCTTTCTGCGCCATGAACCCTAAACCCGCAACCCTAAGCCCTAAACACGGCAAGCCCTAAAAGCCACACACCCAATTAAACTCTGAACCCTGAAATAAGCCCCAGAGCCTGCAAACCCAAAGGCCTCAAAGCCCAAAACGTTTCGAAGCACTTTCGGGTTCAGGGTTCGGGCTTTAGGGCTTAAGGCTTAGGGCTGAGGGCTGAGGGCTTAGGGCTTAGGGCTTAGGGCCTAGAACGCAGCCGTTTGGGGTGGGTTTCTCGAACAAGACTTATCGCATTTCAGTGGAGGTCCTGGTCCCTCTCATGCGGCACCCTTTCGGAAGGCCCTGTGCCCGGCCTCTCCAGCGCCGGCGCCGAGGCCGTACGTTCTTGTTTTTTTTGGTTTTGGGTTTAGGGTTTAGGGTTTAGGGTTTGGGGTTTAGGGTTTAGGGTTTAGGGTTTAGGGTTTAGGGTTTAGGGTTTAGGTTTAGGGTTTAGAGTTTAGGGTTTAGGGTTTAGGGTTTAGGGTTTGGGGGTGTGAGTTTACATAGCTTTCTTTGAAAAGTGTTCTTCGTACTTTTGGGGCTAAGTATCCTTCGCGTTTGCTGAAGACTTGATGCCCCTAACCTTACCGTACCCTTAAAAGCATTGACCCCTAAACCCAAAACCCTAAACCCAAAACCCTAAACCCTAAACCCGAAACCCGAAGCCCTAAACCCTAAACCCTAAACCCACCCCAAACACCCGTTTGGAAGCTCTCGCGGCCTAACCTCCTTGAAAATTCTCTGCCAGACCTACAGGCCCCCGTAAGCCCTAAACCCCATATTT
>CAJNDS010002612.1:47500-155000 GCA_905221605.1 Symbiodinium natans | reverse complement strand
CTACGTCCGGCCCCTCACTTTACTCCCTCCGCCACCCGGCTGGAGAACCAGCATTCTGAAATTCTCGGGCTGAAAAGCTCAACTCTTCTCGAAGGAATCTAAGCCCTACACCCTGATAATCCCCAAGCCCCAACCCCCGAGCCCCGAGCCCCAAGACCAAAAACCCCACACCCCAAACCCTAGACCCCAAACCCTAAACCCTAAACCCAAACCCCAAACCCCAAACCCCAAACCCCAAACCCCAAACCCCAAACCCCAAACCCCAAACCCCAAACCCCAAACCCCAAACCCCAAACCCCAAACCCTAAACCCTAAACCCTAAACCCTAAACCCCAAACCCCAAACCCCAAACCCAACCCTCACAGCCTCGTGCCCGCCCGAAAAGTTGCGCTGCCCCCAGGCTTTCGCGGAAGTTTCAGCAAGCCGCGTCGAATCCGTGACATGGCTGCAGTCCTTGCTTTGGAGTTTAGGGTTTAGGGTTTAGGGTTTAGGGTTAGGGTTTAGGGTTTAGGGTTTCCGGGCTAGGGTTTACGGGTTTAGGGGTTCGGGGCTTGAGGTGTTTGAGTTTTGTCTTCGGGGTTTCAGGTGGGGGGGTTCTGCGCTCTGGGCTCCAGGGTGTGGCATTGACTGGAGCTCCTCGAAAACCCTAGAACAAAACGGCCTACCTGGCATCAAATCCCCAGGCTCAAAGCCCCAACTCCCAAAGCACTCTAAAGTGTTTAGGGTTTAGGGTTTAGGGTTAAGCACTCTAAAGTCACATTAAGAACATCCCATGCCCCAATCGGTTTAGGGTTCGTGGTTTTCTCCCTACACTCTAGCCTCCAACTCCAAGGGAAGATACATGGTCCCTGAATATGGTCCCTACTTGGAGGTTCATGGTACTCAAGCACCACTTCTAACCCTAAACCCTACACCCTAAACCCTACACCCTAAACCCCAAACCCGTACTCATAACCCGCTTATAAGTTGAATGAGCTCTTTAAGCTCCCTAATATGGTTGCACTTGGGTGTGAAGTACAGTGAGAATTGGGTTATTAAGTACCATGAACCTCCAAGTAGGGTCCCTAAACCCTATACCCTAAACCCTAGACCCTGGACCCTAAACCCTAAACCCTAAACCCTAAACCCTAAACCCTAAACCCTAAACCCTAAACCCTAAACCCTAAACCCTAAACCCTAAACCCTAAACCCAAAACCTCAGGTGGACCTGCTCCGGGATGGCTCCGGCAGGGCCACCGGCGAAGCTGTGATCATCTTTGGTGGGATGCGCCCTTGGCCCGATTGCAGAGAACTGGGGCTCTAGGAGGTCTAGGGTTTCGGGTTGAGGGTTTAGGGTTTAGGGTTAGGCCCTGCACCCTAAACCCTAGAAACCCTAATATACACCCGAATGTAAACCTTAAAATATGAGCCGTGATATACACCCTATAAACCCTATTTCACCTATTCATGCTATAAACCCTATAAACCCTGGTACCCAAAAAAAATCCCTGCAAGCCCCAAACCCTATCACCCCCAAGTAACTACGCTTCCTAGAACTTGCACAGCTCTTAAGTGGCGGGGTCGGGGCTTTGTGTGTTGGGTTTAGGGATTAGGGCTTAAAGTCGAAGCGTTCTTGGGGTTTAGGGTTTAGGGTTTAGGGTTGTTTAGGGTTTACGGTTTAGGGTTTAGGGTTTAGGATTTGGGATTTAGGCTTTAGGGTTTAGGATTTGGGGTTCAGGGCTTATGGTAATCTTGAACCTTTCAGCCCCCCCAGGCCTGTTCATTCTAACTTAAAGATGCCAGGCCCGACGCCCAGAACGCAGTGCGCCGTTACCACGGCGGAGACCTCAATGGCCGTCGTTTGGAGGACAGGGTTTTTGGGTTTTTGTTCTTGGGTTTAGGGTTTTGGGTGGTTTAGGGTCTAACCCCAAGCCCGAACGTGAACACTCTAAAGCCCAAACCCTTAGCCCTTGAGCTTTTAAACCCCAAGCCCGAAACCCTATGTCAAAAGCTCTCGTTTTGGGTTGTGTCTCGGAGCTCAGTTTTAGTCCATTCGCTTCAGTAGCCCCCTCAAGAATAGATGTTGGGTTTAGGGTTTAGGGGGTATTCCCATCGTCGTACATGATGGGGTGTCGGGCTATGTATGGTCTTAGGGTTGAGTATAGGTACGCAGTGCTAGGAGGGGGTTCGAATCATTAGAATGGTTCAGGAGTTCAAGACGTTAAGCGTATCAACCTCGTGCTGGAACAATGGAGTGATACTCCAAAGTTGGGACCCACTTGGTATTTCACGTTTAGGATTTACAAGGGATCGTTCAAAGGGCCCCAATTTGGAGTAAAGCCTCTTGCACTTTGGGAACCGGCCAGAGTCACTGAAGGTAGGGTCAGTTGTAGGGTTTAGGGTGTAGGGGTGAGTCAGTGAAGTTCCTCGGCAGCAGTATGCACATAAAGCACATGGCGGTTGTTCTAAAAATAGGCACCGCGCATGGTTCCGTCAATCCCCACCTTTAGATCTTGCTTCGGAAAAGCCCAAACACCAAACCCCAAAACCCAAACCCCAAAACCCAAACCCCAAACCCCAAACCCCAAACGCCAAACCCCAAACCCCAAACCCTAAACCCTAACCCTAAACCCTAAACCTGAGAGGGCAATTTCGCTGCGCAGGCCGTCTATGAGGGCGAGGTCAATGCGACTTCCAAGCGATAGCCAGGCAGGCCTGCTACCCCCCCCCCCCGGCCCCAACTTTAAACCCTAAGCCTTAAACCCGTAAACCGTAAACCCTGAACTGAAATTGGCGACTCATGGGTTCTGACGAGTATAGTTATAAGCGTCGCAAATCCACGTTTATCCCCCAGTTCTAGCCCATGAACCTCTAAATGCAGCTGACACCCTACACCCAAACCCCGGAGCCAAACTCCAACAAACCGTCAACCTCAAGCCCCAACAACCCTGCACCCTAAACCCTCAACCTTAAACCCTAGCCAAAGCCCATCCGCAACCCTCAACCTTAAGCCCAAAACACGCCCTAAACCCTAAACCCTCAACCCTCAAGCTTAAACCCTAAAGCCCCTAAAAACCCTAAACACCGCAAACACCCTAAACCCTAAACCCTCAACCCTCAACCCTCAACCCTCAACCCTCAACCCTCAACCCTAAACCCTCAACCCTCAACCCTCAACCCTGAACCCTGAACCCTGAACCCTGAACCTTCAACCCTCAACCCTCAACCCTAAACCCCAAACCCTAAACCCTAAAGGTTTAAGTCTGTTCTGCCCTGGAGGCCGCCGGCTCCTGGAGCGCCCGTGGCATGTTGGGAGGGTCGAAGACATCTTTCTGCGGAGGGTTTAGGGTTTAGGGTTTAGGGTTCCGCGTAAAGTAGGTTTTTGGGGCCTTTCAGGTTTTTTTGTTCGGGGTTTTCATTATTATGATTAGGGTTTTTCGTGTTCTTCGGATTTTAGGGCCTTTTGGGGTTTTTAGGGCTTTTCGTGTTTTAGTGTGTTGCGCCACCCTGATGTATGGAGGTCACTTTCAGAGGTCACTTTCAAAGGATCCCTTCCAACTTGTCGGGATGAGCCCTACAAAATGGGCACCCGGCGTGCCACAGAAGACAGACACAGGCCACAGGGGCGCAGGGGAACCCTGGACCCAACAAACCCTAGACCCCCTAAACCCTAAACCCTAAACCCTAGACCCTAGACCCTAAACCTAAACCCTAATCCCTAAACCCTAAACCCTAAACTCTAAACCCTACACCCTAAGCCCTAAACCCTAAACCCTAGACCCTAGGCCCTAAATCCTAAACCCGCAACCCTAAACCCTAAACCCTAAACCCACCAAGCGCTAAACCCACCAGACCAAAAACCCTAGACCCTAAACTCACTAAACCCTCAACCCAGTAAACCCTAAGCCCTATCCCCGCTCAAAAAGCCCAGGGCACCGAAATTGTGAATCCTAAACTTTCCAAAGCCCCCAGTGCCCCTGAGATGCGCACGTTGGTGGTCCCCAAGGGCGTCCAAGTTGAGCTGATCTTTGACCCAGGGCATTGGGGCGAGAGTCACCCTTGAAATTCTACTTTTGACGATATACAACCCAAGGGGACATGCAAAGATGACATTGAAGTGATAGTGCCCAAGATTTCTCTTCGGAATAGGGGGCCATGGATATGCGTGGGAAGGTGATGCGCTCCCAACCGGCAATGGTTCCTCTGCCATCTTTCCTTCAAAGTTGGGGATGAGGGTCCCGGGGTCAACGGCCCAGCACAGCAGCATGTGCACATCGCATTGCGGCAGGTTCTACCGCGACTTTCCCTGACCCCAGAAGCCCTCAAATCCGCCTAATCCCGAAACCATACGTCCCTGAAAGCCCCAGCCCTCCAAGCCCCTCAGCCTCTCGAACCCTAATCACCCAAAACCCCTAAGCCCGAAATTCCCGGAAGCCGCCCCCAACCCTCAACCTATGTATCCCCAACCCGAAACCTAAGCTTGGAGGTTCATGGTACTTATTAACCAAATATAGCCCGTGCTTATAGCTGTACTTTTACCCATATTAGGGAACTTAAGGGGCTTATCAGTGGGTTGACTGGGTTATAAGTACCCTAAACCCTAAACCCTAAACCCTAAACCCTAAACCCTAAACCCTAAACCCTAAACCCTAAACCCTAAACCCTAAACCCTAAACCCTAAACCCTAAACCCTAAACCCTAAACCCTGGTTATACTTGGGTATTAAGTACCATGAACCTCCAAGTAAGTTCTCCTCTTCTTAGCAAAACGCCCTCCTCCGAGCCATGTATGGCCCTGGCTTATGCTCCACAGGCCCCTAAACCCTAAACCCTAAACCCTAAACCCTAAACCCTAAACCCCAAACCCCAAACCCCAAACCCTAAACCCTAAACCCTAAACCCTAAACTTTCACAACCCCTCGATACCTCGGTGGTCCCTGCTGCAGCTACCGACGGACCGACGGTATGAGTGCCCAGCGCAGCTTTAAAACAACCCAGGCTTGTGGCTTTAGAGATTCGGGTTTAGGGTTTAGGGTTTAGGGTTTAGGGCGGGTCCTTAACTTGCACCCATCCAACACGAATGTTGCGGTAGTTTTCACCTTTAGACGTTTTTGAACTTGCAAATCTTGCGATGTTTTGCTTATGGTTAAGAGTAGAATAAGCTCCCCAGAATAGACTTTCTACCTGAACAGTTCTCCAGATTATGGATCCGTTGGGTGGCGCGTCCTAGATCGAAGCCGTGTTGTTGAATGCGCGAGAAGAACAAAGGGCCCTTTCAGGGGCTACTTTGTTCGAAAAGACTACGGGGGTTTCCGAAATTCGGGGTACCTTATTGGGGTCCTCATTCTAAGGGCATCCTACTATTGGAGGTAAAATTCGGGGTCCCTTATTTTCGCCCTAGGCGCAAGTTCCTGATCTGCAGAGGAGCTGGAGTGTCAGTCTCAACTCAACTGCTCGGTGCAGCTACATGCAGTAGATATCCTGACCAAGATGTGCTGTCTTTTCATAGGCTTAGGGTGTAGCATTTAGCACGGCGCCCTGTCCCTGACTCATTCTTGAGCTGCTGTGTGTGTGTGCATGTTCTGCATTCCTGTCAGCTCACTGCCCACGGTGCGGTAGCGACACCTCATGGCGTGGGACAACAATGAGTTGCACGAGAAGTTTGAGCCTGTGCTACGGCGCTTGGAGGATAGTGGTAATCATAGTGAAGATGACCTTAGAGTATTCTAACAACAGTCGCAATTGGACTAGCAGGAATTATCAGAAATTATAGTAGTAAACGTAAAATCGTCGTCGTAATCATGGTGCTAACAGTAAGAACCGTATTAATAGCAACAAGAGTGATAAGATCTGCGCAAGACCGGCAATTGCTCCGTAACCATCGTACAGGGGCATCTCTATGAGGGTCGGCTTCCGGTGTTTACGGTTCACTCATGTTGTGTATGTGCGTATGGCCGTATGGCCACATGCAGGAGACTTCCCTAAAGCACTAAATCCCAAGCTCCAAGCCCTAAAACCCTAAAACCCTGAAACCCCAAACCCCAAAAACCCTCAACCCGAAACCCTAAAGCCCTGAAACCCTAAACCCCTAGAACCCTAAGGCCCTAAAGCCTAAGTCCCAACATGTGCCGGGCATTTTTGTTGGAGAGGATGGCTGCAGCGTCGCAGTTCTCACCATGCGGGGCTCTTGCTGCCCTGTGCCCCCGAGTTGATGTGGTATGACCCTTTTGGGGTTTAGGGTTTAGGGTTTAGGGTTTGGCTTCGTTCTGGGTTATGTAGGTTCCCAAAAAACAAGGTTGGGGCTAAGGGTGCAGGGTTTCACGGTGTGGCGTTTCTGCTTCTAGGGGCCTGGCAGTGCCTTATTCCCTGCCTTTTTTTTGGGCTGTTAGGTTTCCAGTAAGAAAACCCCAACTAAACCCTAAACCCTAAACCCTAAACCCTAAACCCTAAACCCTTGAACCCTCCACACAAATGGCCCATTGCCAAAACCGAGGTGACCAAGGCGCACTGCGACATGCCGTCTGGCATGGGAGGTTCTCAGGTTTGGGAGGTCATAGGGGATCGCGTTTCATTTTTGGATTGTCGGGGTCCATTGAACCCTAAACCTCATCGAGTTCTCCGAACCTCGGGGCCCCCGAGTATTCTCTACTACTTTACGTCTTAAGTTCTCAATGGTACTTGTTTGGGGACAGGCTGGGGGGAGGGTAACAAAAACCTCAAGAGCTGAAGCAGCCTTAAAAGAGCCGTATGAGGGACTCTTGACGTTCTATAGGAGCTTTATTGAATATGTATCTAAAATATGTACACAGTACACATTTTTTGTCTATATGTGTATATGTATATGTGTATACAAAGGTTGGAGGTATGCAGGGCAGTAGGTTTTTTTGCCTCCTTCTCTATCCCTCAACGGTGGGATGACGAGCCCCTTCTCCGCCTGAAACCCTAGAACCCCGGCTTCTTGGATGACGAACCACCCTCGCACGCTTAAGCCGAAACCTAGAAGCCGTAAATGTACCCCTACGTGCCCCTAAGCACCCTTAGGGTGCCCTTAGGGTCCCGTAAGTTGCCCTAAACCCTAAACTCAGGGCCTAGGCCGCCCCCCTACAGAGGGGGGGCGGCGCTTAAGCCCTTCGACCTCTATGGCGAAAGTCGACCCAGGTCGCTTGCCCGCCTCCTGCAGCTCGGAGGCGGTAGCACCCACGATGTCCCTAAACCCTAAACCCCAAACCCTCATCCTGGATGGCGCTGGGGGTACCCCAATGGGACGCTACTCCAGAGTCCAGGGTTCTACTTCGGCAGGCCAGGAGGAGCTGGACCTCTCGCCGCAGCGTGCCCAGGACCAGGGTGCTCAAAAATGCGTGGCATCCGCCTGCCCTTTCCCGGAACCCCCTGACACCAGACGCCTGGAACGGAAGGAGTTTTTGGAAGTGGGCGGTTGGCTTGAGTTTAGGCCTAAACCCTAAAAGGAATAGGTTTGGGTGGTTTTGCCGCCTGAGACGGCGTGGGGTGGAAGAAAGGTGTTAGGGTGGCCCTCCACCATCGCTCCATGGCCGCCCTTCGCCTTGCTCGACGCCTTCAAGGCTCTACTGAAAACCGTCACATTTACAGCTTGTACGCCATACTACAGCAAACCCTAAACCCTAAACCCCAAACCCCAAACCCCAAACCCTAAACCCTAAACCCTAAACCCTAAACCCTAAACCCTAAACCTTAAACCCTAAACCCTAAACCCCTTAAGCTTGCAGAGCATTCAAAGGTTCGTGCGCGCCCGAAGTGCTCTTCTGGGTGGCGGGGACCTATGTCCGCCGAATACGCCGCCTTTCTCTGAGTGCTTGGGGCTCCTGGCCCTGAACCCAGACACTTGCTCCGCACTTAGGGAATGGTAGGGTTTAGGGTTTAGGGTTTAGGGTTTAGGGTTGAGGGTTGAGGGTTGAGGGTTGAGGGTTGAGGGTTGAGGGTTTAGGCTTTACGGTTTAGGGTTTAGGGTTTTTGGGTTTACGGTTTTGGGTTTAGTGTTTTGGGGTTTTTTATTGCCAAATTTTTGAGCTGTAAACTCTGTGCGTGTCCGTATTTGGCAAAACCAAAAGAAAGCTTAACCTCTAGACCCATCCTCGGAGGCGGCCCATTTCCCTCAACCCAGGTCCTGGTCGTATAGGTGCAAGCACCCTAAACCCTAAACCCTAAACCCTAAACCCTAAACCCTAAACCCTAAACCCTAAACCCTAAACCCTAACCCTAAACCCTAAACCCTGAACCCTGAACCCTAAACCCCATGATCCCCAGGCCCTACTTTCTTCCCACCTTTTGGTGAAGTAAGGACAGGTCCATCCAGCGCAAATTTCAGAGGAAAGGACTTTTGGGGGTTTGGGTTTAGGTCTAGGCCCGTGCAATCTGGCTGAAGGGCTGTTCAGGGTTCAGGTTTTAGGGTTTGGGGTTTGGGGTTTGGGGTTTGAGGTTTGGGGTTTGGGGTTTGGGGTTTAGGGTTTCGGGTTTCGGTTTAGGGTTTAGGGTTTCGGGGTTCGCTTGTGACCGGTTCGTAGAAGTTAGTGTTTGAGCTTGTTCTGTTCACTCTCAAAGAATCCTCAACCTTGCCACCAAAATCCCTAAATCCTACACCCGAAAGTCCTAAACAAACCCTGCAGCCCCAAAACCCTAAACCCCCTAAATCCCCCAAACCCTCCAACCCTATACCCCTAAACCCTGAAACCCTAAATCCTAAGCTCTTCCTTAAACCCTACACCTCTACAAATCCCTATAAACCCCTATAAACCCCTAGAAGCCCCTAGAAACCCGTAGAAACCCCTAGAAACCCCTAGAAACCCCTAGAAACCCCCTAGAAACCCCCAGAAACCCCTATAAACTCCAAACCCTTCCACCCCACGAGAGGCGGAAAGAAGATGTCAAGCCGATACGCTGGGTGGACCGCGCTCGACTCATACGGCTTGCGACGGCCAAGGTCCCCTGGATGGCCCTCAACAACTTGGAGGCCCTAAGCCTGCAGGGTTTAGGGTTTAGGGTTTAGGGTTTAGGGGTTTAGGGTTTAGGGTTTAGGGTTTAGGGTTTAGGGTCTAGGGTTCAGGGTTTAAGGTTTAGGGCTTAGGGCTTAGGGTTTAGGGCTTAGAGTTTAGGGCTTAGGGCCAGTGCCTGCAATCTGGCTTCTCGCCCGCCTAAGATGTTCATGAGTTTGCCTTCCTTCCCCTTAAGTGCTTTACCTGCAGACCCATGGTTGCCGTGCACCACCCTAATCCCTACAACTAAACCCTAAACCCTAAACCCTAAACCCTAAACCCTAAACCCTAAACCCTAAACCCTAAACCCTAAACCCTAAACCCCAAAGCCCTTGCGGACCCTTCTAGGCAGCAGAAGCCTTGCGAGAGCTGCAGCAGGACATGGGTTTGGGGGTTGCAGGTTGCTTAGGGCGTAGGGCCTTAGGGATTTCAGGTTTAGGGGCTCAGGACCTTGAAGCCTTTATTCCGAGAACCCGAAGGGTTTAGGGTTTAGGGTTCAGGGTTTGGGGCTTAGGGTTGAGGGTTTAGGGTTTAGGGTTTAGGGCTTTCGGGCGTTCGGGCTTTTCTGGGGGTTTAGTGCTTTCGGGATGTTGGGGTCTTGAACCTTCAATCAGGTAGGGTCTTAGGGACTTTGAGACTTAGGAGCTTAGGGTCTGAGAGTCTTTGATTTACGGTTCAGGGTCTTAGACACTTAGAGTCTTACAGACTTATTCGGGGTTGAGGAGTTTTTTTGTCTTCGGGTCTTGCAGGCTAAGGGGTTTGGGGTTTTTAGGGGTCTTAGGGTCTGCGAGGCTTAGGATCTGAGAGCAACGCGCAGGATGGTCGATGGCAGCACCTCACCTTCGTGCACTTCCACTTAAACGGGGCAGACGACGTTGCCAGGTGCGGCACTCGTTTGTTTTCCAAGCCCCTGAATCCTGTGCCTTCAAAGGTAAAGGCTGAGGACAAAACACGAGCAAAGCCCCAAAACTCTAGAAAGACCAAAGCCCGCTGCATTTACTTTACTTTATTTTCAGGTAAATGGCTTCGTAACAACGGAACGGGGCATGCAAAGACGAAGCGAACGCAAAACATTGAGGAAGGTATGGGTGCTCTTGGATTGCAAGCCCATTGTCTTTGTTTCACTCGTTCAGTTTGTTCACCGTGTTAACGGTATACTGAGCGTGGCGAACATTGCGAGCGACACGCGAATGAAACAAAATGACGTAACCAGCTGGAACTTCATTCAAATGCAATTGGAGAATGACTTGTGCGTGTACGAGGAGGTTGTGATAATATCTCTTCCGCCGGTTTGGTTTTCTTCTAATGAGCACTCGGTAACACGAGAAACGTCACGTCATCATTCCACTTCATCCGGGCAGCTTGGCACGGTCCACGGTCACAGCGTTTAATGAGGTCAGCTTAATATAAGGATCGCGATTGAAGGAAGAATTGCCATCCCCAACACCTCCTCGAAACCGACGAGGAGCAGCAGGAGTACGGAGTACGTGTTTTGAAGAGGGCAACGGGAGTCTGCCTCAGAGATGCTGCGCAGAGTGGTGCAAATGGACAGTGAAGCATCCGAAAATTCCCTACTAAGCTTGCAGCCAGATGGGAACTTCGACTTCTTCACTGTCCGGTTTCAGCATCTCTCAGGCGGACTCCTGTTACCGCATTTGTTTTTGGATTCTCTCCGCACCTTTCATTAGTATGTGTTGTTTGCGAGTGCAAGAATGTCCACATCTTGGTTGCGGAGTTCACGCCGGCACGGGTGTGGTGATGAAAAGCACCGCCGGGCATGCTGAAAAGCATAGCGGAAAGTGGTCTTTATGCGCACGACGACGAGTGGCAACGAGCAAGGACAGCTACCCGCGACCGGGGTTGCCACCTCAAAATTGATCTCTCCGGAGCAAACACGCGTCACATGCTTCAAGTACGAAGAAAATTGCACTAAGTATTTTAGGTCAACCCCACATGTATGCTGATGCTTCGCTTACGTGCCACTCCATTTTCGTTCACGAAAGAAGTGAAAGAAGTAAAGCAAAGTGAAAGAGGCATTGTCCTAAGAGTTCACCCATGCCTACAAGGCCCACATGGGCGACACACGCCCAGGTATGAGAAGTGGAGGTATGCTTCCGAGACTCACCGGTACATCACGATCGGCAGGCCTGGCTACACCGAGGCGGTCATCCGAGGCGCTCGAGATTGGGGAGTGTGGGACAAGCCCCATTTTTTTGCAGCTTGGGCCGGCTTGGTGTGTTGTTTTTCTGCCCTGGGTCTAGTGCAGGGTGTCAGACCGAAAGAGGCAATACACACATTTACTTCTTGCCCAGTCTGAATCCTGATCTTGCATGTCTGACAATCAATGTCAAGACTCCAGGCCTTAAGCAAGTCCGACAAGCTCAACCAGTTCTCAAATTCGAACGGCCCTAGACTCTATGAGCCCTTAAGCCCTCTAAGCCAAAGCCCTGAAAACCGAAACCCTAAACCCAACATAAACCTTAGTTCGGGCCAAAACCCAAAACCCAAAACCCAAACCCCGAAACCCAAAACCCTAAACCCTACACCCTAAGCCCTAAACCCTAACCCTAAACCCTAAACCCTAAACCCTAAACCCTAAACCCTAAACCCTAAACCCTAAACCCTAAACCCTAAACCCTAAACCCTAAACCCTAAACCCTACTTCGCGCCAAACCCAAGGTTGCCCCGGAGCTGCCAGACACATCTGCCTCGGACGTGCGCGCCGCGCTGGGGCGCGGGGACCGTCGCTCGGCGCGGTCAGGATCGTGAGGTGATTGGCCCCAAGATTCTTGGATTTGGGGTTCATGGTTCAGGGTTCAGGGTTCAGGGTTCAGGGTCTAGGGTTCAGGGTGCGGGGTTCAGGGCTTAGCTTGGGCTTTGCTGTGGGTTTTGTTTTAGAGGCTTACCAGAGCCCTGACACCGTAGTGGTAGTTTCCAGAAACCCTAATTCCGAAACCCTAAACCCTACACACCATGAACCCTAAACCCTAAACCCCAAATCCTAAAACCCCCTAAAACCCTGAACCCTGAGCCCCTCCTATGTTCGAGGCGCAGCGCTCGATCGGATGCTGCATCCGGCTGTAGCGAACTGGCCCCTGGGCACTTGGATCACTTTTTGTGTTTCCCTCAGCAAGCCTTATGAGCTTGTGGGTTGAGGGTTTAGGGGTTGTTTCCCTCAAAGGGGCTTACGGGGTTCGGGGGGCTTGGGGTTTAGGGGTTTAAGGCTTGAGTGCTTCGGGGCTGTTAGGGCTCCAGCGTTTTGGGGGCTTAGGGTCTTAGTTCGGACTTATTTCGGGTTTGGCCCTCGACTACTAGAAGCCCTCGGCCAGAGGTCCGGACCCCGTGCAGTCGTTAGAACTGGTCCCTCTTTAAGCCGTTCTTCTACCTTTCCCTTGACTGTATGAGTCCCTTACCCAACCTTGTACTTGGAGGTTCATGGTACATAACAACCCAAGTACAAGTGCACTTGTAACTAATTATAACCATGTTAGGGTTAAGGGGTTTATAAGTAAGTTATTAGTGTAGGTATACTTGGATTCTAAGTACCATGAATCTCCAAGCAAGGTGTCTGAAGCACAAGATCTACAGCGCAAGCCTTGAGGAGTCCGCCGAAACCGTGCCGTAGCGCTTGTAGCGATGTTTGGCCTGTAGATGCGACCCCCTTTAGAACAGAGAGCCCTTGCACACCACAGGTTAGGGGACCCTAGGGTTTTTGGTGTGAGGGGTTTAGGGTTTAGGGTTTAGGGTTTAGGGTTTAGGGTTTGGGGGACTATACTTGGAGGATCGGGGCACTTAGTAAGTAGGGTTAGAAGTACCCCAATTAGTTGACTTACATATAGCCCCACTCGCTAAGTCCCCTGATCCTTGAAGTAGTACCCTTGAAACCCGCAAGCCCAAGTACATAGCACTACAATAATCACCAGAAGACAGCCTCTAGGAGGGGCAGGTTCTCTGCAGGGGGGTCCGCACCGGGCCGCAGCGCTTACCCAGACCTTCGGGAGGATGTAGTGTGGAGGTTCTCTACTAAGCGTTCCTGTCGAATACCCAAGAATAGGGTTTGAGTTTGAGTAGTAGGACACTGGGGGTTCTACTTTCTAAATCCTCCCAGAGATCTGGGTGACTGTGCGTTATCCTCGTCGATGGGGCTGGTTTGGAGAGTCATTTTTTCTCGCAACTCTATGGTCTATAGTCCTTAAGCCCTAAACCCGAAAGTGCTGAAGCCCAAAACCCTTCGAAGTCGTGAAACCCGGAGCCCTACAAGCCTAAACAAATCCAAAAACCCTGACAGGGCTGAAGTCTACACCCGGCAGGCCCCCTAACCCTAACCCTAAACCCTACAACATGCCGAAGAATTCCACGAGCACCTCGAAGTGTCGACGTCTGCCCTAATTTTTCTACGGCGGTGAGCAGTTCGATGTAGGTGACAGGTGTATATAGCCCAAGGCAAGGTATTTGGGTAGTTCTCTAAATTAGGGTTCCTTTTGGGGGATTTAGGGTTTAGGGTTTAGGGATTAGGGTTTAGGGGTAAATAGGGGTCCGACGACCCCTAAAGCCTAAACCCTGAACCTAAGGTTCAGGGTTGTAGGAGCCCCCAAGCCATGCGATCTGGCCAGACATTCGATTCGTTTTTCGGCTTCATGGGATTCAGGTTCTGTGGGTTTAGGGTAGTCTAGGGTCCAGGGCCCGTTGCATGCACGCAAATCCTGACTACCAGCACTGGAAGCTCTTTCAAAATGTCCAAGCCATGTTCATGTGATGCGCGAGATTTCCGGGATGTTTCGCTTGGCAGAGACGAAAACGCTTGCCGCGGCCCTTCAGAATTGCTACCCTGCACCCTGAACCTTGCGAATTATCCTGAAGCAATCGCTTGTCCGCCTGGTGCTGCATCGGAAGTTTGTCGACTGGTTCGATGGTTGCTTGCGCCGCTGCTATGGCTGAAACGCAGAATAGCCAAAGACATGACTGGCAAGCTTCTGCATTGCAGTGATCTGTTTCTGGGGCTCAGTGTGTAGGGCACCAGGTTTCTCGGCTTTAGGGCTCAAGGTGTTTCGGGTTGATAGCATGAGAAGGTTATTGAGGTTTGGAAGTATGTTGACGACATCCTTGATTTCAAGCACAAGATCCGCCTGTAGCTCCAAAGCCTCAAAAGGCTTCGACCTTCACAAGCATCCGGTTTTGTTGAGAGCAGCTGAGCACCGAGTAGCTATCATGGCGCTTTTCGCTGAGGTGCTGCCGACCCTAAACCCTAAACCCTAAGCCCTAAGCCCTAAACCCCAGACCCTAAACCCCAAGCCCTAAACCCTAAACCCAAATTGCCGGAGCATCCATGCGTCGAGGGCGACCTTCTTCAAGCTGCCTTCGAGTTTCTACGCCCAACACCCCAAACCACAAATCCTCAAACCCTAAAACCCTACTGTACACCCTAAACCCCGTAACCGCAAAACCTAAACCCTAAACTCAACCAGCATGGGCTGTTAAGTCCTGAAAAAAGGAGTCCCTAAACCCTAAACCCCAAACCCCAAACCCCAAACCCCAAACCCCAAACCCCAAACCCCCAACCCCCAACCCCCAACCCCCAACCCCAAACCCTAAACCCCAAGCCCTAAACCCTAAACCCTAAACCCTACACCTTCTCTTCGTCCAGGGCGAGGCTTTTGCCCTGGGGGCGCCGCCGCGCGCGCTCCCTGTTGGCAGGCGACTTTGGGTTGGAAATGAGAGCTCGGGGATTTCGAGGCTTTGGGGTTTGGGGTCGTGAGGGTCTGGAGTTTGGGTTTTGTGTTTTATGGTTTGTTGGTTTTCATCGTTTTGGGACCTATCGCTTTGTTGATCTTATGGTTTTGGGACTTCGAGTCTTGTGCTTGAGGGTTCAAGGTTTGGGATTCAGCCGGATTTGCCGGGCGTTTTGGAATGCCTTCCATTCGATCTTTACAGGGCTTTCAGCATCCCCTACCACAAAATCGAGAGGGCTTCCTTGTTCATTCCTGGGTTTCGGGGTGGGTGGGGGAGGGGGGTGGGAGGGGGCTTAGGGTTTAGGGTTTTAGGGTTTAGGGTTTAGGCCTCGTCCTTGGGAGAAACTCTACACCCTAAACCCTAAGCGTTGGTTTCAGCTTCGACTTCCTGAAGGGACACGGCTGTCATTCACATGAGATCAAGATCACGATTGTTTGTGAGTTTTTTTTTTTTGGGGGGGGGTTTACGCCCACCCTAGAGTTTGAGGGTTTTGGAACTGGCAAAGTGTGAGGGGGGCCCCAAAAGGCACAATTTTGTTCTTTCGTCTTGAGGTTCAGCACCCTTACCAGCCCTATGGTTATCCTTTCCATCCTATGCGGCAGGCAGTGAAGTCGTTTCAGCGTTGTCAAAGTCCTACATGCTAAGTACTTAGCCCCCTGAATCCTACAGCCGAAGCTTCTGAACTCTAAACCCTAAACCCTTTATCACCTGCATCTGGCAAGACCCGTGTCCTGCTGCGGGCGAGCGGCGCGTGAAGCACCGGAACGAGGCTGCTCTGACACCGAGTAAGCCAATGGGTATTTCCCTATTGCTATTTTCGGGTCCGTTGAACTCTAAACCCTAAACCCTAAACCTTTACAGGGCTTGTAGGGCTTCTACTCGCAGGGCTAGGATGGGCGACACAGGGCCTGTCTGTAAATCCTAAACCCTAAACCCTAAACCCTTAAACCAACCCCAAACTTAAGGAAGTCTCTTGGATGTCCTTGATGAGGAGGCTCCTCGGCTCTTGCGGCGGCCGCCACGGCTTTGGCTGCCGGCGTTGTGGCAAAGAGGCCTGGCAACCAAAACCCTAAACCCTAAACCCTAAACCCTGAACCCTAAACCCTAAACCCTAAACCCTAAACCCTAAACCCTAAACCATAAACTTTAACCCTAAACCCTGAACCCTAAACCCTGAACCCTGAACCCTGAACCCTGAACCCTGCACAACCCCCTAAACCCTACAAGCAGAGCTTTTTACACGGTCCGGAGGTTCCCAAGCCAAGAAACCATCCTCAAGAGCATCCTACACGCACTGCCTTTTAAGGCTTAGGGTTTGGGGCTTAGGGTTTAGGATCCCACCTTTGAGGGTCTCGGGTTTAGGGTTGATAGGTCTTTGAACCGTTCTAGAAGTTGCAGTCTTTTTGTTTAGGGTTTACCCCCTGGTTCTTAGTAGGGAATGAGGGAATGAGGGCCCTATGTAATCCCTTCAAGAACCAGCCAGGTTTAAGCAGGGTTCAGGGGACTTTCTGCGGCTAACGTTTGGCGGTGAGGCTTCTACGGGATCCAGTACGGTCCCAATCCGTAAGCCCTAAACAGCACAAGCCTGCAAATTCCGCAGTAAAAGCCCTGAAACCCCAAGAAGCCTCGGAAGCGTGAGAACTCCTAAATCCTAGACCCGAAAGTCCGCAGACAGAATCTCCTCTAAAGGCCCTGAACCCCCGGCACCCACACCCTAAACCCTAAACCCGAAACCCTAAACCCTCAACCCCAAACCCTAAACCCTAAACCCTAAACCCAAAACCCTAAACCCTAAACCCTAAACCCTAAACCCGAAACCCTAAACCCTAATCCCTAGATCCTCAAGCCAAGCCAGGCGGACGTTGGGCAGGGGCGCCATGGCTCGCGGGGTCTGGGACCAAGTGCGTGTTAATCGGGTTTAGGGTTCAAGGTTTGGGGTTTTAGGGTTTAGGGTTTAGGGTTTAGGGTTTAGGGTTTTTTAAGGGAAGTTCAGAGGTCAGAGGTTCAGAGCCCGGGGGTGCAGGTGTAAAGGGGACCCCTGGGGTTCAGTTCTGAGGGTTTTTTTTGGGGGGGGGGGGGGGGGTGCCGTCGTCCAAGTGAGTAGGGTAGAAGAGCATGTCTTCTCCTTACTGTGGCTTTGCTGCTTGCTAAACCCTAAACCCTAAACCCTAAACCCTAAACCCTAAACCCTAAACCCTAAACCCTAAACCCTAAACCCTGGAATCCCATGAGCCGAAGCCCCCCCTAGCCGACAATTTCGCTTTCAGGACAAAACCCCCAAACCTTAAACCCCCAAACTCCAAACCTTAAACCCTAAACCCCCACACCCTAAACCCCCAAACGCCCCAAACCCCCCAAAGCCCCCAAAGCCCTAAACCCTCCACCCCAAGTAGACACCCGGATTTTTGGGATTTTGGGATGTCTCATCGAGGCGGTGGCGAAGGAGGAGGCGACGAAAGAGTCGAAGAGTGAGCCCGAGGCTGGATCTTTCGGGTTTGTAAGGTTTTGTTGGGTTTACGGGTTTAGGGTTTGGGGTTTAGGGTTTAGGGTTTAGGGTTTAGGGTTTAGGGTTTAGGGTTTGGGGTTTAGGGTTTACCGCTTAGGCTTTGTCAAGGGATTAAGGCTCGCACCCCTAAGGTTGTACCCGTACCCCCTAGAGAATCAGGTACCGGCGCCAGAGGATGGGGCGGCTGCCGCGCAAGATCTCCCAGTCAAGGTGGGGGCGTAGATGGGTGTAGGGTTTAGGGTCTAGGGCCTAGGGTTTAGGGTTTTGAGTTTAGGGTTTATGGCTTAGGGCTTTTGAATGTTCAGGGCTTTAAGTTTAGGGCAAGCAAGATTTTGCGTGCGAATTGTAGGGTGCGCGTGGGAATGTTTGCAGGCTCTTACATTTTTATATGCGATTATGCTGCATTGTATTCTGCTATATTCGAAGACATTCTATTGCTACATCGTGTCATAATGGGACGTTGGGGAGTTTAAACCCTAAACCCTAAACTGAGCACTTGAGCACCAAAGCCCCAAAGCCCCAACGCCCAAACCTGAAGTCTTCGAGCCCTCAAGCTCAAGCTCAGGCCGTAGCTTCAGCTTGCCGGATAGGGGTCGCAAGATTGTTGATGGTTTTTTGAGGGCTCTTTTGCGACGCGATTTTTTTATGGGGTGGGATTAGCCCAGAAGTGGTGTGGCATGGATGATTCTGTGGCCCCGCAGGAAATGATTAAACTGCCCGTAAGCGGCTGCTGCCGAGAAACTGTGGTAGCTGTGGTCTTACGCTTCCATCATGCCTCCCCAAATGGGCCCTTTCTGGCTGTAAGATGTAGGGCCTGGGGTGCTTATCATGGGGGCTACTATTTGGGGAACTGCCACCTGTTCTTACTTTTCACATACACCTCTCACTCTCTCTGTCTGTCTCTCTTTCTCTCTCCCTCTCGCTCTCTCCCTCCATCTCTGTGGCTGACCCTGGCAGGCTGGGGCTGGAGGCAAGGTGGTGAAGCAGCGGGCTGTCAAGGGCTGTTGAGTTTTAAGGGGGTTTACGATTTCGGGGTCTAAGGGTTATGGGTTTAGGGTTTAGGGTTGTTTATACTCCCCCTGCCCCCCGGAAAAAAACGATACGCGTTAGGTGCAAGGCTTCGGGCTTAAATAGTGTATGCTTGGGTTTGGAAGTAGAGCTACTAGGCAGGTTGTCAGTACCTCGACATCCCGAATCATTCGCCATGGTGCAGGGATGCCAAACCGGTCGATGCTGAGTCCGAAAGAGCTTAATACAGGGGTCGGAATAACTACTAAGAGTATTCCCAGTATTCCCTTTATAAAAATACAAAAGAAGCCCAAAACCCTATTAGTCTAATTATTTCGGCCCCGATATGAACCCTGCACACCAAGCCGGACATCTTTGGAGTCTCAAATTTGTCCCCTGCGGCGTACACTCTCCCCTTTTTAAGTTGAGAAGCAAGGATTCATAACTTATTACCTGGTATGTTGTCCTTTGAGGGGTCTCCATGCTCTAAACTTAACCCTGAATTGGAGGTAGCTACCTCACGGCCGATCAGCGTGGCATGGTGGACAACTTCTTCTTCCCAGATGAGCAGGCGTTGCGACCCTAAACTCCGAGTGCCTCCACCTCAAACCCTAAACTCGAAGCCCTAAACCTTTAGGGTTTAGGGTTTAGGGTTTAGGGTTCGTGTGCTGCTCGGATTCAGGGCTTCCGGTTTTCTACCAGGAGGCTCTTGGAATAGGATTCCCTAAACCCTAACCCTAAACCCTCAAAGCTAACCCTAAACCCCAAACCCTAAACCCTAAACCCCAAACCCCAAGCCCTAAACCCTAAACCCCAAAACCCCAAACCCCTAAACCCTAAACCCCAAACCCTAAACCCTAAACCCCTAAGCCCCTAAGCTCTTTCCGGTTTCTTCTGAGGAGCTTGACATGGACAAGTCGATGCCCCTGGAGGACGTGGCCATTGGCGCAGCGGAATCTTCAGTTTCGGGGTGGGCTTACCGAGAGTTCGGGGTTTAGGGTTTAGGGTTTAGGGTTTAGGGTTTAGGGTTTAGGGTTTAGGGTTGAGGGTTGAGGGTTGAGGGTTGAGGGTTGAGGGTTGGTTAGGGTTTAGGATGTAAATCTAGTGCTTGAATTCCCCTCAAATCCCCTAAGCCCGTGCACTCCCCACAACCCGGTCAGCTTCTGGGAGGCTCCAATCGGGTTTATTGCTTAGGATAATTTAGGATTTAGGGTTTAGTGTTTAGGGTTTAGGGTGTAGGGTTTAGGGTTTAGGGGTGCGTTTGCATCATACCATCCTAAGTGGGGAGTGATGCTCGGCGTGCAAGGATGCCTTCACATGCCCCGCGTCGTAGCCGCCATCAACCAGCAGGGAGAAGACATCCCTGCTAAACGCTGAATCCTGATCCTATACTTCACTCAAGCAATCACGCCTAAGCCCCGAAAAAACAAGAAACACAAAAGGAAAAGCAAACAAACAAAAAACACAACCTCCAAGCACCCAGCCTCAAACAAAGCACAAGCCCTGTGGCTCCTCAAATCTTTCTTTTGAGCCCCCGAAGCCCCGTCAACCAGCCCTGAACGCATGCCGAGATTGATAGCCCTAAACCCCAAACCCCAAACCCCAAACCCCAAACCCCAAACCCCAAACCCCAAACCCCAAACCCCAAACCCCAAACCCCAAACCCCAAACCCCAAACCCTAAACCCTAAACCCTAAACCCTAAACCCCAAACCCGAATTTAACCCTAAACCCTAAACCCTAAACCCTAAACCCTAAACCCTAAACCCTAAACCCTAAACCCTAAACCCTAAACCCTAAACCCTAAACCCTAAACCCGAATTTAACCCTAAACCGTAAACCCTAAGACCGAAAGAGGGTAGTCATTTCGCTCCGCCCCTCATGCCAACCCCGGCTGGTGGCCGCTGGAAGCGCAGCGTGGCGGCTGGCACGCGCGGCCGAGATGGGCGCATTCGGCGCCTCGGAGGAAGGTTTGGGCTTAGAGTTGTTTTTGTTTAATAGGGTTTGAGGGTTTGAGGGCTTTAGGGTTTTAGGGGTTTAGCGGTTTAGGGGTTTAGGGGTTTAGGGTTTGAGGGGTTTAGGGGTTTTAGGGGTTTAGGGGTTTCAGGGTTTGAGGGTTTCAGGGTTTGAGGGTTTTAGGGTTTTAGGGTTTAAGGGTTTTAGGGTTTTGGGCTATGTAACCCAGGTTCTCTTATACTAAGGCTCCCTGAGCTTCTCCTAAGGTTCCGTCGGTACCTACCCCCTCCCTTGAGAACCCTATAAGGACCAGAACTAAAACCCCAAGCGCCCTTTGTGTGTTTAAGGTGAGGGTTTAGGGTCTGAAGCTGGAAGTCCCTCAACTACAGCCAGTGGGGTGTTGGGTTTGGGGTTTGGGGTAAACAGTTTTAGTAGGATTTAGGATTTCGGCCGGGCTCAGTGAGAGCCTGTGGTGTTCCCCTGAACATCCCAGAGCCCTGACATTCTCAACCTCTGAAGACCTAAACGAGTTGAGGGTTTAGGGTTTAGGGTTTAGAGTTTAGGGTTTACGGTTTAGGGCCAACCCTTCCAACTCTCAAGCAATCTCCATCTCCAGCTGCTTAGGTTCAAGGCCGCACCAGGCGTGGATATGGGGAATCGAAATGATAGGCCCTTGGAGGCGGGAGTATTGAACGATAAACCCGAATTAAACCCTCAACCATAAACCCTAAACCCTTGGCGGGAGGGGTGTTTCATACAATATTCGGCTTCTAGCAAAGTCACACCCTCCCCTTAGCCCTGAGCCCCCTTTTGAGCACGGCTTCCGCTTTCTTTTTCTGTTGTGCTTTCTAAAGAAGCCCTGAAGCCGTAAAGCCTAAAGCGCTAATTCAACCCTAAACCCTAAACCCTAAACCCTAAACCCTAAACCCTAAACCCTAAACCCTAAACCCTAAACCCTAAACCCTAAACCCTAAACCCTAAACCCTAAACCCTGAACCCTGAACCCTAGAACTCTAGCAGGCCTGGGCTGGGGTTTAACGGGCGATCATTTTGGGTGCTGCGGCCTGGTGTCAGGGTTCAGGGCTTACAGGTAATATCTAAGGTTTGCGAGCTCCAAGGGCTTAGGGTAGATTGAAATTTCGGAGGAGACTGAAATTTCGGTGGTTCAGGGCTCGAGATTCTGAGGAGAAATCGAGATTCTGAGCGTAGACGGTGGCCTGACGATCTTCTTAATCTGCAAACAGATTTTCTTAATCCCCTTCTTGGGGTCTGGCCCACACTGCAACTAGATCGACCCTAAACTCTAAGTTCCAAATCCTAAGGCCTAAAGCAGTCATCCAAAATCCAAAGTCCGAAGTCCTTTCGTGCTCCCCGCAGCTCCGCGCAGTGGCCCAAGCTGTTTCTCATCCAGTAACCTACATCTTTTGTCGGTCTTCTAGGACCCGGAGTAGGCCCTTATTTCCTTCATTTAGGGGCTGTGGTTCCCTGTTAATCCCCTTAAAGCCAAAAAGGGTACCCTTTTTTTCAAGTCCGATCCCTGGTATGGAGGCTCCGTGCAAAGTGTGGTGGAGGCAATTGAGGCCTTCCGCCCCACGCTGACGCCTGCAGAGGCGGGTGTAGGGTTTAGGGTTCAGGGTTAAGGGTTTAGGGTTTAGTGTTCAGGGTTTAGGGTTTAGGATTTAGGGTTTAGGTTTGGGATTCAAGACTTGAGGGCATGGGCTTGATCTTTACCAGGAACCCAGTGATGTACCGTTTTGCTCTTGTTTTGAGGACGACCTTCGAAACTCAATAGGCAGAAAGGCTTCCCTTCCTTCTCCTCGGTGTCTGGGGAACCTAAACCTTGAGCGCCAAACCCTAAACCCCAAACCCTAAACCCCAAACCCGAACCCTGGACAAGGTTAGGGTTTAGGGTTTCGGGGTTCTCTTGGCTAGTGGAGAGAACAAACTCACCGAGGCTTTAGGGGTTAGTCTGTCTGAGGGCCCAGGGCTGAGGGTGGTTACATGGTCCCTTCACATGGTCCCTTACCTTTGTGTAAAGGGTTCTGAAGTTTGGGCCTTGGGTTCTAGCATATTTTCCAGCATGACAAGCCTATACTAAGGGTCCCCGAATATTCAGACAGTGGTTCTCATTGGCACAAAAACCAAGAAACTAATTATGCATCCCACGCAATCCGTTAAGGGGTACTAACAGTAAGGCCAAGCCCGAACCCTGTCTTCCGAAAGTCTCTTTTTGGGTGGTCGGGTGTTGGTTTTCCGGACCTAGGGCATTTTAGGGCATTTTGTGTGTGTGTGTGTGTGTGTCTGTCTGTCTGTGTGTCTGTCTGTGTGTGTGTGTGAGGTTGCTCTTTTTTCGGTGTTCAGGGTTTAGGGCTTGTTCAGGTTGAAGAATTTTGAGGCCGTAGGCGCATCCAGGTGCTACGCGCGGGGGCATTCGGCCACTCGTCAGCACGTGCATGGCAGGTGCTCCGAAATGGTAGTCCTCTTTTGGGTTTTGTGTACAAGCCTTCTATTTGGGACGCGAGAATGGCCCGAAATTGTTTATCAAGGTTGTTCCTGGACTGCTGAGGGCGAAACCCTAAACCCTAAACCCTAAACCCTAAACCCTAAACCCTAAACCCTAAACCCTAAACCCTAAACCCTAAACCCTAAATCGGAGACCTGGTGTTGCCTTCTGAAGCCTTCATAAAGCCAAGCTTTTGGTCGGAGAAGCTTTTGCCACAGAGACACACGCCCTGTTGTTGCATTGTGTGACTTCAAAGTAGCTGTACACAAACTGACAGCCACGCGCGCGGTTCATCTTGGGCGCGCAGCCCGAAACCCTAGATCCGAAACCGACGCTTCAGACTCCTAAACCCTAAACCCTAAACCCTAAACCCTAAACCCTAAACCCTAAACCCTAAACCCTGAGCCCTAAACCCTAAACCAAGAGACCATCAGTTGCTACTCTGAAGGTGGAAGGTTGGCCTTGGAGAATGCTTTACATCTAGACGCTGAAGCTGCGCTTGCGGGGCAAAGACTGAGTTGGCACATCCGCATATTGAATACCAAGCTGATACCTTAAAACTGTAGACTCTGAACTTAATTAAAGTCCCAATTCTCGACCTTAAGTCCAACCTCGAAGTTTGCATGACAAGTTGAGTTTGCCGCACCGAGCCGGCCGCCTCGGCAAGGCGCTGTGGTTTGTGAGTTGAACATGGATTGTCAGAACGCTGACGCCACAAAGTAAGCATGCTTTGTGCAAGTTATAATTGGTTTTTGGTTGGTTCGATATGGCCCCGAATAAACCCAAGCCTGAACCCATTGGGGACCATTACAGTTATAAGCCTTAGAGTCTAAGGCTTAGACCCTAGTTCTGACGATCAGGGAAAGGGCGTTTTAGGTGGTTTGAACACATGCGAGATGTTGGCTGCCTTCGGTACACGGCCTTGGCTTAGGCCTCAGGCGCACTCAAGCTTGAGGGTTTAGGGTTTGGATCTGAATTTCTCCATGGAACACTTAGAACAGCGATGTAAAACCCTAAACCCTAAACCCAAAACCCATAGACGGATACTTCTAGCGGAAGAGGTTTCTCGACCACCGACAGCCGTGCAAGCCATCCTGCAAGATGGTCCGCCCCAGGCTTCCCTAGTGCAATCGGTTTAGGGTTTAGGGTTTAGGGTTCAGGGTTCAGGGTTTAGGGTTTAGGGTTTAGGGTTTGGGGCTTAGGGTTTAGGGTTCAGGGTTTAGGGTTTAGGGTTTAGGGTTTGGGGCTTAGGGTTTAGGGTTCAGGGTTCAGGGTTCAGGGTTTAGGGTTTAGGGTGTAGGGTTTAGGGTTTAGGGTTCAGGGTTCAGGGTTTAGGGTTTAGGGTTTGGGGTTTGGGGCTTAGGGAATCATCAAGAGTCCTAAGGTGGCCCAACCTTAAATCATCCTAAACAACCCCCAAGCCCAAAACCCTAACACTCTAACCCCTAACCCCTAAACCTAAACCCGAACCCCTAAAAGCCCTGAACCTTGCCGCCCATCCGTCTCTGAAACCCTAAACCCTGTACCAAGCACCCTTGAACCCCTAAACCCATAAACCATAAACCCAAACTCCAAACCGTACAAGCCCATAAGGTGGCACCTACTTCCGCGACATCGACTCAGCTGTCACGGGCCAGCGGCACACGAACGCGTGGAAGGACACACGCTGAGCGGAAGACAGGGGTTATAGGGGCTAAGGATCGAATGGGGTTTACAGTGGGTTTTTCGGGCTGATAAGGTTTATGGGGTTTTATAAGGCTTTGTATGGATTGCAGGGTTTATAGGGTTCGTTGGGTTTACAGGGTGAAAGGAATCAACGGTTTTCGGTTCTTAGGGTTAGAGGCTTATGGCGTGATCTGGACATAGGGCTGTAGGGTTACAGGGTGATAAGCTGTAGGGCTCGGATAGCATCAAACAGTCTACGGGTCTCAGGGAATTAGGGGGTTTCATTAAACAGGTGTGGTAGTCGGGGCTCAACGTTATAGGGTTTAGGGTTCAGTGTTTAGTGCCTAGCCCTAAGCCTAGGTAGCTACTTTTTGAGTCCCTCAACCCTGAACTTTAAGCCCCTTGCAGGTAGGTTCTTTGGACTTGTGATATTCCCCTTGTTGAGTTCAAGCGGATCTCATTTAGGAAGATTTTTCCGGCCGCCCTAGAAACAGGCTTGGTAGCTCTGACTTGAAAGGTTTGGGGTTTCCTAGTGCCCAAAACCCTTAACCCTAAACTCTAAACCATCCTAAACCCCAAACCTTCAACCTTCAACCCTAAACCCTAAACCCTAAACCCTAAACACCGAGCCTAGCCTTGTGGTCTTTGTTGCCATACGGCCCCTTGATTCTTAGGCTACCCGACAATGGAACCCCCCAAAAAAGGTTCAGGGAACGAACCCTAAACCAAAGGGTGCAAGGAACTCACCCTAAACCCTAAGCTCCCTAAACCCTAAACCCTAAACCCTAAACCCTAAACCCTAAACCCTAAACCCTAAACCCTAAACCCTAAATTCTAAACCCTAAACCCTACGCAGTTCAGGGAACTGGGGCCCCTTGTGCGTTGGCGAGGACTTGCCGGACAGCTGGTTCAAAGGCCTTGACATCCAGGCTCAGGCGGGGAGTTGGGTGGGTTTAGGGTTTAGGGTTTAGGGTTTAGGGTTTAGGGTTAAGGGTTTAGGGTTTAGGGTTTAGGGTTTAGGGTTTAGGGTTTAGGGTTTAGGGTTGGGGGCTTCGGCTTTAGTTAGGGTTTGGGGTTTGGGGTTTGGATTTAGGATAGGACTTCGGGTTTAGGGGCTCCCCCCCCAAAGCTGCCACTACCTTTATGCCGAATTCTTCGTTTATTTTCTCCGGCCGGTGGATCCCCCATTGCTGTTTTCAACTCGTCCATCTTCTTCCCCTTAAGAACAAAGGTGTCAAGGCTACACTTTAAGGTTGGACACCCTTTCAGCGCCTAAAGTATGGGGTTGCGGCCGCATGTAGTTGGAGGTTCGTGGGTGCTTCTGTCGGGTTTAGGGTTTAGGGTTTAGGGTTTCGGGTCTAGGGTTTATCGAGCTATGACTGCACTTATCTCAGAATCATGCCAAGATTAGGAGACTTATGTTCGGGCTTTTTGGCTCATTGTAATCCTGTCATGATTACGTACCGCGAACCTCTATTCAGAGGTATGGGAGACTGTTAAGGCTTCATTTGAGGTGGGGCTGTATTGAATGGCTTGTACCCTCCCCCCCCCCCCCCCCCCCCAGGACAATAACAGAAACACAAGCCCTACTTGGTTTCAGAAACGTCTCTGGCTCTCTTTATCGTTTTTCTTAAAACATAAGCCCTAAACCCTAAACCCTCATACTCTTCATCTTTTTTCTTAAAACATAAGCCCTAAACCCTAAACCCTCATATTCTTTTTGGTGGGGGCGGGGGGGGGGGGTGGCGGGATCCCCCGTTGCAATTGGGACGACTGATGGAGTTGGGCTGTGGTGTAGCGGGTTCAGGGTTCAGGGTTTGGGGATTAGGGGATTAGGGGATTTGGGGATTTGGGGATTTGGGGATTAGGGGATCCCCAGAGTCTCCCTTGTGCCCAACCCCAGAGACTTCAAGGTCCCCTTATATACTAACCAACCCCCCAAAAATCACCGTTATCGTGGTATGATTCCCGGGCTACAAACGGCTAAAGGGGAGAAGGGGTTCCAAGGGTTCAGGGTTTCAGGGTTTACGGTTTTTAGAGGGTGTTTGGAGGGTTTGGGGTTCAGTGTTTAAGGGCACTACCCAGTGTTTAAGGGCACTGCCCGACCTCAGAGACGGTCTTTCAGAGGTGACTATTTGTGTCTCCGAATCCAAACATCACCTGCAAGGTTGCGCGGCCCTGGAAGGACTACGATGTCCCTTGGTGCTGGTTGAGGGTTCAGGGTTTGCATAGGGTTCAGGGCTTTGGGTTTAGGGTTTAGGGTTTAGGGTTTAGGGTTTAGGGTTTAGGGTTTAGGGTTTAGGGTTTAGGGTTCAGGGCCTGAGCTGCCCCTTCTTCAAGTCTGCTGTGCCTCCCGAAGCCCCAAACCCTAAGCTTTTGAACCAGAAGCCCTGAACTTTTGAGTCTTTTGGACACTAAACCCCCTTCACTTGAATCCTCAACTTTTGAACCCTAAACCCTAAAGCCCGAACCCTAAACTTTTGAAACCTCAAGCCTAAGCCCTGAGCCCAAACCCCAGGAAATCCCTAAACCCTAAACCCTAAGCCCTAAACCCGGAACCCCAAACCCTAAACCCTAAACCCTAAACCCTAAACCCTAAACCCTAAACCCTAAACCCTAAACCCTAAACCCTAAACCCTAAACCCTAAACCCTAAACCCTAAACCCCAAACCCTAAACCCTAAACCCTAAACCCTAAACCCACGCGAGACTCGGACAGGCCTCCGTGAACAAGTATGGCGCCAAGTGCGGAAACACCTTGGAGGACAGAGAGCCACTTATTTTTAGGGATTAGGGTATAGGGTTTAGGGTTTAGGGGGACAGAGAACCACCTTTTTCAGGGACCTGTTTTAGGGTGTGTAGGGCTTGCAGGGTTTGGGGTTTGTAGGGTTGAGGGTCTGTTTGGGATTTTGGGCTTTCAGCATTTAGGGTTTAGGGTTCACTGTCTAAATAGGCTGCAGGGTTGAGGGACCCTAAACACTAAACCCTAAACCCTACACCCCAAACCCACCGGGTCTACGGCTTGCTTGGAGGCGATAACAACAGCAAACCACAGTCATCACATAATCACCAATGATAAAGCAGCTTCGGGTTTAGGGTTTGGGGTGAAGAACACCAGGAACAGACAACAATCAGAACACCAAGTACCCTAGTAGCAAAAGCAGCAAGAAATAGCAAACATGACAATGAGAACAAGAGTAACAAAAAGAGCAAGTGCAGCAGTCATAGCAACAAGGACATGATTAACAACCGTATCAGCAATATCAAAAGTAACAATGACGACAACAATGACAACACAGCAGTCCTGACAATGGTTACAATTACAACAAGAAATCCCCAAAGCCACAAGAATAAACGATAATATCAACAATAGCAATAACAACAATAGTGACAATAGTCACAAGAATCAGTAAATTCAAACAAGAAAGCAACAATAGCACTAGCAAGATTCCAAAAATGGCTAGAACAACAACCATGTCAATAATAGCAAAATGCACCTCCCTGTTCTCTGGAGTCTCCTTGTTTTGCAACAGTCATCAGTACTCAGACGACGACACCCACCCGGGACGTCAGTGAGATCTTCAGGCCTCTACACAAGCCCCAAACACGTCTGGGTCAAAGCGTGCGAACCCTGAGCCCGGCCCTAAACCCTACACGTGCACTAGCTTGGGTGTTGCATCACCAGGACTGGGAGAACGCCGGCTGGATCGTGGCGCAAGATCCGCCAATTCGCAGCAAGTGTCTTTCCCTGGGACGCCCAATTGTAGTTCCGTACGTCTAAGCAAACGGATACGGCAACATAAGACAGTTAGGGCCATCTTAAAACGATTGGTATCCAACAACTTGTGCAGGGCCAAATTCAATTATTTTTCCTGTGATTTTTGTGTTCTATGTAGTACATGTGTAGTACGAGTACCATGCCAGCGTGTAGACCCCAAGCAGTGAGAGACCCCAAGAGCGCGGACACAGGCATCAAACAGTGAGTACAGTTTCGGGTTTGGTGCGCCCAGACATCCCAAAGTGACAACAGTGTCGCATTTCGCAAACGCAGGCATCCACAAGTCACAAAGCGGCGACACAGGCGCGCCCACGCCTGTGCAGAACGCGATTTTTTGTCCAAAAAGCGATCCGGCGGCGAGAAAGAACGTGTAGTCCATCCAAGCCCCACTCGATCAAGCCCCTCTTACTCTGCACGTAGGAGCCCCAAACAGTGTTGAGACATTGTCTGTGGAAGAACCGTTTGCCGTCGCTATTGCATCTACGACCACTCCGACCAAAAACTTGCCGTCAAACTCCAAAGTTGCTTGAACAACTCTGAAATTTATTCTCGATGTGCATATTCTGGGTACATAAGCTTTGAAAGCTGAAGCTGTGAAATCTGAAGTCTCAGACTTCATCAATGCAGTTCAAGGCTTGTAGGAAAGGCAATTCCAGCACTCAGGTATGGATGGTTTCAGTGGTACTGCCGCTTTTTCCTCGGCCGGCGCAGCGACGACGACGAGCGCCAGATCAAGCGGTGGAGCAAGGTCTGCGGCCCAACAGGCAGGGCAGTTTTCTCAGGGTCTTCGGTGCTGAGGGTTTAGGGTTCAGGGTTTAGGGCTTAGGGCTTAGGGCTTAGGGTTTAGGGCTTGGGTGTAGTTGTGGCCCCAAGCCCTAAACCCCAATGTCATGCTCTTCATCCACAACAGGCGTGAGCCCTGCTACCCTTGCTCCTCTACCCCCAACCACCACTGCGAATCCCAAACTGCGAATCCCAAAAGCAATACGAACCCTACAGTCTCAAACGCCTAAAGCCCGACACCCAAAATCCTCAAACCCCCCACATCCAAGACCCTAAACCCTAAACTCTAAACCCTAAACCCTAAACCTTAAACCCCAAACCCTAAACCCCAAGCCCTAAACCCTCAGCCCTAAACCCTAAACTCTAAACCCCAAGCCCTAAACCCTGAACCCTAAACCCTGAACCCTAAACCCTAAATCCCAAGCCCTAAACCTTGAACCCCCAGTCCAGCGCAGCAAAAAGGCCGGTGGAAAGGGAACTTGGTGGCAAAGTGCGGGGGCGCCCAGTCGATTTGGCTCACCTTGGCAGGGTTTAGGGTTTAGGGTTTAGGGTTTAGGGTTTAGGGTTTGGGAACTCAGGGCTTTCTTGGGTGTTCTTTGGGCTCGTAGGGTATGCCCTCACTTAAACCCCAAGGTTGCACTGCTTTTAATAGGTAGCCCCCCTCCCCCCCCCCCTCCCCCCCAACAAATTTGGGCCCATTATAAACGCAAACAAATTTGGGGGGGGGGGGGGGTGGGGGGGGTAACCGCCCTCTGGGCCTCAAGCCTTTAGGACCTTCCAGCCGTTAAGATTCCTGGGGCCCAAGGCCCTCAGGGCCTCAAGCCTTACTGCGTAGTTAAGCCCTTAACCCTAAACACTAACCTTAAAAAACAACAATCACCCGGAAGACGAAAATGTGTATTATTGCGGGTGGCGCAACAAATTTACGAAAATGCGTCGGGCTGGCCTGTGGACCACCTATCACAAACTTTGTTTGGGGCCTCGTTTCATGATGAATTTCCATAAGGCTTTACATGGAACTGGCTGGGCTTAGCTTTCTGGATTCTCCGGGCTCTGGCTCTGTAAAATTCCTGGAGCCCAAGGCGCGCAGGGCCTCAAGCCTTCTCGCGCAAGCCTTTAACCCTAAACACAAACCCTTTAAAAGAAACAGACGTCCGGAAAAAACATATTTGATAATCGCCAGTTACCCCAGCAAACTCAGTTCGCAGAATAAACTTTCGAAACTTGTGATTGTCGACCCTGGATAAACTAAAGCCAGTGCAACATTAGACCCTCAGTGCTCAACCCTAACCCCTAAACCCTAAACCCCGAATCTCCGGAGGCTTGAAAGCTGGCAAGCCATACAATGATCCAAAGGTGGGGCGGGACCTTGACTGCGTGCGGTTTTAGGGTTTAGGGTTTGGGGTTTGGGGTATAGGGTTTGGGGTGTAGGGTTTGGGGTTTAGGGTTCAGGGTTTAGGGTTTGGGATTTGATAAAATTTGCTTCGGGTTTTTGGGGGGTCGAGTCCCTGCACGTTCTTTGGAGCATTGTCTTTCGAATGGGTTTGGGGGCTTTAAGGGGGTGTAAAGGCTAAATCAAGAAGCCCCAAAGTCATGAAGCCCTGACACCCTATATAGATGAGGCAAGCCCCGCCCCTAAACAACCCCAGGTTTACGTAGGGTTTAGGGTTTAGGGTTGGGTTCAGGGTTCAGGGTTCAGGGTTCAGGGTTCAGGGTTCAGGGTTCAGGGTTCAGGTTTCAGGGTTCAGGGTTCAGGGTTCAGGGTTCAGGGTTCAGGGTTCAGGGTCTAGGGTCTAGGGTTTAGGGTTTAGGGTTTTGGGTCGCAGGTGGCGCCGGCCGTGCGCCAGTCCCTGCTCCACTGGGGCTACGAGCTCACAGCCGAGGCACTGGGCCGGAGTTGGCTTTGTTTGAGGGCCTTTTGAAGGGTTTAGGGTTTAGGGTTTAGGGTTTAGGGGTTTAGGGGTTTAGGGTTGAGGGTTTAGGGTTGAGGGTTTAGGGTTTAGGGTTTAGGGCTAGGGCGTTTTGCAGGCTTGTTCTTGGGATGTTCCCCCTTGTACTAGCAGCCCCTAAACGGATTATAATAGGAGGCACTCTAATCCCGATTAAGGACCGTTAGTTTAAGGAGGAAAATCCCAAGTTTGTTCCTGTATCTTTTGTCTTTTCAGCTTTTGTTTTTTTCTTTCTGGTCTGGGGAGGGGGAGGGGGCGGAGGGCTTTTGGGCCTTGTGTTCCGGAAGTTAGGAGTTTGTTGAAGCTTGTTTTTTTTGGTTGGGGTGTGCGAAGGGGGGGGGGGGGGCTGAGGCCTTTCAGGCCCTTCAAGGCCTTGTTTTGGCTCAGATTTCGGAGGCTGCTTTTAGAGTGGTAGGGTTGAAGAGATTTAGGATTTTCAAGGTTCGCTGGGTGGTTTAGTCTTGTTGTTGAGGTGTTTAGGGGTTTCGGCCTTTAGGGTTGAGGTCTTCAAGCATTTCAAAAAGGTTTTTCAATCACCCAAAGAGGCGGTAAATCGCTCTGAAACCTGAAGAGGTGATTGCGCCTGAAGCCACCCTGAGGCCCAAAACGCCAGACCTGGGCCCTGTACCCTATAAACCCTCACAAACCTACAAACCCCCAAAAGCGAAAGCCCGAAGAAGAAGAAGCCCGCAAAAAGCCCTAAAAGCCCTTAGCAAGCCCTAAGCCCCCAAGAGCCCTGAAAATCCTGAAAAGCCCCCAAGACCCCCCCGAAAAGGCCTTAGAAGCTCTCAGAAGCCTTAAACCGCCCCTAGTAAGTCCTCACGACACCCTCTAAACCCTAAACCCTAAACCCTAAACCCTAAACCCTAAACCCTAAACCCTAAACCCTAAACCCTAAACCCTAAACCCTACACCCTACACCCTAAGAACCCATGTTCCTGAAGGGGCTCCTGGGCAGGATCTCCGCGAGCGGAGCAAAGCCATCCTCAAAGGCTCCTTTCGTAGGGCTGCTTAGTGGTTTAGGGGTTTAGTAGTCTAGGGGTTTAGGGGTCTAGGGGTTTAGGGGTTTAGGGGTTTAGGGTTTAGGGTTTAGGGTTTAGGGTTTAGGGGTTTAGGGTTTAGGGTTTAGGGCTTAGGGTTTAGGGTTCAAGGTTCTTGGGTTGTTTTAGGGCTTGGGTTCTTGTTTTCTGTGGTTCATCTGACCACAGCTTGTTTCTTGGCATGCCTTCCTTCTGCGCCTTCAGATCCCCTCGACCCCCAAATTTAGGGTTTAGGGTTTAGGGTTTAGGGTTTAGGGTTTAGGGTTTAGGGTTTAGGGTTCTCTAAACCTCTTGAACCCTTGAAATGACATTGCACTGGAGATGAGATCTTTTTGCTGGGCGAGAGTTGCGAAAGAACTTGTTCCGTGGAGTTTCTTAACTTCTGAAGGAGCGCACCCGGCATAAACACGACCCAAGAACTTGGATAATAGACCAAAACCCTATATAACCCGAAATCGCTAAGCCTGAATTTAACAAAAGTCGAAGCCTGAACCCGGCCAAAGAAGGAGGGACCTGACCTATTCAAAGTCCCCCGAATTCTCAGTAATTAGGAGATGAGGGGCCCGATATATACCCTTCAAGGGAGTACATAGGGCCCTAAGTTCCTCGTTCCCTACTAGGAACCCTCAACCCTCAACCCTCGACCCTCGACCCTCAACCCGCAACCCTCAACCTTCAACCCTAAACCCTAAACCCCAAACCCTACACCCTAACCGCCCTAAACCCTAAACCCTAAACCCTAAACCCTAAACCCTAAACCCTAAAGCCTAAACCCTAAAGCCTAAAGCCTAAACCCTAAAGCCTAAAGCCTAAACCCTAAACCCTAAACCCTAAACCCTAAACCCTAAACCCTAAACCCTAAACCCTAAACCCTAAGCCCCAAGCCCTAAGCCCTAAGCCCTAAGCCCTAAGCCCTAAGCCCTAAGCCCTAAACCCTAAACCCTAAACCCTAAACCCTAAACCCTAAACCCTAAACCCTAAACCAAACCACCAGCCGGAAGTAGGCTCCGGCGCCTACGCCATGCCGCGGGAGCAGCTACGCTCGTTGCAGGCGAAGGCGCATACCGGTCCACCCTCAGGGTTTATACAGATTCTCCAACTTAACTGGTTTAGGGTTTAGGGTTTAGGGTTTAGGGTATAGGGTATAGGGTTTAGGGTTAGGGTTTAGCTCAGTAAGGTCTTAGGCAACTCCAGGCGTTGTGTACAAGGCACCTCTCTCCCCTATAAATTTCCTGTTCTATACCAGGTATGTATGTGAGTGTCATACATATGTAAGGGTTGGTAGGGCCCTAAACAGTAAACAATCATAAGCCCTAAACCCTACACCCTACACCCTCACCCTAAACCCTACACCCTAAACCCTAAACCCTACCCCAAAAGGCTCAAGGTCATCATGCAGTTTCTACGTGTGCCAGAAGCTCGAGATCCAGAGTGCTAAACCCTAAGCCCTAAGCCCTAAGCCCTAAACCCTAAACCCTAAACCCCAAGCCCTAAGCCCTAAACCCTAAACCCCAAGCCCTAAACCCTAAACCCTAAACCCTGAACCCCGCAGGCCAAAATGAAGCGCCCGGCAGCGTCGCCGAAGAAGCGGAAGGCGTAGAGGCGCGGGTGGAGGTTCAGGGCGTGGGAGGAGGTTGCGGGGGCTCGGTGTAGGTTTGTAGGGTTTAGGGTTTAGGGTTTATAGGGTTTAGGGTTGGAGGAGGCTCAGGGTGGATTTCAATTTTGTAGGGGCTGTTGTGTAGGGTCTAATCAGACGGTTCACTGCAAGAACAGCCACTATCATCCCCTTAACCTGCCCTGATTCCCACCAGGAAAACCTGCATCCCCAATATGGGGGTTTCAAAAATTAGGGATACCTTATTGGGCCTTTTTCCAAGGGCATCCTACTGATTGGATCTATGCTGGGGGGTCCCCTACTTCGTAAACTTGCTACAGAAGGGTAACGGTTCAGGGTTTAGGGTTGCAAGTTTATGGTTCTATACTGCCCGAGATTAGCGCAATTTCCGTGTCACGATGGTCCCGCCTTCATGGTTGCCAAGGCGCATAACACAAGCCCATGGTGACCTGGTAGGTCAATAGCATGAGGCAGGAAAAGGGTAGTTATAGGGGCCCTGAATATCCCCCGTTACCTCCTCCTTCAAAGGGTTTTGAAGCATGCCTTATTTTGTATGGGGTATGTAAGGGGTCCCGTTTAAGGGTCCATAGTAAGGGACCATGGAACTACCCGCATAGGGATGGCGGCGAGTCTGCCCCTTTGCTATGCGGGCAGCTCATGCCTCCTGGGTTCGTCGGCGGAAAACGGATGCCTGTCCTCATCGGATCTGCGGTTACAATGTTGCAACCTATGCTAGCACAAGCCGTAGACCCGAATGTATGTCACAGGTTTTGTTTCAAGTGAGCTGCCTGTAGCCGCCCTTGCTACTATTTGCTTGAGAACCCCAACAAACTGACGAATAATCATCCCTATATTGCCCGTATAAGGTAGAGCATTTGTATCTGTTGGGGGTTCTTAGGCAAATAGTAGCTTGAGACATGAACAGCTTCAGTGCCGCCATGCAGCGGGCACAGCAAGGCCCAATGCCTCAATGCGTGCCTGTCCACCCAGTAAGGGCATGCTGCTGTCTCCCAGATCGGGTCTTCAATGACCCCAGACGAAGTGCGGTTTTTATCCCAGCAGCTTGCTACATCCTGATGCGGGCGCTGCCGGCGTGCCAGGTGGGGGCCAGCAAGCATGTGCGTGTCGTAGGAAGACAATAAGGTGCCATGGGAAATTGTCAAAAATTGTCAAAACCCCAAATGGAGAGTAAGATTCCAGTTTTGTTGGCATCCCCATTTGTCCTTAAGAGCCAAATGAAGACTCCCCACAGAGTGAGGACTAGGTATGGTTGCGACACGTGCAAGGCACCCCTTGACCGTCGAAGACGGCGTCGGACTCACAGAGGCTCCCGACCGGCCGGGCAACAAACCGAATTGCTTGTTGATGCTGACACGTTCAGCATTCAAGCTACACGGGTCGCCATCAGATTGTTGGAAGACTCTGGCCATGTGGTGAACACAACCATCTTTGCACCGGAAGGACGGCAGCAGAACAAGAAGTGGCTGGAGTTCATGCGGGAATCAGGGATTGGCTACCAGCCTGTTGACAAGCAACAAACAGGACGTCTGTCAGGAGAAGAAGTTGACGAGGCAATTACTTTGGCTGTTCAGGACTTGTGGGCTGCCACAGAAGTGGATTGCATCGCGCTACTAACTGGGGATACCGGCTACATGGACATCATGCAAAGCACACTGGCGCACGGAAGGCAAGCCATTGTCCTTGCTGAGACCCACAGACGGACGGTTCTTTCCAGGTACGAGGACATTGGTGTGAGCGTAGCTGTATTGCCAAAGGAGCATGAAGGTTTTATCGGCGTGCAAGCAATTTTGCATGCTGATGGCAGTGGAAGCGTCAGGGAGACGCACCTGGAGGTTCCTGGCGCACCAGAGGATGTCGCCGAGCGGAGGGCCGAAGCATTTATGCAGTTCATGTCTGATTTGGATTACCGCCAAGACAGCGGATACTTCATCCAATCCGCTGCGAAATTCTGGTTCGAAAATTCCTTGAGATCTTACAGTTTTCCCGCAGAGCTGTGGTCTGAAAGATGTATCTGAGGTTATTGCCACGTCCAGGTGCTTCTCTCAGTTCAAGAAGTACAATTTTGATTTAGCTTTTTTGGTTCCAAGAACTTCGCAGTCGGGCTCGAAAAAGAAGGCCCGCCGCAATCACAGCTGCATGCGTGCGTGGGCAATTCTTCGTGGGGGTGGACCTTTAATGCTCCGTGATTCGGAAAAGCTCACCGTGCAAGCGCTCGGGAAGCTTGGCTATTTGGATAGCAACTTCAACTCGGACGTGACAGAGGCCATGCTGGCTTTTGTCAACAGACCGGCGAACAAGCACATGCTTCGCAAGCTTGAGATGTTACCTGTGCCAATGGACAAGCTGGCGGACGTTGATGAGAAGCTAAGGGCTGCGCTTTTATCCCACTTCACGAATGGCCAGTGGCAGGTGCCAGCTCAAGACCTTGAAGTGCGCCAGCTCCTCCAACGACTTGGCTTCCTGTCCGCAGAAGCAAACGACCCAAAGACCGTTTCGAAGGCAATGCGCGAGTATGCACAGCAAGAGGGACTGCCATGGAGGAGGACATACAACTTGAATGTGTTTCAGATCATGCATCATGCCAACACGAATCCCAACAAAGCAAGGTGGGTCGAGTTTCAAAGTTGATCTTGTCATGTGCTGCCTCGATTGTGCACAGTGCAAAGTGCTTTGGGAGGGCTGGATATGCTATTCCTTGACTCTGCGACGGAAAGAAAGACCCACTGACTTGCACTGGGAGTGCAGAGACCTTGCTGATGCATCGCCAACATCACCACATCAAAGGGCTCTTCCGGCTGTTCATGCGCGCTTTCGTATCAGGTTCTCGAAGTCTCGTGCCGAAAGGTGGTCAAGTCAGACGTTCGGTCGGACTCCGGTGCCTTTGCAGCGTGAAAATGCAGTCCGTATGCGCCGACCCAGTTAAGCGCCACACAACGCCAAGCCCCGAATCAATAATAGCTCTACCAAAACCCTCAACCCTCCTACCCTAAAACCCTAAACCGACAGAAACCTGCAAGCCCGGCAAGGCCCCCCTATCAACTTCCCAAGACCCGCCGAGGCCAATGAGTGATGGCGCGGGCGCTCGAAAAGACCGGAGCACGAAGCCCTTGACGGCACCCAGCTCGCGGCCTTCAGGGTTTGTTTAGGGTTAGGTGTTAGGGTTTTAGGTTGGAGTTTTAGGGGTTGTGGGGTTTAGGGGTTTAGGGGTTCAGGGATGTAGGGTGTAGGGGTGTAGGGTCTTAGGGGTGTAGGGGTTTAGGGTTTCGGGGTTCATTGATGATTTAGGGTCATGGGGTTGCCATAAACGCCCTGAACACCGAACCTTAGGATCCAACTTGTGCTGCCATAGGAGAAGTGCCTATAGGGAGTCCAAGGAAGGAAGACCCAAGGTTTAAGAAACCCTCCTAAACCCAAACCCGTGTTCTGCAATCGTTTTTTTTCCCACTCTCCGCCCCAAAATGTTCAGTTGTTATTACAGATGGTTTCTGTGGGGCGCCTCATGGTGTGGGAGTGATTAGCTTTTGGGGCTTAGGGTTTTTGGGTTTAGAGTGTAGAGGTTTACGGTAGCCCATCCATCGACTCCTCAAGACGACGCTGTGCGTGTCAGGGCATGTTGTTCAAGTTCTACCTCCGTTCTCGCCTCCTCAACCCTATAAATCTTAGAAACCCTATGAACTCTACAAGCCCTGCTTACCCTATAAGCATTTATGAGCTCACAAATCATGGGCCTAAACCGTTAACGCACTACCATAGACCCTCAACCATCGAAGCCCTAAACCCTAAACCCTAAACCCCAAACCCTAAAGCCCTAAACCCTAAACCCCAAACCCCAAACTCCAAACCCTAAACCCCAAACCCCAAAACCCAAACCCCAAACCCCAAACCCCAAACCCCAAACCCCAAACCTAAACCCTAAATAAACCCTAAACCCTACACCCTAAACCCTAAACCCTAAACCCTAAACCCTAAACCCCAAACCCCAAACCCTAAACTCCAAAACCCATAAAAACCCTAAAGCATCTAAGCCCACGCAGGATCACCTCTCGGAGCTGCGCGACGGCGTCTTGCGAGCGCGTGTGGGGCTTAGGGTTTAGGGTTTAGGGTTTAGGGTTTAGGGTTTAGGGTTTAGGGGCTCAAATTCCGGGACCCTCCACCACGCCACCCTTGCCGTTTGGGGTTTGGGGTTTGGGGTTTGGGGTTTGGGGTTTGGGGTTTGGGGTTTAGGGTTTGGGGTTTAGGGCTTGGGGTTTAGGGTTTGGCGTCGCCCAAACTCAGGCCCAAATAGGGCGTTTTTCGCTTGATTTTGGGAGTAGTAGAGGATCTCATGATCATTTCTTTCTGAGGCTCGGGTGGCGGGTGTTGAGGGAATGTAGGGCATTTGGGGCATTTAGGGTTTGGGGTATTAGAGTTTTAGGGGCATTGCGAAGGATAGCTTTAGGGTTGCGTAAGAGCATTGTAGAACCCTTACCACTCTCCCCCTTCCCCTACAACCCCCCCCTACCCCCCTTGCCCCTACCCCCCCCAGGGTCGGCGGACCCTAACCCCAACCCTAAAACCCTAAACCCTAAACCCTAATCCCTAATCCCTAATCCCTAATCCCTAGGAAGCCTTCTGTCTCTAAGTTGCCTTCACCACGGTGGCGGTGGGCATCTGCCTCTACTACTACAAGGTGCCAAGTTTGGGAGTGGGAAGCCTTACAACCGACCGACGGGTTTTGACGTTTATGGATTTAGAGTTGAGGGTTTGGGTTTTTGCGTTTAGGGTTTAGGGTTTGGAGCTCTAGGGTTTAGGGCTTCGGGTTGCGCGTTGGGGTTTTCCGCGTTCCGGGCTTCAGAACTTGGGATCTAAGCGGTTCGTCGTGTCTTCAACGGTCAGGTTTCAGGTTTGGGGTTTAAGTGCAGGGTCGAGGGTGTACGTGTGCTTGGGGCTCTGAACCCTGAATGCCTTCGCCCTAGGTAAACCCCACAGCCCTGAACCCCAAAGCCGAAGACTCCAGTTGGCACAAGATTGTCTTCTGGACACATGCAACTTAGTCACTTGGTCGTGAGAGCTACAGGTGAGAGACCCTACCAGCATCAGAACATGAATCGCTGAATTGCTGACACCCTGCACCCCCTGAAGCCTAAACCGTTTAGGGTTTAGGGTTTAGGGTCCCTGTCGACAGGAGCTGACGACTGCACTGGAGGCCCCCGCCCAGGCAGGCGACGTGGGCGTGCGGGACCCAGTGGCAGGGGTCGTGCAGGGATCCCCTGGCGCCTGAAGCTCTACAGATTATCTGAAAATAGTTTCATGGGGCCCTTGATATGGTCCCTAACCTCCCCTAAAGGGTTCTGATGTATGGGCCCGTAATTTGTCCTCCTTTAAAGGGTTCTGATAAGGGGTACATAAGGGGTACTGCTGAAGCCAAGCTGTAGCCCTTAAGAGCCGGTTGCCCCGGTGCGTTGTCCCCCTACCCTGCATCCCACCTTGTGGATGTCAGGGCGGGCGGCAGGTGGGCAGAACAAGTTCATGCGACCTTATATATGCTTGAATCACCTTCTTCAGGTTATGACGCCCAATGGCCTAAGCACGAACACGCGTGTGAAAAAGCTATGCGCTGCAAAGATGCGCTTCCGCTATACAATGCCAGAACATGCTTTACTGCTTGGAGGACTTCGTCAGACCAGCATGCCACCGCAATTGCAATGTTGCTGCGATGGGCCTGGAGGATGGAGGGGGGCTGCGATGGCGACGGCACCGTTTTCCAGGAGACACGGGACATTGGTTGTAAGGGAAGGCTGCCCTGGCGAAGGAAGGTGAGGTAGCCGAAAGGCAGAAATCGTCTTCAGGCGTGTAAGCGTTCCTTGGCGCAGTGTAGTGTACGGGCGCGCTCTCGTTTGAGTGATGCCAGATGCTTGGGTTAACGCCCGGGTGGACGGCGGATCTTGGGCAGAGTTTGCGTAGCCGGCCCACTGCCGGGGACAGGGGGGAGCAGTGCCAGAGCGCAATGCCATGCTACAGCATGTGTTGGTACAGATGCTCGCCTCCCGGAAGGGATGGACAGCTTGTGAAGAGCGCCCAGCCTCCTGGCGGATGGCAGGCCGAGGGGGGTGCTGAAGCCAAGCTGTAGCCCTTAAGAGCCGGTTGCCCCGGTGCGTTGTCCCCCTACCCTGCATCCCACCTTGTGGATGTCAGGGCGGGCGGCAGGTGGGCAGAACAAGTTCATGCGACCTTATATATGCTTGAATCACCTTCTTCAGGTACCCTTTTAAGGGCCCATACTAGGGGAATCTACCCTTACAGATTAGGGAAGCATGGTATGAGTCACTTTGCGCCGCACCCTGCTAGCCATTCACCAGTCCAGGTAGCAGACTTGCCCAACACCCAGCCCCAAACCCCAGAACCGCAGCCCTCAGCCCTCAACCCTGAACCCTATACGCTCCAAAAGCCCAAATGCCCTAAACCCTCAACCCTAGACCCCTAAACCCCTAAACCCCCCCTAAACCCCAAACCCCTAAGGCCCTAAACCCCTAAACCCCTCAACCCGTCAACCCCTCAACCCCTCAACCCCTCAACCCCTCAACCCCTCAACCCCTCAACCCCTCAACCCCTCAACCCCTCAACCCCTAAACCCCTAAACCCCTAAACCCTCTAGATCCCAAGCTGCAGTAACAGTAGTCCAAAAACCTAGTAGTAGATACTAGGTAGCCTTTAACCTTTGGGGTAGTATACTCCCCGTATAATCCCAAAGGGTAACCGGTAATACTCCCAGGTTACTGGACAACTAAGAAAAGTAAAAAGGTTTCCACAAGCCCTTAAAGCCCTAAACCCCTAAACCCCTAAACCCTGTAGATCCTAACAGTAGTCCCAAAAGATTCCAAAAGCATGGCAGCCTTTCTTCCCAGCGTGCCGAACGTGGCTGGCTTGCTTCTCTGGGGGCTCCGCCGCGGACAGTGGGCTGGGGATGCGCCCTCATTCTTGGTGCCGTGGCTGGTTTAGGGTTTAGGGTTTAGGGTTTAGGGTTTAGGGTTTAGGGTTTAGGGTTTAGGGTTTCGGGTTTCGGGTTTCGGGTTTCGGGTTTCGGGTTTCGGGTTTCGGGTTTAGGGTTTTAGGGTTTTAGGGTTTAGGGTTTAGAGTCTTATTAATGGTTTTAGGGTTCAGTGGAGGTGGCATCCTCTGCTGCCCCCACGCTGCCCCGGCCACTCATATTTGACCCCCCAAAACCCTTCCAAAAACTCAAACTCCGCTCATGGGCGGGAGTGTCTAGAATGCCATCCTTCAATGAGGGTTTACGCGAGCCCCAAATTCTAAACCCTTCTGCTTCGAGGAGTAAAAAGAGGACCAAGCAACCCTTCATGAGTTGGCAACTATAAGGTTTAGGGTTTAGGATTTATGGTTTAGGGTTTAGGGTTGAGAGTTTAGGGGTCGTACGCTTCCTGATTCCTGAAAATTATTGGAGAACGTCTCCCTTCAAGTCCATCATTGACGGTGGTATGTTGCACATACATATCCTATCTCAAGCTACGCAATGAGAACTCTGATCCATAAGACCCAACGGACCCATAAGCCTGAAGCGCCCGACGCCATGAACCGTAAGCACCCCAAGCTCTGAACCTGCGCCCTAAACCACCCTAAACCCCCCAACTCTACTTGTGAGACATGAGGAAGGTCTATGTTGGTGACATTTTTATATTGGGTGTGTCCAGTTGGTTATGCTAGCAATATTGCCCATACTTCTTATGAGAAGAAGGCGCCGCCGCCGGTGCGGTTGTTGCCCGCCCTCGCGGACCTCAACGACCCGGACCCTACGCTGTTCTGGCAAGCAGCTCTTAAGCTTTTATGTTCAGGTTGATTCATTAGGGCCCTGAGCAGTAAACCCCAAGCCCCAAGCCCTAAGCCCTAAACCCTAGCCCTAAACCCTAAGACTTAAACCCCGTAAACCCTAACCCTAAACCCTAAACTATTCAACCCTGCAGAGGAACGGTTGGAGAGGCTCCAGTACTGGGGCTCGGTGAACCTGATCCTGGTCAGAGATTAGGGGTCATAAGGGTTATAAGCGTTATAAGGGTTAGCAAGGTGTTAAGGGTTTCAAGGGTTTCAAGGGTCTTGAGGGTTTTAAGGGTTTCAAGGGTTTTAAGGGTTTTAAGGGTTTTAAGGGTTGCCAGGGTTGAGGGTTCAGGGTCGAGGGTTATCAGGGTTGTAAGGGTTGAGGGGGGGTTTAGTGTATTTGGCTATAAGGATTGAGGGTTTAGGGTTGAGGTTCTCCGGGTTGAAGTTTGGAGGATGGCAGTATCGGCATGGGTTATAATTAGAGTTTAGGTTCTAGAGTGAAACCCTAAACCCTAAATTCTAAACCCCGAACCCTAAACCCTTAACCCTAACTTTCTCTTCCTGCAAGAGTCGAGGCTCTCACCTCTGTTGATGGCGGTGATGTGCGAGACTCTGCGTCTCAGCTTCCGATTCGCCAAGCTCCACATCTTCTCCAGCTTCAAGCCGATCCCGCAAGAGGATGCAGGGCTGCTGTCAAGGAACTTTCTTGGTTTAGGGTTTATGGTTTATACGGGTTTTGGGTTTAGGGCTCAGTGTTTGGGGTTTAGGGGCAAGTCTACCATAACAAGGATGCTGGGTTGCTGTTAAGGAACTTTCTATCTCTTGTACCGTAACAGGGAGACCACATCTATAAATATTTCCGGACTCGGATAGCCCATTTTTTTGGTCTAACAGCAACCCAGGATATGGAGTTAAGGGCCCTTTCTGTAGCGCCGGGTGGCGAACTGGAGCCCTACATGCCGGGCAAAGGCTGCTTTTTCGGGGCGGTGGCTCTGTACCACTTCTTCTGTGCAGGACTGGTAGTCCTGGCTGTGCTAAACTCATGGATTTCCGAACATGGTGGTGGGTCGGTGTCTTGGGAGCTGTGGGCACTGTGGCAGCAGCTTTGCCTGTGGACACTCTTCGTCCAGAACTTGCTGCGTTGCTGCATGGAGGATGCGGAAGCCTTGCGGGCGTCCACCATGAAAGTCGTGCTGCTGTACACAGTTCCGTGCATCAGCGACCTTTTCGACACCATGAAGGACTGGATCATTACAGGCATTTGCTTTTTGGAGCCTCGAAATTCATGGGGCTGGGCCCTTGGAGTATTGCTGGTGACTCTTGAGGTGGCCTGCCTCTGGGCAGGCCGCCTACCCCAGTGTATCCAGCTGCATAGCGAGATGTCTGTGAGCCTTCCCCTGGTGCTGCTGCAAGTGCTCTATGCCCTCATGACGCTTGTGCTGGCAGTGGGGCCTGGCTTTGTGTGGCTGGTGGTCACCGTCTACGCGAACGTGCGTTTTGCGCTGTATTCCTTCGTGGTGCTCCCGTTTACCATCTTGCTCTTTGCCTTGCATAGCGTGGTCGCCTTGGCTTTGCTCCTGCTGCAATGGCTTGCTTGCTTGGTCGGCTTTTGTGGAATGGCGCTAGTTGACATTCCCATCGCCGTGGCGTCCTTGTTCGACTCGGGACTCATCTGGTCCTGCCTAAGATGGGAGCGCGAACGTCTTCAGACATATTGCAGCATAAGCTGGTACCAACCCAATGTGTGGTTCAACCAGACAAACATCACTGTGCACTCGAAGTCTTTGACAAAGACGGATGTCGACAGTATGTTGCACGAGCAAGATCTGCACGAGGCGGAATGGACCCACGCGGCGTACCTGTTTTTGGCGGACGGCGGGCTTCTGTGTGTCTAGATAGCTGATTGGGTTAGGAGGATCAGCATAAGCAATACTTTTCCAAAGTTATTAAGAACCCTAAGCCATAAACCCCTAAAGTCCTTCACCCCTGAAGCTCTAAAGCCCTGAACCCCAAATCCTTCCGTGGTAGTGTCAACCTAGGTGTGATGTCCCTGTACGTGGTCATCTATTCCTGCGCGCAGGCGCGAGTTGACCTTTCGATCTCAGTGGGTAGGTGTAGGGTTTAGGGTTTAGGGTTTGGGGTTTAGGGTTTAGGGTTTGGGGCTTAGGGTTTGGGGCTTAGGGTTTAGGATGATTAAGACGGTCCTCACATCATACTGGGGCATCCACTTCAGAATGTTGTCAAGGAAGTCTTTTTTTGAGTAAACCCTGGACTAAACCCTAAACCCTAAGCCCTACGCTCTAAGCCCTTATAAGCCCTAAGCCCAAAACCCTAAACCCTCAACCCTAAACCCCAAACCCTTGAGCTCAACCCAGGTCTTTACACACGAGGAGTGCCTCCGGGACTTTCGGAAGAGCTATTGGGCGATCTGGGAGCTGCCGAAGCCGACCAGGCCGGTTTAGGGTTTAGGGTTTAGGGTTTGGGGTTTAGGGTTTAGGGTTTGGGGTTTCGGGTTTAGGATTTAGGGTGTTCTTGGAGATCTCTCCCCCTTCATTGGTACCCTTTGGAACTTTTTTGGGGGCGCCAGGTTCCTTCATAAAAGTTATTAACCACCACCAAAAGGGTACTCTAACTATACTAAGGTTGCTGGGCTGCCAAGAGTGTGACAATAGTGATCATGATGGTAAACGTGAAGCATGTAGTTCATCGCAGCGATGGTACGAGCTGTATGAAGGATCCCAAGCTGTCTATATATATATATATGTAAGCCCTAAACCCCGATCTGTAGGGTCATTAGGGTTTAGGGTGTCGGGTTGAGGGCTTAGGGTATGCCGCTATGCCAACCTGCCGAGGCCTTTTGCCGAGAGCTGCACGGAGTGGACCACCCGGACTGCCGGGAATTTGGCAGTCGACTTCCTGAGCAGCTCGCGGTTGCTCCTTGCTTGGCTTCGAGATTGGCCCCAGGCGCCTAGGAGCGGTTCTTCTGCTGTTTATGACTTTTTCGCTGGGATCTGTGATGGGTTTTTTGTTTGTTACTTTTGTGATTCTTGTTGCTCAAGGCTTCTCGTCCTGTAGGCCACTCAAACTCCCCTCCCTACACCTCCAGCTTGAACTAAACTTGTCTAGGAACACTGCACCCCACAGCCCCACGCCCCAAAACCCCTGAAACATTCACAGGCCCTAGGCGCGCACACAACAGAAGAACCCTAACACCAAACCTTAAACCTTGGGATTATATATATATATATATATATAGAACCCCAAGCCCTAGAACCTAAACCCTAAACCCTAAGCCCTAAACCCCAAACCCCAAACCCTAAACCCTAAACCCTAAACCCTAAACCTCAAACCCCAATGTAGATATCTACCCGGCTGCAGGTCGTGATCGGCCTGGTCTTGGTGCGTCGCTGCAACCTCGCCCACAATGGTGCAGGCTTCGGCCTGGCAGGCGCCTGGCTTAGGGTTTAGGGTTTAGGGTTTAGGGTTCTAGGGTTTAGGGTTTAGGGTTCAGGGTTCAGGGTTTAGGGTTAGCGTTTAGGGTTTAGGGTTTAGGGTTTCGGAGTTTTCTAGATTCAGGGGTTTCGTTAGGGTTTATAAGGTTCAGTGGGTTTAGGATGTAGGGGTTCGGCGGGTGTAGGGCTCAGGACACGCGAGTTCCCGGCTTCGTTTCTAGGCCTTCCTGCCTCCCACCCCGCCGTCCCTTCTCGCAGGTCAACCAACGGGGTGGTCGGAAGTCGCAAGGGGTCTGACAGGGATTTTCGCAGAGGGGTGTAGGGAAACCCTAAACCCTAAACCCTAAATCCTAAACCCTAAACCCTAAACCCTAAACCCTAAACCCCAAACCCTACACCGTGCAAGGGGCTTGGGGGTGGATCGGGAGGCGAGGCCCGCCACACTCTGTTGGCATGTCGAGTCTTGTGACAGTTGCATGATCTAAACCGTAAACCCTAAACCCTAAACCCTAAACCCTATATCCCCCTTTGGAATTGTTTTGTGTTTTTGTCCATATAAAGCCCAAGAGGATATTAAATTGTTGTTAAGGTTCTAAGGGGAGTATAGTACCCACACAACGATCTTCTGCTGGGTTTTTATCCAAAACCGCCAGACTCTAGCTAGACTCCTTTTAGGGTGTAAACCCTAAACCCTGAACCTTAAGCCCCAAAAGGTAGGCCCTTGGGATATCAGATATGTTTCCTTTTCGGGTTGAGGAGGATGGTGTTGAGGAATATTTTATCAGAGGGTCTTATTAGGGTCCATCCTAGAACTTTAAGCCCTAACCCCTAAACCCTAAATCCAAGGCATCTCTATTGTCATCAGCCTCTTCAAGGGCCTTGTGATCCCCGTCTTCCAGGCCTCGTGGGGTCTGGGAGGCCGCTCTTAGAGGAAAGAAGGCCGTAGCCCAAAACCCCGAGCCACATCCCTAAACCCCAAACCCTGAACCCTGAAAGGCTTCAACTCAGACTGGGGGGGGTGGGGAGGGGGGATTGGGGGATTCAAAAGGGGTTGCTGTTATGACTGAGGGTTGGGAGTTCAGGGTCTAGGGGTTGCAGAGCAAAAGGGGAGCAAAACAGGACTCCACGACCAGGCGCTGGGTGTAGGTCTTCGGGCAGATCCCTCCCCAAACTTCGGACTCCTCTGGAAGAGCGATGGTGGTGAGGGTTTAAGGTTTAGGGTTTTAGGGTTGAGGGTTTAAGGTTTGCAGTAGGGTCTGGAGGTTTCCCGAGTCCGAGTGATCCATGATTTAGGGTTTAGGCCGAATTGGGGCACCTTCTGGGGGTGTCCTTATACAGGGGAACAGTATCCTACATGTGGGACCTTTTGGGCGGACCCCCCCCCCCCCCCCCCAAACCCTAAACCCTCACCTCAACCCTCAGCCCTCAACCCTCAACCTCAACCCTCAACCCTCAACCCTCACCCTCAACCCTCAACCCTCAACCCTAACCCCCCCCCCCCCCCCCAATGTTTGGGGGGTCCTTGTATCAGTAGAATTCATGAACATCAGTATGGCTGAGTTTATTGATAACCATGGATGACAATAACAAGCAAGCTAGTAGCAAACATCAATTCATGCATAGCAAGTAGCAAATAGTGCAAATGGTAACATGCAAGCAAAACCCTACAAACCCCAAACCCTAAAACCACAAACCCCTGGCCCTTAACCCTAAGACACTAAATCCTAAGCCCTAAACCTTGAAGCCCAGAGCCCTAAACCCTACACCCTAGACCCCCAACGCTGCCTTTCTTCCTCACAGGGCTGCTTACTCCACTGGCAGCAGCGCCGGGTGCTTTGGGATTTGGATGACGCTGGGTGTCCTTACAAATCAGGGCTCACAGGGTTTAGGGTTTAGAGTTTAGGGTTTAGGGTTTAGGGTTTAGGGATAGAAGCCCGACGCCTCTGCACTTTGTAGTGGCACTCCGTCTGTTTGATTTGGAATAGAACTTTAATAAAGTTCGATGGGCCCAATCCTATAACCCGACCAAACGCCCAGAAATGTTGATTTCGATAGGGTCCCCCCAAACCCTAACCCTAAACCCGAAACCCCAAACCCTAAACCCTGATCCCTAAACCCTAAACCGCAGACACTAAATCCGAGGACATGATCACCAAGAAGGGTCTGCGGCAGCTGGCGCGGACGCTGGATCAGACGAGCTCGTCCAGGAGCAGGGTTTAGGGTTTAGGGTTTAAAGGTTTAAAGGTTTAGGGTTTAGGGTTTAGGGTTTAGGGTTTAGGGTTTAGGGTTTAGGGTTTAGTGCTCCAGCGTGACAGTTAGGGATTTGGGTATTTCGGGTTGGTGGGTTTGGGGTTTGGGACGGGGTGCTTTCGGAAACCCCTAAACCCTAAACCCTAAACCCTAAACCCTAAACCCTAAACCCTAAACCCTAAACCCTAAACCCTAAACCCTAAACCCTAAACCCTAAACCCTAAACCCTAAACCCTAAACCTAACCCTAAACCCTAAACCCTAAACCCTAAACCCTAAACCCTAAACCCTAAACCCTAAACCCTAAACCCTAAACCCTAAACCCTAAACCCTAAACCCTAAACCCTAAACCCTAAACCCTAAACCCTAAACCCTAAACCCTAACCCTGAACCCTGAACCCTGAACCCTGAACCCTGAACCCTGAACCCTGAACCCTGAACCCTGAACCCTAAACCCTAAACCCGAAACCCGAAAGCCTAAACCCTAAACCGACCGGGAGGATCCAGCGCCGGGATCTCGAGCAGATGTTGCAGTCCCTGGCGGAGAAGCTGTCCAAGGAGGTTCTGCAGAGGTTCAAGGCCACGGCAGCCGGACCGCCTTGGAGAGTTTAGGGTATAGGGTTTGGGGTTTGGGGGTTTGGGGTTTAGGGTTTGGGGTTTGGGGTTTGAGGTTTAGGGCTTAGGGCTTAGGGTTTAGGGTTTAGCGTTTGGGGTTTTAGGGTTTAGGGTTTGGGGTTTAGGATTTAGGGCTTAGGGTTTAGGGTTTAGGGTTTAGGTTACGGGAAGGCAGAGCCCCGCAAGAATGTGATTCTTGGTAACCATCAAACCAGCAAGCCCAAAGCGGAAGCCCCCTAACCCTCATGTCGCTGTCGGGGCTAGCAGTAGGGTAGCTGTAGTTTCAAGTGGCCATAGCGTTCTAACAACTATGACTACCCTTGGCCCTGAACCTCCAGATAAGCCCTAAACCCTCAACCCCTAAAACCCCAAACCCCTAAACCTAAACCCAAACCCCAAACCCTCAACCCCTTGACCCCTAAACCTCTAGATCCCTAAACCCCAAACCCCTACACCTTGAACCCAAACCCCTGAACCCTAAGCTGCCCCAGGATCGGGACCTATTCCGCCCGGTTGCCTCCACTGTCGAGGAGTGGATGAGCGACTGCCTTCCGCTGGAGCGGGACCAGGTTTTAGAGGCTCGTAGCATAGCGTTTAGGGTTTGGGGTTTGGGGTTTGGGGTTTGGGGTTTGGGGTTTGGGGTTAAATTAGTGTTTAGGGTTTGGGGTTTAGGGCTGGGGTTTGAAGGGTTTACTAGGGCTTAGGGTTTGCGGAGTAGGGTGCCTTGCTGGGGATACTGGCTAGGTCGCCGTGAACCTGGCAGTGATCTACGTGAAGAGAGGTGCCACGGTGGATGAGATGCTACTGTGCTTATACTAGCATGGTTAGTTCTCTATCGTATACTCCTCCTCAATTCTTTACTCTAGTAGATATGACGAGAGGTCAAAACCGAAGCTGACCATTTTAAGGGTGGGTTCAAAGCTCCGGTCTGTTCTGGGGTCCTCGTCTTGCACGGACCCAGGTAACAGTATAATCATTCTTCTCATCATCATTCTTATCATCATCATCATAAAAGCATTAGCAAAAATCGAGAAATATTTGCGATAGCGATAGAGATAGTAGTAGTGTAGTAGTGTAGTAGCCCTAAACCCTAAACTAAACCCAAGATCTTCTTGGGGCTACAGCATCTGTGCATGTCAGTGTTGCATCGGGATATGCGAGCAGGACTCCTAACCCTACACCCTAAACCTAAAACCCCTTGGTTCTTAGTAGAGAATGAGGGGTAAATGTAGATCTATGCAGGGCCCCTAATTCCCTCATTCCCTACTAAGAACCGCAGGATATCCTTACACCCTAAACCCTAAACCCTAGACCCTAAACCCTGAACCCTAAACCCTAAACCCTAAACCCTAAACCCCCCAGGCTTGCTGCAGGATATCCTGCCACAGAGCTGGTATCGGTGTGGAAGCGCCTCGGCCGTTCCTGCAGCGACTGCCGAGACGACGGCCTCGTCAGCACCACGGCCATGTGCCCGGACAGAGACATGAGTATGGGGTTTAGGGTTTAGGGTTTAGGGTTTAGGGTTTAGGGTTTAGGGGGTTTGGGCTCCGCGCTGGGTTCTGGAAGTTCTACAGCCAAGGGTTGTCAGGCCTAGAATGCCTAGAAACATCAAGCAAGCTAACAATCTAACGTAAACAGATCGTCAGATCTCCAAGAGGCTTACAAGCTTTCGTAGCTCAACTCAAGATTAGCTTCGTGGAGGCATCAAGTTGTGGGAGGGGAGGGGAAGGGAAGGGGCTCCTGACCCAATTTCACAAAGCGGCCAAGCAAGCATGCTGGAACGAAGCAGGATCAGGACTACTTGAAGGCTCATGAGGCTTCCCAGCTATACTTTTACTTGAGGTGAGAATCCTACGTATATTCCCCTTTACTGACCCATCTACCCCCCCAATGACAATGAATTTCTGTAGTGATTCCCTTGCACCTGCAAGTGGCGAGAGGCTTACTGGTGACACGCACAGCTAGTTCTTAAACTAGGTTGTAGGGTTCCAATTTTTACTTTAATTGTGGTCCCGTGCTGGGTATCCTACATGAATGGAGGGCTCCAAGTAGGAACCCCAATCATTTACACAGAGCTGCCCACATGTAAAGATCCTCAGCCTTTCTGCTCAACACAGGTGCGCAGGCGAAAGTCTAGTCGTCTAAAAATGATAGTACGAGTACGTAGCCATAATCACAACCTCATGAATAGTGGTAGTGAATTGGCATCTTCCTGCTCACCTTAACACGAAGCCCCCTGAATCCCCAATGCCAAAGAACACAAAGCATCGACAAACCCAGATGCTGAGTAGGATTGGGTAGGTTGCTCGTTTCCGTTCGGGCTTTAACCCCCTCTTCCAACCCCAAACCCTAAAACCCGAAACCAAAAACCCAACGCCCTAAATCCTAGAACTCCAAACCCTAAACTCGAGAACCCCAAACCCCACGTCTTAGAAGGTGCAGGGCGGCTGGCTTCACGTGCAGGGACTGCATCCAGGCTGGCTTTACCCTCCGCCAGTGCCGGACAGGGGGCTACACCTGCAAGGAGTGCCGCTGGGCCACATAGGGTTTAGGGTTTAGGGTTTAGGGTTTAGGGTTTAGGGTTTAGGGTTTAGGGTTTAGGGGTTTAGGGTTCAGGGTTTAGGGTGTAGGGATTCCTCTTAGACTAGAGGGTTTAGGGACCAGATACCTCAGCATTCGGTAAATTACCCCAACCCCCAGAACATGGACCTCATGGCTATCGTATGCCCCTTCGAGTTCTGCCCACATAATTAGGGTAACCCCTCCGCCAACAAAGGACCATAGTGCAGAGAACTGCCCTTGTGACACTAGGGTCCTTTTTTCTAAAGGGTGTTGCAATCGGAGGGCCTACGCCCACACCCCTAACCCCGATGCCTAAACCCGTAGCTTTAACCCTTACTCCTGCATCCCACAGCACCGAACCCCATGACCCCTAAACCTTTAGAAGGCCCTCAAAAAGTCGAGCCCCCCCCAAAGTTGCAAACCCTTTGAAGCCCTTCAAACTCATCCAAGGCGGTTTAAATCAATCTCTGAAAAGACATCTTCAGCCTCTACTACTATGAATTAAGAAAAGACATCTTTCAAAGCCCGAAACCCTGACCCTATACCCTAAGCCCTATCGGGACACCAGGCAAAGACTTCGGTCTGCTGACCACCGTAGCCTTCTGCCAGGCAAGCCTACTTAGGGTTTTGGGTTGAGGGTTTAGGGTTTAGGGTTTAGGGTTTTAGGGTTTAGGGTTTAGGGTTTAGGGTTTAGGGGCGAGAAAGGGTGCCCCCCCCCCCCCCCAATTTGGGGAAGCCCCCCCCATCCGCGATGTTATTAGGGGTCCCCTCCCTCCCCCCCCTTCTTGGGAAATGCCCTTTTATAGGGTTCAGGTTTCAGGGCTTAGAGGGCATATTTATGTTTTTGTGTATCTATTTACTTTCTTCGTTTATTTCTTTCTTCGTTTATGTTTATATTTATATTCATACTTATATTTATATGCATATTTATATATTTATATTTATATTTACATTTATATTTATATATGTCTAAGCCCTTGTTGCTGTAAACTTCTAGGCCCCAGTAATCCCAAAAACTGCTACTCCCCGAAACATGTACACTCCCAGCCCCAAGCCCCAAACCCCGAACCCCAAACACCAAAACTCCGAACTCCAAACTCCAAACTCCAAGCTCCAAACTCCAAACCCCAAACCCTAAGCCCCAAACCCTAAACCCTAAACCCAAAACAAACCCCAAACCCTATAAACCCTAAACCCTAAACCCTAAACCCTAAACCCTAAACCCTAAACCCTAAACCCTAAAACCTAAAACCTAAAACCCAAACCCTATAAACCCCAAACCCTAAACCCTAAAACCCCCAAACCTTAAACCCTAAACCCGAAACCCTAAACCCTAAACCCTAAACCCTAAAACCCTAAAACCCTAAACCCCCCACACCCTAAAGCCTCAACAGCTCTGCAGGCCCTGGGCTTCAGCCTTGCGGAGTGCCGGGCCGCGGGCTACTCCGCGGAAGACTGCCGCGATGCGGGCGCATCTGCCTCCCACTGCAGGCATGGGGGCCCCTCCCAGAGTTTAAAAATGGGGGTTTTGGGTTTAGGGTTTAGGGTTTAGGGTTTAGGGCTAGGGTTTAGGGTCTAGGGTTTAGGGATCAGGGTTTAGGGTTTAGGGCTTGGGGCTTAGGGTTAAGGATTCCGAAGATCGCGATGCTCCAGCCCCGCGTGGCTCTTAAACGCCTTAGGTGACGAGTAGGACCCTAAACCCTAAACCCTAAACCCTAAACCCTAAACCCTAAGCCCTAAGCCCTAAACCCTAAACCCTAAACACTAAACCCTAAACCGTAAACCCTAAACCCTAAACCCTAAACCCTAAACCCTTAACCCTTAACCCTTAACCCTAAACCCTAAACCCTAAGCCCTAAGCCCTAAGCCCTAAACCCTAAACCCTAAACCCTAAACCCTAAACCCTACACCCTAAACCCTAAACCCTAAACCCTAACCCTAAACCCTAAACCCTAAACCCTAACCCTAAACCCCTAAACCCCAGACCCTAACAGATGCTTTGATCGCACACTGCAACTGAGAGTCGCTCCGGGCCCTTGCGCCCTTTGCGGCAGCAATGACACCCGAATGATTGATGGGTTTAGGGGTTAGGGTTTAGGGTTTAGTGTTTAGGGTTCAGAGTTTAGGGTTTAGGGTTCAGGGTTCAGGGTCTATTTAGCTCCTGTCCCTCCGAGTCCACACTCCCTGCCCTGCTTGGCCGCTCCCCTCTGCCTTCTCGCTGGGACTCCGCTTTGCACAGGGCGCGCTTAAACCTTTTTTGGTGCTATAGCTGGTCCGAAACTAAGTTTGTTCCCATTTGAAAACCAGCAGGACCCTAAACCCGAAACCCCCAAACCCTAGACTCTATACCCTAAACCCCAAACCCTCGACCCTAGACTCTGTACCCTAGTTATGGGTTTCTGGGCCCCAGATCTTGCAGGGAAGCTGGGTACGGCGCTCGCGACTGCTTGCTGGGCGGCTACACCATCCCGGAGTGCAAGGAGTTTGGGGAGCTTCAAACTGTTGGGGGTTTGGAGTTTTAGGAGTTTTGGGGTTTCTTTAGGCCTAAACCCTAGACCCTGAACCCTGAACCCTGAACCCTGAACCCTGAAAACCCTAAACCCTAAACCCTACCTACTTGGAGGTTCATGAGGCTCAGGGTTTAGAGCTTATGGACTGGTGGAACAGCTTGGGGTTCAGGTTTTAGGGTGGCCGCCATCCATACATACATCTTACCGATAAGAGTAGCACAACATAGTTCTGAGATACGTATATGTATGGAAACCCTAAACCCTAAACCTAAACTGGAGGGTGGCAGGAAAATGGGACTGAGGCCTTAGGGCTTTAGGGCTGTCGGGTTTAGGGTTTGAGGTTTAGGATTTAGCAGCGTCTAGGGTTTAAGGTTTGGGGTGTATTGTCAGGGTTTGGGGTTTAGGGTTTGCGGTTACCCTAAACCCTAAACCCTAAACCTTAAACCCTAAACCCTAAACCCTAAACCCTAGCAATTTGGGGTGTACGGATTGGGGTTTCATGGGCTTGCAGGGTTTGGGGTCGTAGGATTCCGCAGATCGCAGGCGGCCTAGGCATGGTGAGGTTTTGTTTGGCAGCAAAGCCCCTGAGCCCTAAACCCTAAAGCCTAAACCCTAAACCCTAAACCCTAAACCCTAAACCCTAAACCCTAAATCCTAAATCCTAAACCCTAAATCCTAAACCCTAAACCCTAAATCCCAAACCAACAGGAGGCTGGCTTCCGGGAAATGGAGAGATGGCAGCAGCTCTGAGGATGGATGCCTCCTCATGCGGGCTGGCTTTTTGGGGCTTAGGATTTAGGAGTAGGATCTAGGGTTTAGGGTTTAGGGTTTAGGGGGTAGGGTTTAGGGTTTGGGGTTTAGGGTTTAGGGGGGTGGGTTTAGGGCCTAAGGTTTAGGGCTTTCAGGCCTTTAGGGCCTTAAGGGCTTTAGGGGTGTAGGGCTTTAAGCTTTAGAGTTTAGGGTGGAGGGCTCACATATACCCATTGATAGTAGCATGTGCCGTCGAACCTTCCGCGCACTGGATCTTGCGATCCATCTCAGTCGCATTCTGGAACAGGAAGTTGCCGCTCAAAGCAAGCGCCAGCAGCCCCACGTGTCTCGGAGTATCCCACCATGAGCCCCATGTGAGGTTGCTCTACAACTCTGTGTTCCTCATCCTGCAGATACCATGCATGACAGCACTCCTTACCAAAGGGACCTAATCTAGAACAACCCCCCACATGTGGGAGTAGTGAGAGGAGTGTACCGTAGCAAGGGCCATCCGACAGAAGTCAAAAGAGCGCCGTGTTGTCTAAGCAGCTTCTGTGCACGAGCAGGCGCAATCCAGGGCTGCGAGCCTTTGCAAGTACACGCTGCTGAGCTTAAGACCTGAAAGCTTTCTCAAGCCAGTACTTGAACCAACCAACTGTCCTTGAAGCATAAGGAGGAGAAAGCATCAAAAGCTTCAACTACGGCACACAACTTCGATGGTTCCCTTCACATCCTGACAGTCTTGGCAGAAGCGCTTTATAGTAATAGCAATAGCGATAATAGTGAGAAGAACAAGAATCGCACAAAAAATAGGAATCAGAGTAGTACAGAGATGGTATGAAGCCTTTCAATTTGGACTATTGCTGCCGGCTAACTCTTCCTCTCTCACTCCAATAACGAGTACTCACACAGATTTAAGTACCGATCCCTAAACCTTAACCCTAAACCCTAGGCCCTAATTAAACTCTACGCCCTAAACCGTATACCCTAAACCCTAAACGCTAAACCCTAGTTTGTCCTTCAGCTTGCTGTCGGAGCGCCCCATGGCGGACGCGGGCGCTGCGGATCTCGGCACCTCCGCCGCTGCCGATGGGGCGCTGTTTCGCAAGCTCGTGGCCGAGGGATACTGGGTCTTGTCTTTGGGATGTGACTTATTTTCCCTTCGTTACTTCTAAGGGAACCTCTTTTCATAAGTGATTTTCACTTATAAGGGAAACTAACTATTCATAAGTAATTTTCAAAGGGTTTAAAGCACAACTCAGGATACGACCAGTGTGCCGAGGCCTACCTGCGCCAGCATAGCCAGCACCTTGGGGGACGAGAATGAGCCCTAAAGTGGGGAGTTCTATACCCCATGCTACTACCATAATTCCTATTATGGTAAAACCCCCTAAACCCTAGAATTCCTATTAAGGCATATGGACCATAATGTATCCTTTTTAGGGCTCCTGTGGTTCCCAAGGCAGGCGTCGGACGACGACCTGCGCCAAGAGCCCTTTCGGGAGCTGATGGCCGAGCTTCCCGCAGGCGCCCATGTGCTGGACGCAGGCTGCGGGGCTGGAGTGCCGATAGCAACTCACTTGGAAAGTCTGTTAAATCCATAGGGTTTAGGGTTTAGGGTTTAGGGTTTAGGATTTAGGGTTCGAAGTCTGTTAAATCCTAGGGAGGGCAATCCTAGGGAGGGCCCCCCCCGAAACCGTTGCAAGTTCGACATGACGATTGAACCCCCCGGTTGGTGGGTCTCCTTTATTTCAAGATTTCGAAAAAGGACCATGTCGAACCCCCCCCCCCCCCCTAGAGTTTCGGGTTTAGGGTTCAGGGTTCAGGATTTAGGGTTTAGGGCAAACTTTTCACAAGTTGGCTTGCAATGAGGCGAAGGCCATCGTGGACGATGCGCGGCAGATGCGGGTGACCGGAGTTGACATCTCCCCCCGGCAGATCGAGCTGGCGAAGCAGCTGGTGCCCTCTGACCGGGCCACCTTCCTTTGCAGCGACATGGCGTCCCTGGTTTGCGAGCCAGAGAGCTTCGACGCGATCTGCGCTTTCTTCTCCGTCTTCCACCTGCCGCGCCGGGACCATGCTGCGTTCTTCGCGCGGGCCGCGTCCTGGTTGCGGCCCGGTGGGCGTTTCGTGTTCAACCTCGCAGCCGGCGAGGACGGCGACGGGGAGTGTGATTTGTCGACAGACTTCTTGGGAGCCACGATGGTTTGGTCTTCGTATCCCAGGGATCACACGGTGAAACTCTTGGGTGCAGCGGGCCTCTCAGTGGTCAAGGAAGAGCTGAAGATGGTGACGACAGGTGATGAGGTCGACCGTTCAGGGCTTCGGTTTCGATTCTTCCACTGCAGAAAAGAGTGATCGCTGGTTTGTGCGGCACGAAGCGTAGCACTCGAAGCGTCTCGTGTCTGAATGCAAATAAGATGCTGAGTTGGAGGTTCCACTGGAGTCAAAGTTTGGCCCTAGCCTCAACAAAGGGGCCAGGTAGGAGCCTGTGATTTGTCCCGCCGCCGCCCCATTCACCTCCGGGTAGTTTGTTGTTCCTTGCTTGCAGAAGAGGCAAGTCTGTACGGACAGTGGGGACTCTTGCGCATCCCCGAGAACAGAAGGAACACGTGTGCAGATGTACAGTATAGTTGCAGAGCGAGGGCTGCGACTTGATTGCAGGCTGGTGGATGGGTTCGTGTTGTATGTACAGGACAAAACTACAGACTACTATTTGCTTAAGAACCCCCCCAAAAAAAAGCAATGTTCCGCTTATTTCCCTTATAAGGAAGAATATCTTTCATTTTTTGGGTGGTTCTTAACCAAGTAGTAGTGATCCGGCGCGGTGGACATGATGTTCGGGTGTCAACTTTTTCGGCCGCGCGCGCGCATGTCGTGAGCCGAAAAGGGTGAGAGCTCGCAGTTTCAACTGCCTTTTAGGATTTAGGGTTTAGGGTTTAGGGTTTAGGATTTAGGGCTTAAGGTTTAGGGTGTGGGGCTTAGGGTCTTTGGTTTCATATCTCCTGCAGTGGCTGGCATACGAATCCACCAGGCAAATCTCAGCTGGTCAGGGCATCAAGGGTGTTGCGATCCGCCCCCCCCCCCCCCCCCCCCCCCCCCCCCACTTACCCGATTTGTGTTAATTTTCGTACGGCGTTTTAGCCACAAACCCTGAACCCTAATTCCCCATGTCCCTAAACCCTAAACCCTAAACCTTGAACCCTACACTCTAAACCCCTAAACCCCTAAACCCTAAACCCTATACTCCCTAATCCCTAAACCCTAAACCCTAAAAACCCTAAAAACCCTAAGAACCCTAAACCCTAAACCCAAACCCGGTTTGGGGTCCGCAGGATGTAGTATAGGACTGCTTGCTGCACATCCCTTGCCGACGACGTAGTGGCAGGCCAGCCACGGTTTAGAGCTTAGGGTTTAGGGTTTAGGGTTTAGGGTTTAGGGTTTAGAGCATCCAAGAAGGCGTCTTCGGACAATTTTCCCAAAACCCAAAACCTCCTGTAGACCCTATAGACCCTATAGACCCTAAACCCTAAACCCTGAACGCCCAACCCGAAACCCTAAACCCGAAACCCTGAGCGCTCAACCCGAAACCAGTTCTGCCAAGGTCAAGTTCGTGCAGCTGGCTCCCGGCGAGTTCTTCTTCGTTTCCGTCAAGGCCTGCCAGTAGCCTCTAAACTTATTGATTCTTGGTAGGGTTTAGGTTTGGGGTTTGGGGTTTGGGGTTTAGGGTTTAGGGTTTAGGGTTTAGGGTTTAGGGTTTAGGGTTCAGGTTTAGAGGGTGGAGGGTTTGCAGAAGGAGAGACCCAACATTCCCCTATATAACCCCCCTCTGGGGGACGATGCAGGGATGCTCATTTCCAATTTCCCAAACCCGAATCCTAAACCTTAGACCCAAACCTCCAAAGCCCACGGAGGATGTAACCCCCACCCCCTCCCCCACCCGAAGCGGAATTTTAATGGTCATGACAAACTGTCTGCAGCCTTGCGATGAAGGATAGAAGTGAGTTGCGTTCTCATGCAGGGTTCAGGGTTGTAAGGATTCGGGGAGTTATCAGGCGGAGCTTTTGGGGGGTCAAGGTTTAAAGGCTTCAGGGTTAACGAGCTCGTGTAGCTTTGGGTGGTCGGTTGACTCAGGTGACCACAATTCAGCCCAAAACCCTAAACCCCAAACCCTAAACCCTAAATCCGAAACCCCTAAGCCCTTGAACCCCTAAACCCTAAACCATCCTAAACCCTAAACCCCCAAACCCTAAACCTTAAACCCCTAAAACCCTAAACCCCAAGAAGCATGGTCGTAGTGCTGACAGACACTGCGTTCGACAGAGATCCGGGATGGCATGCGTTGCTCCAAACCGCAGTTCCGGCATTGCAGTAGTAGCATTTTGCACTACAGGAACTAGTGAATTGCGTTACTCTATATTTCTACATGGCTATATTTATATGTCTATTTTTGCTCTATTGCTATATTGCTATATTACTATATTGCTACAGTACTATACTACTCTATTGCCATATCACTTTATTGTCAGGTTATTCTTTTGTGACGGCATTTTACATAGCATATTACCATTTTCATTCCATATTCATAAGGTTCCATGATTTGATTATCACATTATCATCTTCTAACATCCGCTACACTCTCTGCAACTCACCGAAAGCCCCGAAGGCCCCGAAGCCAAACTGTCAGGTTGCCTTCTCCGTGGGGCTTCTCATTGCCTTCCCCTACGCCCTGTTTGAGGCCGACCTTGGGTTAGGGCTTGGGAATGAACCCTTGAAGCCTCAACCCTTGCAAGCCCTTGTAAACCTAACAAGACCTTATGAGCCCTCAGAAGTCCCTATACACCCCAAACCCTACGTGGATCCTCAAACCCCAAAAGTGGTCCTCCTAAACACGATACCCTAAACCCTAAACTGGCCCTAGACCCTAAACCCTAAACCCTAAACCCTAAACCCTAAACCCTAAACCCTAAACCCTAAACCCTAAACCCTAAACCCTGAACCCTAAACCCTGAACCCTAAACCCTAGAGGCTGCGCTCTACTTCGCCCCCGCGCTGACGCGCTCGGAGCGCAACGTCGTGGGGCCCACGGCCGGTGGACCCAGGGCTTGGGTTTTGGGGTTCAGGGTTTAGGGGTTTGGGGTTTAGGGTTTCGGGCTTAGGGTGTTTCGGAGTTTAGAGCCTTTGGGAGTTTAGGGTCTCTGGGAGTTTAGGGCCTTTGGGAGTTTAGGGTCTTTGGGAGTTTCCGGCCTTTGGGTGTTTAGAGTTCGGAGGGTTCAGGTTTGAAGGTTGCGGGGCTCTGAGCATGTAGGGTCGAGTTTCAATCAGGTGGAAAGATGACCCTAAATCCAGCCACCCCTAAACCCTCCCGACTATGCACCTCCTAAACCTCCAGAACAGTCAAGCTGCTACAGCCCTACGTCCTAAATCCCTACAGGCTTAGGGTTTCGGGTTTAGGGAACCCTAAACCCTAAACCCTAAACCCTTACTTAACCCTTAACCCTGAACCCTAAACCCTAAACCCCAAACCCTAAACCCTAAACCCTAATCCCTAAACACTGAACTCCTACACCGTAAGCCCGAAGCCTCGCGCGTGAGGTCTTAGGCTCGGCAATTCTGTTCTACAGCCCGGGCCTCACGGGCCTCACGGGCCCAGCGCTTTTTAGGGCTCTAAGGGTTCTGACTATTAGGGTTGAGGGTTTAGGGTTTAATTCGGCTTTTGGGTTGTTTGGGGTTGAGGGTTTAGGGCTTAGGGTTAGAGGGTGTTGGAGGTTTAGTAAACGTAGGGTTTGCGGTTTCTGAAGACCCTTGATATGTTCTCAACCCCAACGGCAAAGCCTGCCAACTCCCACCCGCCAAAACCCTGAAACCCCTAAGCCCTTCAACCCAAAACCCTACACTTCAAGAACTTGTTGCAGCCTTGTTTCGGTTTTTGCGATTTATCTGGAGTTCGGGTTTTCTGTCACAGGTTTTGGGTCTTCTTAGTTTAATGTTGAGGTTTCAGAATTTAGTGCGTAAGGTTCAGGGTAGAAGAGGGCAGAGTTCAGGGCTGATTTTGATTTGGTGGAGGTTAAGAAGTGGAGGTATCTTTCTTCCTTGCAGCTCCTTGTCTAGTGGTGTGCTTGGGCGTCTTAACTGGCTTCGCTCGACATTCGTAAAGCACGGTTGCCATGAAGCTTCTACGAGACAGGCGTTGGAGCAGATTTTGATAACGTGATGTAAGCAATGGGTCAGCCTTGGCCCAAACTCCAGAAAATTGCCAGGAATCTCAAATGCTCATTACATCTGTCTGCAAGCCAGAATACAAATTCTTCCAGCGGGTCATGGTTCCCCGAAACCCTAAACCCTATGCCCTAAACCCTAAACCCTAAACCCTAAACCCTAAACCCTAAACCCTACGCCCTAAACCCGAAACCCTTGACCCCCCTTGACCCGACACCTGAAACGCTAAACCCTGCAAACCCCAAACCAGCCGAGGGAAGCCCCCGCTGCCGGCGCTTTGTCGGATTTTAAGGGTTTTAGGGCTCGGGGTTTAGGGTTTCGGGCTTAGGTTTTTTTGAATGTTTCGGTGTTTCCGGGAGAAGCCTTGAACCCGAAACCCTAAACCCTAAGCCCCAAAACCAGTGCTGCAGAGGTGGAGCGCTCTTCTCATACTCCGTCCTTAGCCCCGCGGCCCTGGGATTCTTCCTGGGCTACTCGCAGGCCTTTTTCAACTTGGGGTTCAGGGTTTAGGGTTTAGGGTTTAGGGTTTAGGGTTTAGGGTTTAGGCCTTAGGGCTTAGGGCTTATAGGGTTTAGGGTCTGGGTTTAGGGTTCCGGTTTAGGGAATTTAGGGTCATCACGGCTTTTTGTATGCGCTCTTTAAGGGTTTCTTTCGTGGTTGGCCCTTGAGGATGCAAGGGGTGGGTTCAGGATTTGGAGGTGTGGACCTGGACTGTTGCTGGTTTCGGGGTCCAGGTTTTCGGGTTTAGGCTTGGTTTAGGGGGGGTGTGTTGAGGGGGGTTTTGGGCTCGAGGGGCTCCAGGTTCAGAGATGCTGTAGGGTTGCTCAGCCGGGGATACCAGCTTCGTGGCTTTAAACTCTAAGGTTTGGGGGTCTCGCGCCCGCAGGCCCCCTTTAAAATGGCCAGCTTCCTCTCCCCCTTCAATATCACTGCTGTCAGTTTTTGCTGATGCGTATGACCCCAGGCCCTAAACCCTAAACCCTAAACCCTAAGCCCTAAACCCTAAACCCTAAACCCTAAACCCTAAACCCTAAACCCTAAACCCTAAACCCTAAACCCCTAAACCCCTAAACCCTAAACCCCTAAACCCCTAAACCCTAAACCCTAAGCCCGACCTGAAAGCTCCCTCCAGAAACTGGATGGAAGCCCAAGCCTACAATCTCGAGAAGGGACTGGTTCGACGTGCTAAAAGGATCATCCTTTACATATGTTAAACATACAGCTATACATACAACATCTATCTTATACATATACATATATATGGTGCATATATATATATGTTTATTTATTTATATACACACATAATAATCCCGCTTTAGCCCTGAATGCAAGAGCCCTTCTTCGGCATCAGGATGTCATCGAGAGCCAGTTTTCCATAGACCAGTACTTCGAGTTCATCCTCAGCACCTTGGCCCTGGGATTCAGGGTTAAGGTTTAGGGGTTTAGGGGTTTTAGGGGTTTTAGGGGTTTTAGGGGTTTTAGGGGTTTTAGGGGTTTTAGGGGTTTAGGGGTTTAGGGGTTTAGGGGTTTAGGGGTTTAGGGGTTTAGGGGTTTAGGGGTTTAGGGGTTTAGGGGTTTAGGGGTTTAGGCTTAGGGTTTAGGGCTTAGGCTTAGGGTTTAGGGTTTAGGGTTTAGGGTTTAGGGTTTAGGGTTTAGGGTTTAGGGGTTCGGGTTGACTGCAAAAGTGTGTCAGGAGGTTTGGAGGGTTGGGAGCTGGGGTGGGAGCTGGTGTTTGGGCTCAAGATGTTTATCGGCGGGGGGGGAGGGGGGGGAGGCTGTTAGTGGGTTTAGGGTTTAGGGTTTAGGGGTTCGGGTCTTCTGGGATTCTCCTTTAGTGCAACTGGAGGGGCCTTTGCGCTCTCTGTTCTCATTTTTGGAGGCTCGTGGATAGGCAGGTAGGGTGCATTGAATTCACGTGGATAAGTGCATGTATATGTGTATAATGCTAAATATATACATATACACAGACATACACATATACATAAACATGTACGTATACACCTGCCTGCACTTTTCCTGCGTACATACATACATACATATACATATACATATATGCATATATATATATATATATATGTATAGGTATATCTAGATTTGTACGTCTGTGTGTGTGTGGATGTGTGCGCAACGGACTTCTCGCATAGCTGTGTTTACATAGTCCGATCTTGAAAAACTTTGAGGCCCAAACTTGCCTTAAAGCCTACACCCTCAACCCTAAACACCCTAAGCACCCTGCAAAACCTAAACCCTTCAACCGTATAAACCCTACAACGCTTGTGAACCCTCTACACCCTAAAAACCCACAACACCCAAAAAATCCCTATGAACCCTAGAAACTCTAGAAACCTTATAACCCCTATTTTTTGTATAGACCCTATAAGCCCTATAACCCCTATGAACCCCATAAAACCTTTAAACCCTTTAAGCCCTATAAACCCTATAAACCCATGAACCCTATAAGCCCTGTAAACCCGGTAAGCCCTGTAGACACCGATACACCCTAAACCCTAGAAACACCCTAAACCTTAAACCCTAAACCCTAAACCCTAAGCCCTAAACCCTAAACCCTAAACCCTAGAAACCCAACAAATCCCAAATCTGCCCCAATTTAAAGGCATGGGCTTCGCGACCGGGATTTCCTTTCAGGTCCCCGTCCTTCAGGCGCGGTTTGGGATTTATGGTTTAGGGGTTTGGGGGTTTAGGGGTTTAGGGTTTTGGATTTAGGATTTGGGGTTTAGGGCTTCAGGGGTTTAGGGGTTTAGAGGTGTAGGGGTTTAGGGGTTTCGGGCTTAAGGTGTGGGGGATGAGGGCTTAAGGTTTAGGGTTTCAGGGTTTAGGGGTTTGGGGTTCAGGGGTTTGGTTTACTATCTAGGGCTCGGGGGTTCTCAGGCAACTGAGCCCCAGACCCTGAAGCCCAGAACCCGAAAGCACCAGAAGCTTAAACTCTCGACCCTAAGCCCTAAAAACCCTGAACCCTAACACTCCAGGGACTAAAGGAGGGATCTTAGGGCTTCCTTGGGGGTTATTTAGGGGCCACTTAGGCTTGTAGGGACTGTATAAGGTCTGTCAATAAGATGAAGGGTCCCTTCTAGGAAACACCCTAACACCCGACATCCGAAGCCAAGTCAAGGCACACCGAAGATTCGAGGCCCCCCAGACCTTAAACTCCTTAAGCGATAGACCCTGGGTCTGAGGTCTATAGGGTTTGGGGTTTAGGGTTTAGGGTTTAGGGTTTAGGGTTTAGGGTACATAGTCTATAGGGCCTGGGGTTTAGGGTCTTTTGGGTTTAGGGTGTAGGTGTAGGGTTTATACGGCTTAGGGTCTAGAGTCTGTAGGGTCAATAGGGTCTATAGACCCTATAGGGTCTCTAGGGTCTGTAGGGTTTACAGGGTCTATAGAACGCCTCCAAGTACCCTGCATCTGGTTCTAACGGAAGATGCCTGCGTACTTATGCTGGTTGGTGGGTTTCGGGTCCTCTGGGCAGAGGCAACACCCTGAATCCTAAACCTGAGTTTAGGGTTTAGGGTTTAGGGTATAGGGTTTAGGGTTTAGGGTTTAGGGTTTAGGGCTAAATCCTAAAACTCCCAAGCCCGGCCCTTCACTGTGAAGGTAGCACTTGGCTTGCTCGGTGTTGTCACCTCGGAGAAGCTCTTCTCGGCCTGGCCGCCCAGGAATGACGGATTCGGAGTCCAGGGAACGCAGTTGCGAAGGGTTAGAGTTTAGGGTCTAGGGTTTAGGGTTTAGGGTTTAGGGGTGGTTACGGGCTTTAGGCTCGAGGATTTAGGGGCAGACCTTAGGGCTTAGGGTTGAAGGGGACTTTGAAGGTCGAAGAGGGTTGAGCCAAATCGGGTGGCCGTGTTTGAAACCCTGATAACAAGAGTCGAGAGTAGAGATGCCCAGAAGGGATTAGAATTCGGATCAACCCCTCATGTCTTGCCCGAACCGCATGAACAGGTCCATACGTTCACCATGGCTCATGGCCCGCATTGCCTAGTGCTTCACACCAACCCCCTAAACCCTAAACCCTAAACCCTAAACCCTAAACCCTGGGAGCAGAAAAATAGCGACAGAGCGACGAACAAGAAGACAAAGAGAGGTGGGCAAAATTGAAATGTCCCGTGCTTTTCTAGCAAGTGTGCCTTGATGTTGCGTGCGCTCAAACCCCCTCCCCCCCCCCCCACACACATACACAGAGACATCTTTCAGGAGACACTGAAAGCATAGAGACCCTGTACGCACGTGGAAGAGAAATGCAAAGATCACCAGGGCCTCCAAGGAAGCAGTTCAGGCAGACTCTAAACCCCAAAGAAAAACCCTGGACCTCTAAAGCTCTGTTTGATCGGGCTCTTCAGGAAAGAGACTTCAGGGGGGTATGTAACCCAAGGTTCCCTTAATTCCTAGGTACCTACCCCCCACCCATGAACCCGCCCCCCTTAAGGACCCTACATCTATTGGTTCATGCTGCAACCATTGGTCCGAAGAACCTCAGAGCTCCAGGCATACAGCCTCGGGTTGAAGGGTTTAGAGGTTTAGAGGTTTAGAGGTTTAGAGGTTTAGGGTTTAAGGTTTAGGGTTTAGCTTGCCGCCTCCTCATGTGCTTCCCTGTGTGCCTTCTTCGCGCACTTGGCATGAAAACCCGGCCTCGTACCAACCATGAAGAAGCGCCTTGCTGCCAGATCTGGCGGTATGTGGTGGTGGGCAGCGCTATTGCTGGGAGCCTAGAAATCGCTTTCTGGGTCTACTCGCAGGGTTTCGGGTGACCTTGGGGACAATCTTTGGGTTTAGGGATTAAGGTATTAGCAAAAACTTAGAAAGCCCTGCAGATTGCTTAGATGTATCGGGACAACTTCTGGGAGATCCTGGCTTAGAACACCACTAGGACGGGCCCAGAAGATGTGTGCATGTAAAGAGTCCCCTTCGAAAGTGAGCTCAAAGGGCTGACGTGTCCTATCTGGGCCCTGAAACTGGTGCAGGGGTGCTAGGGTTTCCGTGGATCTTTCTTTAGTTGCTTCTGGACAGCTCCGTGCCTTGCAGCTGCAGCAGGCCCCGTGTCTAGGACCCGGGGTAGGTCTTTCATTCCCATTTTTTGGGGGCGGTTTAGGTTCCCTTCTAAGCCCCTTTACACCCACAAGGGTGTCCAGCTGTAGGTGTGGTGAATTGTGAGATTTTTTGTGAGTTTCAACGTGCTGGGTCGACAAATTGGCAACGTCTGCGGATGAGTTCGCACATGCACTGACCTTCTCTTCCCAGCCCAGATCAGCAGAAGCCTTAGGTACCCTAAGCTACAAAAGGGGTGCTTTCTGGGAACCTGCCAGGGGATCGACACGACACTGGACCCTAAACCCTAAACCCTGCTGCTTTCTAATTACTCCCAAAGTTTTGGGAAATTGAAGTCCAACACCTTGCGTAGCCAAGTGTTGGGTTTCAGGTTTTCGGGTTTAGTTTTAAGGGTTTAGGGCGAAACCTGACATTAGCTTCCCCAACCAAACCTAAACCTGACCCCTCATATAACCCTGAACCAGATGAGGAGGATGTCCTGTCCGCGGCTCCCCTGGAGGCGGTGATGGCATTTCTGGGGCAAATGCGCTCAGACTTCGAGGCCCGGCTGCGGGCCCAAGAGGCCGAGCTTCAGCGCCTGCGAGTCGCTGGCAGGTTGGGATGTCAGGAGGCAGTCGCAAGCAGAGGATGGCTGCGCCATCCTGCTGTTCCAGCAGGATTTCCGCCGTACCCAACCGAGGCGGACCTGAAGGCGAAGGCGCCCCAGTCGGCTGAAGCCTGGCGGCGGGCCGACCTAAGTCCCAAGTATCGAGAGGCAGATGCAGCTGAAACCCAAAACCCTCATCACCCTAATCACCCTAGTCACCCTAATCACCCTAATCACCCTAATCACCCTAATCACCCTAATCACCCTAATCACCCCAATCACCCTAATCACCCTAATCACCCTAGTCACCCTAAACCCTACACCTTAATGACCAAAGCCCAAGCAAGAGGTCGGCGCCATCCTCACCCCCTCCACGGCAGCTCGGAATGCACATCAGGGCCCAAGCTTGCCAAGCCTTACTAGGAACCTGAACTTGGAGGACCCCGGCGCAAATAATCACCAATGGGGTTTAGGGTTTAGGGTTTTGGGTTTAGGGTTTAGGCTTTAGGGTTTACTTGGAGGACCGGCGCACTTAGTAAGTAGGGCTATAAGTACCTCAATTAGGCTTGTAAGAAATTACAAGTATAGTTACCGTACTTGCAACCCCACTTGCGAAGTCCCCTGATCCTTTAAGAAATGTTCGTTTATGTAGGTTTGGGGTTACCGGGGTCTCGGGTATTGTTAGAGTAGTATTCTAGCACACTTATAAGTAGCTTAGAAGATATAAGCTTCCGGTATGATACTGAATAGGCAAGGTTTGGGGTTCTTAGGGAGGCTTTGACGTTGAGGGCTACAAGCTTAGCTTTCCGGCATTAAGACATTGGAGTCACCACAGGATACCAGTTATCGTAAGTAAGATGTTTCAATGCATTCTCCTGTTCATTGCCCTTCGGCATGTCCTCCACTTTCAGTATAGATCTAGGTGGTCTTGTTACAGGCGTCGAGTGGTTTCGTGGCAATCGTACAGAAATCCTGAACCTCCTGAAACTCTTTGATCAACCGACCCTGCCTTGTGAACGTCGCTCGTATGTGTTTACGGCGGCTGCCCGAAAGAGTATTGACACCACGACATATGCGAGTGTAGGAAGCAAGTAGTGTCGGCACCGCTGGAGCGGCGCTGTGATTCAATCCAAGCATTTGCCTGAAAGCCACCGAAACTCTAACCCTGATGCTTTAAGGGTCCCAAGAACTATTGCTACACGGGGAAGAATTCTGCCTACGAAAGCCAGAAAGAAGTACTCAAAGTACGAGGCTCTCGTCCGAATTAGAGGCCACATCCCCCCAAAAATCGTCAACTTCCTGTAGGTTAGTGGTTTGGAGTTTTGGGTTTAGGGTTTATCTAGGGCTTCGGGCTTAGGGCTTGGGGTACAAAAGGGTGGTAAAATAATAATAATAATAAAAATAATAATAATAATAATAATAATTAATAATAATAATAATAAGACCCAAGCAGAATGGATGTCACAGATTTGCCTGCAAGGATCCCGTGACGCAGCTGCTGCTGTCGGGCGCGCTGCAGCTACCTTAGAGTGCCTTTCCAACCTCAGCAGGAGAAGCCATCTTATTTGAGGGAAGTCAGGGTTTAGGGGTTTGGGGTTTAGGGTTTAGGGTTTAGGGTTTAGGGTTTAGGGTTTAGGGTTTAGGGTTTAGGGTTTGGGGGTGCTTGGTTCCTTAGTATGGACATGAACACTGCTCAGACCTGCGAAAGCCAGGGAGTTGTGTTCGTGCCCATGGTCTTGGAGGCCACTGGGACGTGGGAGAAAGGTGCGGCCTTTGTGCTCCGGCACATCTCGCGAGCGGTGGCCTCGCGACAGGGCGAGGAGCCGAGGAGCCGGCCGCTGTCCATGCCACACTGCTCCAGGAGCTTTGTGTCCTCGCGCGCGGCTTCCGGGCCAGAGCTGCAATGAGACGCAGGAGTGAAGTCGTTGCCTATCTGGCCAGCCACTGGAAACCTTGCTCGTGAAGCTTCCTCCGCCTCCCACAGACTCTCGCATGCCTGCCGGGCCTCCGCTGGGTCTTACGTCGTGTTACGGCCCTTCGGCATGCATGGTGCTTGAGTTCTCAAGGGACGCCGGAAACTCACGCGGGTGTCGGGGGCCTCGCCCTACGGCCCACCATGCCCTCTGCTGCGTTGTCGGGGTGGACGTATCCCGCATCACTGGGTGTTTCACGCAGTTTTTCATGTTGCCCTAGTGCTGCTCCTGGAGCCCAACGTGGCGGAGCTACTTGTAGTTTAGGGGGCAGGCTTGCTGTTCAGTTTTGTGGAGTTTAGCCACTTGGCTCAAGAGCCTGGTCACGATCCTGTACTCCGGAGTCCTAGGACGTCTGATGCATGGGCAGCATGTGGCATGGTGGGTGTTGGTGGTTCAGCTGGTCCCTAACCTTCTTTACAGAGTTCTGAAGTACGTATGGGGTATGTAAGGGTTCCCCAACTACGGACCTATACTAAGGGATCATGTAACTACCCTAAAACCACAGAAACCTAGCAGGCCCTGGACCAGTTGCAAAGCGATAATCCAAAGCGATGATTCGCAAATACAATGTCGTGCTGGGCTTGCCGACGCAAACTGATCGCTGCACCCCTAAACTCTAAACCCTAAACCCTGCACCCTAAGCCCTGCTTTGAACCTTGCGCGGATGGGATGTTTGCCCAGTTTAGCACACCAAGGCGGCGCAAACCATGCACGGTTACGCTGGGACGGGCGGGGCTCCGCGTACGAAAAACAAAATACATTCCTTATTTTCATCGTTTCGTGTATCATCTCGCTCTTGCGAGTTTTTGCATGTCTTCATTTGGGGTTAGATGTTGGGTTCAGGGTTTAGGGTGTAGGATCCTGTATATATCCCGTCTATGTACTGAACCTATAAGACCCCAAAACCACCTCTGAGGTGCGCTCTGTACTTTGCGGGCGGAGGCGTCCTTGCCGCTCTGGGCCGGTAGCACAAGGCGGACAAGGGATTTTGATGCCTAGGGTTTTGGGTTTAGTGTTTAGGGTTTAAGGTGTGATGGCTGGTTGAAGTTTTGAGCTTGTAGAGCTGTAGAAGTTTACAGGAGAAATGCATAGGCATGATCTGCAAAGCTTATGAGTTCACAAGCACAACTGGATATAAGGTGGAATATCGAATATGTTATTACTCCTGATAGTTGAGTTGCGTACCTAGCAGATATGTTTGACTTGGCTGGCTTTGGGAATAGAACTTTCTCACAGACTCCGAGATCGCAGCTCGCACGCTTGCGAAAAGAGCCAGACCTCGCGCTGCCTTGGCTCTAAACCCTGAAGCCCCATAAAGAGTCGGGGGTGGTTCTATGCATAAACATCCTGATCGAGGCTCCCTCCCAGGACTACTGTGAGAGTTTCGGAAAATCAGGGTGACCCCCTTTTTTTTGGGGGGGCTCCCATCATAATGTCGAGGGTGTAGAACGGCTACCCATGTCATTCCGGAGTCGCGTCGCAAGATGCGGTTTAGGGTTTTGGGCCTTAGGGTTCAGGGTTTAGGGTTTAGGGTTTAGGGTTTAGGGTTTAGGGTAGATGAACCGTAGGACCCCGGCTTTTTGGAGATTGCCATACCCTTTCGGAGACTTCCGCCAATGACCAGAGGGCCCCTTCTGACCTCTTGCTTGAGGAGTAGCGTCACATCGCCGCTGTATCAAGGAGTACGTCTTTGAAACTTACCTACATCCTTAGTGTATATATGTAGGAGTAGAGTCTCGGGGGTCAGATGGCTCTGCAGCTTCTCCTCGCCTTCCTGGCCCTGCCACTTGCACTTGGACAACTCTCCGACGTCGTGTCGGCACGCAGCTTCGACGAGTATGTCCAGGATGTGGAGCCTTGCAAGCTTGTTTAAACCCTAAGCCCAAACCCCAAACCCCAATTCCCAATTCCCAAACCCCAAACCACAAACCCCAAACCACAAACCCCAAACCCCAAACCCAAACCCTAAACCCTAAACCCTAGACCCTAAACCCTAAACCCTAAACCCTAGACCCTAAACCCCAAACCCCAAACCCTAAACCCTAAACCCAACAAGGGCAAACGGGCACCATTGGCCCCCCCACCCCCCCCGCAAGGAACGGCACGCGCTGTACATGCGGCACGGCAACGACCAACTGCGAGCTGCCGTAGCAAAGGCCGAGGAGCTGAACAAAGACAAGGTTGTCCTCTATCATGTGGCCAGTCGAGGGTTTTAAGTTTAGGGTTTAGGGTTTAGGGTTTAGGGTTTAGGGTTTAGGGTTTAGGGTTTAGGGTTTAGAGGGGTTGTCCTCTATCATGTGGCTCAGTATCCCAGTCAAGGGTTTTAGGTTTAGGGTTGATGGGTTCAGGGTTTAGGGTTTACGTAGGGTGTTGTCCTCTATCATGTGGCTTCGCACTTAAAGGATCAGGGGACTTAGTAAGTGGGGTTCTAAGTAGGGCGGCCCTTGCATATGCAGTACAATACTGGGGCTGCACATTTCGTTTCCTTGTTCTTTTCGTTCATTCGCGCACTCACCACTTTCTCTCACCCATAAACTCGTTCACTTCGTTCATTTAAGGGTCTATAAATAATCGTACTTTGCAACCCCCTTTCAAGCCCCTAAATGCTGTACAAAAAGGCCCACTTCATGAAGTAAGGGCCTGTTCTCACTTCACAAGGTACCCAAATTGGCAGTAAAACCGCCTTGAAGATGCGTTATCCTCAAGGGCGGGCACTTTAGGACCAACTTTGAGGTGAACCAACAGTACTTCTAACCCTACTTACTAAGTGCCCCGAGTTGCCCTTAGTGGTAATATAGGGGTCGGAATCATTACTGTTGGTATTCCCTTGTGGCCCCTCAAAAAATATGCCTTAATACCCCCCCCCCCCCCAACACCCTGTTCCAATTATCAAGGCCCCTGTTTTGACTCAAGGTGATGCCCCTCTACGGATACTTGATGTCGTGGCTCGCGCATGGCATCATGGCCAAAGAGCCCCTCCGGTGGCAGAGGGGTGCCCAGACGTCGGGCGTTGCTGCCGAGCTGCCGCAGATGCTGCGCATGTGGGAGGAAGGCGTCTAGGACCCAGTGGTATTTCGGGGTTTCCTTTCACAGCAATGGTGCATATATTCTACATTTTGGGGTTCACCTTTGCAGAAACGAGAGTCAAGCCCCTTGAACACAGACTGAAGGGTACCCCTGGTTGCCGCGGGAACCAGGGTGCGGGACCCCTATCCCCTAAACCCTCTAGACTAAACCCTAAACCCTAAGCCCCAAACCCTAAACACTAAACCCTACAGCCTATATAAACCCTAAACCCCAAACCCTAAACCCCAAACCTAAACCCCAAATCCTAAACCTTGAACACTTCAGGTATGGACTTCCCCACCTTCGCATTGTGCCTGGCGATTTTGAGCACATGCTTTTGCCCTCTTTCGCTAGGAGCCTGGGATCCTCCATACTTACCGGGCTTGAGGGTTTAGGGCGTTTAGGGTTTAATTCGGGTTTAGGGTTGAGTTTTTGGGCTTTCAGGGGTTTGGGGTTTAGGGTTTAGGGTTTAGGGTTTAGAGTTTAGGGTTTAGGGTTTAGGGTTTAGGGTGTAGGGTGTAGGGTTTAGGGTTTAGGAACAGTCTTGCATAGAATACGTAGCCTGCACAATCGTTAACTTATGGAGAATACCTCGGGGACCAGGAAAGTAACCGCAAGCCTCGCAAGCGCCAAACTCTAAACACCAAGACCCCGAAGCCTGCAAAGCCCCAAGCCCTTAAACCCGATTCCCTAAACTCTAAAATCCCCAACCCAATCTCTATAAGGCCTACCAGGACGGGCTGTTATGCCGTTATGCCCTATAACTTAAACCCTAAACCCTAAACCCTAAACCCTAAACCCTAAACCCTAAACCCTAAACCCTAAACCCTAAACCCTAAACCCTAAACCCTAAACCCTAAACCCTAAACCCTAAACCCTAAACCCTAAACCCTAAACCCTAAACCCTAAATGGTATCTCCAGCAGAGGCACAACGCATCTCTCTGTGCGCACAAGGAAAAGCGAAAGGTGCGCGAGGCGGATCCACAGCAGGCTCAGGCACGGGAGCTGCCATTTGGGGCTTTTAGGGTTTAGGGTTTAGGGTTTAGGGTTCAGGGTTTATAGTCAGTTCATAAGGTTTATAGGGCGTGTTGTTTGGGGTGTAAGGGTTTTGGGCTTTGGGTTAGTTTTGAGTGATTGGGCTTCGGGTTCAGGGTTGTGGCTTTGTAGGGTTTAGGGCTTAGCTGGTACGCATCTCTGAACTGGCTGAGCCCATGTGCCAGTAATCTTGCATAATGCCTCCTGGGTTGGGGTTAGGGGTTTAGGGTTTAGGGTCTAGGGTCTAGGGTGTAGGGTCTAGGGTCTAGGGTCTAGGGTTTGGGGTGTAGGGTGTAGAGGTCTAGGGTGTAGGCTTTAAGGTTTAGTGTTCAGGGTTTAGGTTGAGATCGGCTTTAGCAGGACTCGCAATCGCTGTCTTGACCTGGAAGGTACTGGGTGATGGCGACTGGAGCAACTACTATCAAACCGGACAGGGCTTCTACGACATCTCTTACGTCGCGACCTCCAAGAATATTGGCAGCCCAGAGGTACCCTTCTCCCTTTTTTTGGGTTCAGGGTTTAGGGTTTAGGGTTTTGGGGTTTAGGGTTTAGGGTTTAGGGTGGTTCCCTCATAAAGTAAGCAACCCCCAAAAAAGGGTGCCCTTATTACAGTATGGTTGCTGGGCTACCAAGGAAGTACAAGGATTGCAACGACCTCGCGCCTGGTTTTCACTTCTGCCCATGGGTAGTTGGCCCCAGAATCCTGAAGTACGGGTTTTATTGTTTAGGATGGGCCCGGAGGCTCAACCCTAAACCCTAAACCCTAAACCCTAAACCCTGAACCCTGAACCCTGAACCCTGAACCCTGAACCCTGAACCCTGAACCCTGAACCCTGAACCCTGAACCCTGAACCCTGAACCCTGAACCCTAAACCCTAAACCCTGAACCCTGAACCCTGAACCCTGAACCCTAATGACAACAGGCGTGCATATTATATTGTAGTTCACACGCCTGTTGCGCGCACACCGTATAAAATGAGTGCGTCCGTGAGTGATTGGTTAACCCGTGTTCTCTGTTAGTGCTTTTATGGGAGATTCTGTAGCTAGATCTGTGAGCACAAGAACACCTGTCATCTGTGGGCCAGTTATGCCGTCGTTTCACTCACTTCATTAGTACTGTCATTCTCTAGACACAATACGCGCATTAAAGTGAATACATGAGTGCACAACTTTGTAATTAAAGAAGCGATCGCAGAGAATCCAAGGTGTTACAATATTAATAAAGGTGTAATAATATTCTACGGGATTCACTCACTTGTATTATTATAAGGACATAGAATTATTAACTGGGGGATTTCCTCACATCCAGTATTTGCCCCTTGACAGGCTTATAATTACCCTGAACCCTAAACCCTAAACCCTAAACCCTCAACCCCAAACCCTAAACCCTAAACCCTAAACCCTAAACCCTAAACCCTAAACCCTAAACCCTAAACCCTAAACCCTAAACCCTAGCCCTGTAACTACCCGGAGACTTAGGGTTGACGCCTAAACCCCGAAGTACCGAAACCAAGCGCTAACCTTCAAAACCCTGAGCCCTAAGTTTCCTAAGCCCGTCAACCCTAGGGTTTAGGGTTTAGGGTTTAGGGTTTAGGGTTTAGGGTTTAGGGTTTAGGGTTTAGGGTCTAGGGTTTAGGGTTTAGGGTTTAGGGTTTAGGGTGTAGGGAAACCTCGAAGCCTTGAAACCTGATTGCTGCGATTTGGTGCTTCTGCTTCCAGCCAGCCCTTTCCCTTTCGTGCAGCATGGACCAGACTCCCTGTTTAAAGGTTAGGCTGTAGGATGTAGGGTTTAGGGTTTAGGGTTTGGGGTTGGGGTTGAGGGTTTAGTAGGGGGTGTTGTTCCCGGGATTTGGCAGTTGAGGGTTTAGAGTGTTGGGGTGTTGGGGGGTTTTCGGGCACAGGCGGTTTGGGGTTGGGAGTCTCCTGGTGTGCGTTACTTAGAATAGGGATACCCTTTCATGTCTCCCAAGGTTCTCACTGTATGAACCACCCAAAAGGTACCCCAAGAGCCCTAAGCCAAGCGAAGCCAATATACCTGGGTTTAGGGTTTAGGGTTTAGGGTTACTGGAACCTCCCAGGTGTATTCCCAACTGCAGGAAGACAACAAGAATGTTGGCCCGCTCATGGAGGAAGCCTTGCACATTGCAGCCCCACAAATCCCCAACTTCAAGCCCTACATCAGGAGCAATAATATGGGGGTTTAGGGTTTAGGGTTTAGGGTTTAGGGTTTAGGGTTTAGGGTTTAGGGTTTAGGGTTTAGGGTTTAGGGTTTAGGGGGTGGGGTATCCTGAAAGGTTCCTATAATGATGGTGATAGCACCATGGGTGTATTTTCGGGAATCCCAGTAGGGAAGTGCCCAGTACCCATATAGTTTCGAATCGTCTGGGGGGGAAGGGGGGGGAGTGATAATGCTCACAAAGATGTAGCGACTCCCATCCTTCATGGCCTGCGTGGTGGAGTTTTTGTGCCCGAGAGGACCTCTTAAATTCGCACGACAGACCCTAATTCCTACCTGACACCCCAATTGCCTACGGTTTCGTAGTAAGTGCCCCCGCCCCTATTTAGTGGGTAGATTCCTTAAAACTGTACTGTAGGTAAATAGGGTCCCGGGTAAACACACTGGGAGTCTGCTGCGGAGTTTGGGGGAAGGGGGGAAGGGGGGGAGTTCAGGGTTTAAGCTTTAGGCTTTAGGGTTTATAGGGTTTATAGGGTTTATAGGGTTTATAGGGTTTATAGGGTTTATAGGGTTTATAGGGTTTATAGGGTTTATAGGGTTTATAGGGTTTATAGGGTTTAGGTTTAGGCTTTAGGGTTTAGGGCTTAGGCTTTAGGGTTTAGGGCTTAGGGTTTAGGGTTTAGGCTTGGGGGGGAGAAGGAAGGGAGGTTGTGCCGAAAAGGAGTGTCATGCTTGTTGAACCGAGTTCGTCCTGCCGGAAATGAAGCTGAAGGTTTTCCGGAGAGGGTTTACTGCTTAGGATTAAATTTAGGGTTTAGGGTTTAGGGTTTAGGGTTTAGGGTTTAGGGTTTAGGGTTTAGTTTTTAAAGCCTAAACGTTGAACCTCGAGAACCCCAAACCCTGAGAGGAAGCGCGTCTCAAAGCATTCGGCGTCGGAGCGGGCGCGCATTTTGCCCAGTATTTAGACGAGCAGGCTGGGCATATGGATCAGCCCCAAAACCCGTAAACCTGAACCCTAGACCCCTTAAACCCTAAACCCTAAACCCTAAACCCTAAACCCTAAACCCTAAACCCTAAACCCTAAACCCTAAACCCTCAATCTTCACGCCCATCAGACTGGAAAGTAGACAAAATTGGGGTGCCTTTGTGGGATCCGTATTCTAAGGGGGATCTTGCCCTACTCGGACCGTTTGGGATCTATGCTAAGGGGCCCTTATTCTCGTAAACTCCCAAATCACAAAGTAAGCCTAAACCCTCAGCACCCTATAAACCCTGGAAATCCCTAAAGACCCTATGAACCCTAAATCTTCTTGAAGCCCTACAAACCCTAAAAACCCTATAAACCCCAAATACCCTGTAAACTCTAAAAAACCCTATAAACCCTAAATGCCCACAAACCCTAGAAACCCTAAAAATCCTAAGAAACTAGAAGCCCCTATTCACCCTATAACGCGAAAAGGCCCGTAAACCCTACAAGCCCAAGAACGCCTATGAAAACGAGAATCAGAAACCCTACAAACCCTTAGAACCCTATAAACCCTATTAAGCCCTAAAAGCCCTCAAGACCCTTCGACCCTATAAATCCGAAACGCCCTATGAACCCTATTAACCATATAAAACCCAGAAGCCCTCAAAACACCCTAGAAGCCATTTGGGGTTCAGGGTTTTGGATTTAGGGTTCAGGGTTGAGGGTTTAGGGTTTCCGGTTCCGGGTCTAGGGTTGAGGGTTTAGAGTCTTCCGGGCTCGGGGTCGTGTGGCAACTACCCCAATTAAGTGGGGTTCTACCCCCTAAGCTCTCTGCACCCTCACCCTCGCAACTCTCAACCCTCGCTTGCAACTTTTTCCCGAAAGCTTCAGCAAAGGGCTCTTCGGAAACAACAAGTTCGCCCAAGCACACCAGCCCACCACCACCACACTGCCATCACCACACTAATCACTACGCTACCACCACACTAGCACCACCACACTTCCATCACCACACTACCACCACCACGCTACCATCACTACACTACCACCACCACACTACCATCACCACAGTACTATCTCAGCTGCATTGCTTCTGTACGCTGTCTATTAAATTCTCTCTCATTTCTTAGGCTGGGGTGGGTTTCGCCGCGGCTAGCGCGATGCACCCCTCTGCGGGGATCGTGCGTGTCGGAGCGCTCCCGCTGTGAGTTTTCGCACATTTAGGATCTTACGCATGCACCCTTTGCGGGGATCATGCGTGTCAGTGCGCTCGCGCTGTGTGTTTTCGCACATTTTGGATCTTACGCGTGCACCCTCTGCGGGGATCGTGCGTGTCGGATGTGCGTTTTCGCACATTTTGGATCTTACGCGTGCACCCTCTGCAGGGATCGTGCGTGTCGGAGCGCTCCCGCTGTGCGTTTTCGCACATTTTGGATCTTACGCGTGCACCCTTTTGCGGGGATCGTGCGTGTCGGAGCGCTCCCGCTGTGCGTTTTCGCACATTTTGGAACTCAACCGCGCGCCCTCTGCGGGGATCGTGCGTGTCGGAGCGCTTCCGGTGTGCGTTTTTGCGTATTCTTGAGTGGTCTGTTGAACCCTCTGCAGGGATCCTCTCTGCCGTCGACACCGCGTTGAGACTACACTACCGATCTACTTCTAGCCTACTACACCACACCACGGCACCACGATCACCAACACAACCAACTATACGTGTCAGTTGAAATCTTCGCACGGAGTGCTTTCGGGATAAGCGGTGTCGAGTTGAATGTCGAGGGGCACGGGAGCTCGAATACTGACTCTGATATACTTGTCATGTAGGGAGTGAAACCCGAACCTTTAGGGTTTAGGGTTTAGTGTTGGGCCCTGGGCGTAGTGTTTTGGGCTTGAAATTAATACCCAAACCACAAACCCCAAACACTAAACCCCAATCCCGTCTGTGCGCAGGTCGGGCACGACTGGCAAGACGCCGTCTTTCCCCACAGCTACGACGGGATGGCGACGGTAGGCGTCCAGGACAGATTCTAGGCTCGGCTCGTGTGAAGAGTTTAAGGTTTTTGTTGCTCTTGCTAGTACCAGGTTTCTCCCTTTAAGCCTAAACCTTACCCTAAACCCTAGACCCTAGACCCGAGACCCTAAGCCCTAAACCCTAAACCCTAAACCCCCAGCCCTTGACGCGAGAGCGACTCAGACCAAGGACTCCTCCAGGCAGACATCAACTTGCTGGGAAGCGCGGTGAGCAGCGCCTGGCAGAGCTCCATCCCAAGCACCTGGGCCCAGTCCGCTTACTTCCAGGATGCTTCTTTGGCGCTGTAAGATTTAGGGTTTAGGGTTGTTTGGGGTTTGGGGTTTAGGGCTTAGGGTTGTGGCTCGTCGCCCACGTGGTACTTAGGTGTAGGGTTGGGGTTGAGGGGTTCAGGGTCGGGTAGGTCACCTGTGATCTTTTTGCGGAATTATTAAGCCCGAAAGCCCGAAGGTCAGCCTTTTATCAGGTAAACTCAGCCGGTGAGGTTTATGGCGATCTGAATGCCGACCATTTTTCGCAGTACTCCTTTCAGCCCGATTTTGGAGACCGCTCGGCTCTGCTTGATCAAGTGCTCTTGAAGTTGAATCCTGGACCGGAGGCTCTCCAAAAGGTCCACAACCTGCTGTCCTTACTCAAATGCTCCGCGCAGATGCGCTTTCCGATCTACCAGGCGAACTTCGGGCGGAGGCCTTGCAAGATCCCCCCCCCCCCGTCAGGTTTCGGGTTTGGGGTTTAGGGTTTAGAGGGCTACTGAGGCCTCTGCTGACAGTGACCCTGAAACCTTAACCATCGAAGGCAGAAGATCATGGAGCGATGTTGGAAAGGATCCGCGGAACCTTTTCCACCGGAGCCTGCGCCTGCACCCGAACCCTAAACCCTAAACCAACCCCCAAGTGCTAGAATCCTCTAGGTAGGACCTTGGGACATTTCATATTATCCCTTACTGGGGTTCAGGGGGTCGGGATCATATATATGAACATTTTTCAGGAATTTATTCCAGAAACCCTCAACCGGGTACTGCTACTTTGAGATACCCTACCCATCACAGGGGGCTTAGGGGGTTTATGGGGGGTTATGGGGGGGGGGGGGGGGGAGTCTGCGAGTGTGGGGGGGGGGGGGGGGCTATGAGTCTACGAGTCTGCGAGAGGGCAAGAGTGTGTTCACGGTGGAGGTCTTACTTGCGGGTTCCAGACAGTTGCGAAGTCGTCGTAATTGGGGTTACAAGCCAACTTATACTTGGGTAACTTCTATAGGCTGTATGGTATAGTATACACTAAGTCTCATCCATGAAACCTTCAACTAGGTTTCAGGGTATATACCTGTGCACCCATTTGCGAGGATGCGCCGAAGATGGATCTTGACACCGTAGCAAGTGCGCGAACGAAGGCTGGGAGAAGCGCCGATTGTAGGGCCTTGAAGTGGGAGGATTCTTTAGCTAAACACCCTGAAACCCTAACCTCTAAACTTTAAACCCTAAGCCCTAAGCCCTAAACCCTAAACCCGAAACCCTAAACCCTAAACCCTAAACCCTAAACCCTAAACCCTAAACCCTAAACCCTGGAGCCCGTCACCATCCTGGTGGGGTCAGGAAGCCGCGACCGCGCTACAAAGCGGGGGCTTGGCTACCGATGATGAGACACGGGGCTCCCCAGACTGTCTGGTATGTAGGGTTTAGGGTTTAGGGTTTAGGGTTTAGGGTTTAGGGTTTAGGGTTTAGGGTTTAGGGGTTTAGCGGTTTAGAGGTTTAGGGGTTTAGGGGTTAGGGTTTAGGTTTAGGGATCCTACATGGGGGTTTACGAGGATAGGGGACCCCAAAAGTAGCCTCCCAAATAGTAGGCTTCCCTTATAATAGGGCCTCCTAATTTCGTAAACCAACATATTTTCAAGGGGCTTAGGGGTTTAGGGGTGTAATTAGGGTGCAGGGGTCATAAGCTATAAGGGTTTCAGTTTAAGGATGTAGGGCTTAGAGGGTGCGTATAGGGGCTGAGGATTTAGGGGTTTGGGACAGGTTTTACTTTCACAACAGCAAGCCAAGACCACAGTAATGCGTCTTTTCAGCATGATTAAAAGGGGAGGCATAGCAGCACTCTTTGAGGGGTCTGAGAGGTTCTAGTACGTAGCTTCATATGCCTTACATGGTATCTAGTGTTTAGGGTTTGGGTTTACGACAGTGTTGCTGTCGGCAGATTAGGCAAATGTTTCGGAGTTTCTGGCTTGCGGGCTATGGGGTGCATTGTGTTGAGGGTCCTTCGCAGATATCGGTTGAGAACACGCAGGTTGTGTAAGGTTTAGGCCCAGTGGCTGTGAGCGCCCTAGAAGAATGGCGCAAGACCCGCAGGAGCTTTGGGCATGTATTCCGACAAGGGTGCACAAGGGCTTAGTGAGGCTTAGTGCAGCAACCCAGGCTTTTCCAGGGTACTCCTGCAAGTGGTGCTGCTGGCGAACGCGGCCAATGAGCTGGCATATGTTAGTACAGACTGGAACAAGAAGAACGGCCAGCCACCTGGCCACGAGCATGAGGATTGGAGGGGGATCAGTTTCGTGGATGCTTATAACAAGTTGAAGAACACGGACCACGGAGACAACTTTACGGCCAGGGTTTTCCTAAGAAGGGAGCCCTTCTTTGTCGAGAACTCCGTCAAGGTCGTTGCTTACAGCCAAGTCTTCACCGACGAGACGTTCATGGAGTTTGCAGAGAGCTCCTGGAATGCCAGTAGTACCCCTATTCCCTCCTTGTTTTGGGGGGTTAGGTTCCCTAGTAAAGCCCCATCTTGAATAGAAAGAGATGGGAGTTTCCGAAATCAGGGGTACCTTATTGGGGTCCTTCTGATAAAGGGATCCTACTCTTTGGCGATTTATATTAGCCCCCCCCCCCGCCCCATTTTCGTAAACTCCCAGCAACTTAGGCGTCCTGAACGACATCCGGCTCTTGCTGCCCACAGCGCCCAAAGAGGTGTCGGACTACGGGTGGATGCTGAGAGTGGGCATGGTCCTGGGCCTTGTTTTGCTCCTTAGATGCCACCCTTATTCCTTTTCTTCGAGTTAGGGTTTAGGGTTTAGGGTTTAGGGTTTAGGGTTTCGGGTTTAGGGTTTAGGGTTGACTGTCCACGAAACAAAATTAGTCGGCGTCCGTTTTTCAGTTACTTTTGAAGCCCAGAACTTTCAACGCTCAACCACCTCAAACCGCCCTCCGCCCTAAACCCTAAACGAAACCCTAAAGGCCAAAAGCCAAAACCCTAAACCTGCAGCAGTAAACCATAAAACCGCCCTAAGCCCCAGGTATATGGCACCCTATACCCCCTAAATCCCTGAACCCTAAAACCCCAAACCCCAAACCCTAAACCCTAAACCCGAAACCCGAAACAGTAAACCCTAAACCCGAAACCCTAAACCCTAAACCCAGGCTCGTGGCCTGCCTCGGGTACAGGCGCTTGTGCCTGAGACCGCCGCGGGCCGCAAGGTCGACCCATGATGTGGTGGAGCTCCCGGCGAGGGTTTAGGGTTTAGGGTTTAGGGTTTAGGGTTTAGGGCTAAGGGTTTAGGGTTTAGGGTTTAGGGTTTAGGGTTTAGGGTTTAGGGTTTAGGGTTTAGGGTTTAGGGTTTAGGGTTTAGGGGGCTTATGGCGGTTTAAGGCTTGAATCTTCATAGGGTTCAGGGTTTCGATTATTTAAATAGGCGTGGCTGGCGTGTGAGGAGTGACAAAAAGCGGGACGGCTTGGCTGCCTTACTTAAACCGGGTAGTTTTGTCCGAACTTCCCTCAGCCCTAAGCCGAAACCCTAAACCCCTAGGGTTTGATAAGGGTTTTGGGTTGAGGGTTGAGGTTTTAGGGTTTAGGGGTCTTCCCTCAACCCTAAACCTTAAACCCCCGAAATTCCTCAGAGGGTTGGGTCTGACGATCCCAGAACTTTCTCTGATATGTCTCTTTTCCCTTAAAGGGTTGACGCGGATAATCTTTTGGGAGTATCTTCGGACCCCAAGACCTCCAAAAATGCCTGAATCCCCAGCTCCAAAACCTCAAAGAAACCCTAAAAGCCCTTCAAGATTCCTTATACAGTCCCTATATACCCAAGTAGCCCCTTTACATAACCCCCAAGTACCCCCCTAAGGTCCCTGACCCCAACCCCTAGACCCTAGACCCTAGACCCTAGACCCTAGACCCTAGACCCTAAACCCTAAACCCTAAACCCTAAACCCTTGAAAAGGGCCCAGCAGCCTCTCGGCTTGTGAGGTGAAGAAGTAGCAGGGGAGGGGCGACTCAGGGGTCCCAAGCGATAGTGGGGGTTCTCTTTTCCGCGCCTCCTCCGAAGCAGCTCGGGCGCCTTGGTGGGGGGGGGTTTAGGGTTTAGGGTTTAGGGTTTAGGGTTTGGGGTTTGGGGTTTAGGGTGTAGGGTTGACGGTTGAGGGTTTAGGGTTTAGGGTTGAGGGTTGAGGGTTGAGGGTTTAGGGTTTAGGGTTGAGGGTTGAGGGTTGAGGGTTTAGGGTTTTGGGGTTTTGGGGTTTTAGGGTTTAGGGAGGACCTCAGTGATGTTGGAAGCTGAGGCGGAGGGTTTGGGGCGTAGAGTGTCGGGTAACCCCAAACCCCAAACCCCAAACCCCAAACCCCAAACCCTAAACCCCAAACCCCAAACCCTAAACCCTAAACCCTAAACCTAGGCCTTTAGGATTTTCGGGCTTAGGGGCTTAGGTCTTTTTGCGGCCCATCCTGAAACAACTCATCTGATACCTGCTGCGTCTTCGGCCAGTCCTGCTTTTCCACACCCTAAGCCCTAAACCCGAAACCCTAAACCCTGAACCCTAAACCCTAAGCCCTAAACCCTAAACCCTAAACCCTAAACCCTAAACCCTAAACCCTAAACCCAAGCAACCCCAAGCCGCCCCAGGCAGGCGCAGCCATGCTCCGACGCCTGGCTGCGCAGCCGATGCGCGTGGCGCTTCGCTCTGCGAGGTTCCGTGGGTTTGTGTGTAGGGTTTAGGGTTTAGGGTCTAGGGTTAATTTAGGGTTTAGGGTTTAGGGGTTTAGGGGTTTAGGGGTTTAGGGGTTTAGGGGTTTAGGGGTTTAGGGGTTTAGGGGTTTAGGGGTTTAGGGGTTTAGGGGTTTAGGGGTTTAGGGTTTAGATTGTTTGGGGTTTAGGGTTTTTGTTCAAGGGTTTAGAGCTGCTTGTTCAAGGTTTTCGGGTTGTCTGCAAGGTAAAAGGGTCATAGGTTAGTTATTCGGACTTGCGGGGTCAGGGATGTTTTCCCTATTCGCTTACATCACCATACACTCAGCATTCGAATCTAAACAGACCCTGGACCGTAAACCCTAAAGCCCTGAATGCTATCTTCATTCATATTCTTGCTGTTGCAGGGCTTTGTTCAGTTCTGGGCATGTCGGGTTCATTGACTGGTTCCAGCGTTCTGCTGGTACATGATCGTTTAGGGTTTAGGGTTTAGGGTTGAGTTTTTAGGATTTAGGGTTTCGGGTTTAGGAGCTGATATTCCACAGCAATGTCACAACTACTTGTCAGGCAATATCAGCAATGTCACTATCATAGGCAAAACTAGAAGTCAGAAGAGTAGTATTCCTGCAGCCGTGTCATCGTACAATGGCATGTAATTCGGCAAAGGGCGGTTCAGGGCGCCCTAAACTCTAAGCCTTAAACCCTAAACCCTAAACCCTCAACCCTAAAACCCCCAAGCCGTAGGCCGGTTGTGGGGCGGGGGGGGGGGGGTTTAGGGTTTAGGGTTTAGGGTTTAGGGTTTAGGGTTTAGGGTTTAGGGTTTAGGGTTTAGGGTTTAGGGTTTAGGGTTTAGGTCTCGAGGGTTTAGGGGGAGTCTCGAAGTTGGCGGCTTCGGGTTCAGGCTGTAGGGCATAGTGTCCGGGGCTTTACCAGGCAGGCCTTTGGGGCATTTCAGAGTTTCCCTTGTTGGGTTTAGGCAGATCCTGTTCAAGAATATTTTCTCAGAGGGTGTTCAGGGCCATCCTAGTTTCAACTAGTAGCTAGTAGTCATAGAAATAAGATGAATAGTGGTAACAATACGAGCAGTAGCAACAGTAATAACAATCGTAGGGGCTTGAGGTGTTTTTGCTGGATCGGTCTTAGGGTTTAGGGTTTGAGCGTTGTCGTTGCTTTGGCTTTGAGATGTCCTTGCCGTTGCTGAAGCAGCTTTTGGCCCTGCTGCGTGAAGGGCAAGTGTTGCGTGGAGGTCCCTTTGATATGTCGCGCTGATTCTGTGACATCGTCCGCGCAATGTCCCAAGCATAAGCGTCCTCGCATGCAACGAAAGCCTACCTTTGCCAAATGGGCAGTTGGCGGGATTAGACTTAGAGTGAGAATCACTGGAGGAATGCGATTCAAAGCCAGTGCTTTTGCATTGCACACAGTGTCGTATGACATCTTTGCATGACAGATGGATGGCTAATCACACAAGTACCTAGTTCGCATGGCCAAAAACATGACTTCTTGAAGGCTTAGAGACTTAGAGCCCCCTTTTCCCAATTTCGGGGCAGTTGGTGCTGAGCTGCCGCATCCATGTCGATTCATGTGCAGCTGCTCAGTGGCAGAGAGCTTGCAGTGATTGACTTCGTGCCGGACATGACAGTTGAAGCGTCTCCGAGGCCTGATTCAGTAAGCAGGTCTTTTTTTGGTGCAGCTGCTGTAGACTGTATATTGAACGGTATACAGTGTAATCAATGTTCCGGTAAACCGTTGCTATATGTGTGTATTTCTATATATATATATATATCTGTGTATACGCATATGTATATAGAATAATATATATATATATACATATACACCCACGTCTTTTGAGCCTAGTATAGTACAAGGAGCACAAAAGCAAAAAGAAGGGCCAGGGAGCCACGAGCTTGTGCCACGAACTCGTTGAGGTCTCGTTGAAAGCTTCTTCGAGTTTCTTTGCGTATGGCATGTGGTAAAGTTTCGAAAGCCCTAAGCCCTAAACCCTAAACCCTAAACCCTAAACCCTAAACCCTAAGTCCTAAACCTCGGGGGCATTTTCAGGTTCTCGCCGAGCCAAGCCTCCAAGCTGAGGCGTCTGGCTCAAAACTCCTTGCATACTAATACAACTGAGTGTTTTAGATGTATACATATATATATATATATATATAATATACATACATATATGTATGTATAGTCCATGTAGTACTTCTGCTTTCATACTAGATTGGTCGAATCTACGAATGATCGAATGCTCGAGCTAAGAGTAGACGAATACACGCGCACCGCCCAGGTTCAAGGCCAAGCTCAAGGAGTGTCAGGATGACTTTGACTCCTTGGCCGGCCAGGTGCGCGTGGTGGAGGTGATCTTGGGTGGCTCGGACCCAGAGTCCGCCCTTCTTCCCCCTTTTTTTCTTTGCACCCCCCCCCCCCCCCCCCCCACTAAAAAAAAAGGAAAAATGAAAAATCAAAATAAAGAAGGTTCGGGTTCCCTTAAGCAGCCCCTTAACACACCCAAGAGGGACACCCTTCTTGATTCCCAGCTTTGCTCCTGGGCCTAGGTGGGCGAGCATTGGAGGATGACGGCGCGACGCTGCGGGACGCGGGGCTCCTTGAAGACTGCAAAGTTCAAGTGGTGTCTTGGTAGCCCAGTGGTGCCCATTGTCCCTTTTTTTTTTTTTTTGCTTCAAGGTTCCCTTCCCAAGCAACCGGGCCAAAAAAGGGTACCCTTAGGAGCCCTATTATAATAGGGTTGCTGGGCTACCCAGGTTTTTAAGGAGAACTCTGCCCACTGCGTGTGCAAAGCTGACCTTCCTAAGCAATGCAATGCGGCAGTGTTCTTCAGTGTCGAGCTGCCCAACGACGTCTTTCACATTCCTGCCTATGCATTCAGTAATTGTAGCTTCCTGAGAAAGTTGACAATCCCAAACTCAGTGACACAGATTGGGCCATGTGCTTTCTTCGGGTGCAGCTCTCTGACAACTGTGACCATTCCGAACTCAGTGACGCTGATTGGGAGTTCTGCTTTCAAGTACAGCTCCCTGACCTCGGTGACCATCCCGAACTCGGTGGCACGGATTTTGAGTTCTGCTTTTGCAGACTGCGTCTCCTTGACCTCGGTGACCCTCTCGGACTCTCTGACACAAATTGAACATTCTGCTTTGAAAGGGTGCAGCTCCTTGACCTCAGTGTCCATCCCGAGCTCAGTAACACACATTGGGAGTTGGGCTTTTAGCAAGTGCAGCTCCCTAACCTCGGTGACCATCCCGAACTCAGTGACAGAGATCGGGGCGTCTGCTTTCCGATGGTGCAAGTCCCTCGGGGTGACCATCCCCAACTCAGTGGCAGTGATTGGAGATCATGCTTTTCAAGGGTGCAGCTGTGTGACCGTGCCGAAGTCAGTGTGGCCCATTGGAAACGGTGATTTTGCACACCCCGGAAAGTTCGTTTTCTGATTTCCTTGGACCGTCCTGAATCCGAACAGAGCGAAGAACATCACCGAACAAAGCAGTCTGTGCTTTTCAACGCATTCCTGGCGTGGACTTCTGCATCGTGGCTCTTGCGGCAATTTGAAGCACGCGTGTGGCTCCAGACTGAAGATGTGCTCCCGACTTCCCAGCAAACGCAGGTCTGCGCCATCATCCCTTGTGGAGTCATACCCTTGAAGAAGCCATAACTCAGAGTGAATGTGATGCTACTTCGCCTTTCCAACAGCTATTGCGGCTGCAAAGTTTTCGAGCTCTTGTTCAGAGTTTCAGGCTTAGGCTTGGGGTTCAGCGAGGTTCCCTACTCCCTAAACCGTAAACCCTAAACCCCAAGCCACACGCAGAGCAGGGTGGGTTTCCCACACCTGGGGTTGGGCCCGTCCCCTTGCCTCCTATTGCCACGCACTTGTTGTTCTCCCCTTCGTGCTTATCGCACCAGGGTTTAGGGTTTAGGGTTTCAGAGGGTTTAGGGTTTAGGGTTTAGGGTTTAGGGTTTAGGGTTTAGGGTTTAGGGTTGTATCCCTTTGTGTCTGGCCGCATTCTGGCGTAGGGCGAATCGCTTGCCTGGTGCCCAGCCCCCCTGCACCCTAAATTCATACGGGCTGTGGACCCTATATACACCCTAAACCCGAATTCTCTAAGCCAAGGCCTAAACCCTAAACCCTAAGCCCTAGACCCTAAACCCTAAACCCTAAACCCTAAACCCTAAACCCTAAACCCTACACCCGAATTCTGGGGTTTCTGGTTTACGGTTTAGGGCTTCGGCTGCCCCGCAGGTCTCATGTCAGCCTGGCATCCATCCGATCCCAAGTTCCCGCCACACCGGCGCCCGGCAGAATATCTCTGTTCCCCGCGCAGGCGCGCGGGGAAGGTTTTGGGGGGTTCCATCCGGAGGTTTAGGGGCCGTAAGCCCTAAACCCTAAACCCTAAGCGCTAAGCCCCAAGCCCTAAGCCCCAAACCCTAAACCCTAATTTGGGTTCAAGGTTTAGTTTACTTCGGGTGCAGAGTTTAAGGTTCAGGGTTGCCAATTATGCATTTTAAGTCCCATTTGGACAAAAGACGCACGTTGCTTGTTTTTACGCTGCTGGGGGCAACCTTGGGCTGCGTATCTTCTTGGGGCAACCTTGAACCCTGAACCCTAAACCCCCTTAAACCCCCTTAAACCCCCTTAACCCCCTAAACCCCCTTAAACCCTTGCACCCTAAACCCTAAACCTCTACTCTGTGAGACTCCAGTCAGGAGCACACCGATGGCAGAACATACATGTGTGGAGTTTGGGGATCTTATACTAGGTAGCCCTTGGGACATTTTGTATTTTCCCTTATTCGGGTGTAAGAGGATCATATTCATGAATATTTTTCAGAGGGGTTTAGGGGCCATCCGAGTATATCATCCATCCCCCTGGTCCCTCTCAAAAGTGGTCACCACCACTACAGGATCCATTCTTTGACCCTTTGCTTCTGTACTCACTTGCCCTAAGGGTCCATGTACCTATATTTCATATACTCGACGTTCCAGGAGCTACTATGCTACCTAGCAGCTTTAAATTGCTTGGAGGTCCATGAGTACTTAAAACTGGGGTAAAAAGTAGGGCAGCCAAAGTTATAAGAGGTTCGGACCTGGTTTAGGGTACCTGTATTAGAACCCTACATATAGCTACCCATGAGTGCCCTCAAGTCAAGTGGGATACTAAATTAATAGCTACCCGTGTATCTGGGAGTATTTTTCAGATGTTGTTAAGGGCTGACCTAGCATGGGGTTCCTCTTGGGGAAGTTGCTCCCCAGGGTGGAGGCTTAAGGACTTGTGCCTGCTTCTGTGGGGTACGCACCCGAACAAAATCAGGCTGTGTTTCGTAAAAAGACAGTAGCGAACTGTACAAACGTTGGGGTGCAAGGTTCGGGTATGAATTCGGATTTGGTTGATTTCGGGTTGGTGGGTTTCGGGTTAAATTAGGGCTCAAGGGCTTTTGGGCTTCCATCTTGTCAACGTTTGCTCTAGCGCCTCACCGCGTCGACAGGGTGTAGGGCTGAAATGGGGGTTTTGGGGGTTTAGGGTTGAGGGCATTAGGAGCGGGGTTTGGTTTGTTGTTTCAGGTTCACTGTCCCATGCCAGGTGAGGCGTTTCAGCAGTGTGGAGACACCCAGCAGCACCTATGAAGGGGCAGTATCTATCCTAAACCCTAAGCCCCAAATACTGGGCCTGAACCCCGGGGCCTTAAATCTCTAAGTCCTTAGGCCCCAAGCTCTTAGCCCCCGAAGTCTTAGGCTCCTGAGCTCATGAGCCTGGAAGGAGGAGACCCCTATAAGGCATATTCATATTTAGGGTTTAGGATTTAGGGTTTAGGGCAACCCCTAGACCCTAAACCCCAAACCCTAAACCCTAAACCCCAAACCCCAAATAAGGCACACATATACATAGGGGCCTTAAGAGGGCATCGGCACTGAGGGTCCTCGGGGTCCCTCCTGATCTCCTTTTTTCCCGCACCCCCAGCCTTGTTTAGGGTTTAGGGGTTTAGGGTTTAGGGTTTAGGGTTTAGGGTTTAGGGTTTAGGGTTTAGGGTTTAGATGCGTAGTGGGCAAAAGCAGTCGCTGCGAAATTTCGCACAACTCAGCTAGCCAAGTGTATGTGTGTGTGTGTGTGTGTGTGTGTGTGTCGGCCGCGCAAGGGTGCTTCCGCACATGTTCACGCTTGTTGATGTATGCGCTCACATATGAACATATGCATGCTCACCGTAGTGAAGTGAAAGCACATCTCCCACCCTCATAACCCTTATGGGTGTGCAGGGTCCCTAAAGCCTAAGCCCAAACCCTACACCCTAAAACCGAAAACCCCAAAACCCCAAAACCCCAAACCCTAAACCCTAAACCCTAAACCCTAAACCCTAAACCCCCAAACGCTCTGCTGAGGATCAAGACCCCCGATTTTGGGGCTGAGAGCATCACGGAGGGCACCCTCATGGAGTGGTCGCAGCTCGGCACACCGCACTTTGGAGGGTTTAGGGTTTAGGGTTTCGGGTTTAGGGTTTAGGGTTTAGGGTTTGGGGTCTAGGGTCTAGGGTTTAGGGTTTAGGGTTTAGCCCAAGCCCTATAAACCCCAAACCCCAAACCCTCAACCCTCAACCCTCAACCCTAAGCCCTAAGCCCTAAACCCTAAACCTCTAGCAATACCAAGTCCGCCCCAAAGCTTTTCTCGACAGTGATTCAGGAAGAATGTTGGCGACTTCTGCGCCAAAGGCGAGATCCTGGCGGTGATTGAGACGGACAAAGTCAGCACGGAGGTGCCTAAACCCTAAACCCTAAACCCTAAACCCTAAACCCTAAACCCTAAACCCTAAACCCTAAACCCTAAACCCTAAACCCTAAACCCTAAACCCTAAACCCTAAACCCTAAACCCTAAACCCTAAACCCTCCCTTGCGGTTGAGGGTTGACGGTTTAGGGTTGAGGTTTGGCAGCCCAGTGGTACCCTTTACCCTTTTTTTTTTAATGGTTTCCCTTCTCAAATAGCCTACCCAAAAAAGGGAGCCCTTATCATGATATGGTTCCTGGGCTACCAAGGAGGGTTAGGGTTTAGGGTTCAGGGTTGAGGGTTGAGGGTTTAAGGTTTAGGGTTTAGGGTTTAGGGTTTAGGATGTGGGGTTCGGTGTTTCGGGCGGCCTCCGTTGCTGTGGACGACGCGAGGGTGTTGCATTCCTGACTTGTCGCTTGGGGTTTCCGAGGTCGTGTCGGTTCAAGATTTACTTCGTTGTAGAGTAGGTTTTTGGAGGTAATAGAATCCTCTTGTCATCCCAAAGGTTAGCCTTTAGTTCCCTTAGGTACTGGACAGCTAGACATCTAGAGTACTTCTAGTCTCGTGAGTTTAGTCGCAGATGCTCAGGCTGTGTTTGGTATCGTAGTCCTAGCGGGCCAGGTGACCCCAAGCCCCTAACCCTAAACCCTAAACCCCAAACCCTAAACCCTAAACCCTAAACCCTAAACCCTAAACCCTAAACCCTAAATATGCAGGTGAAGGCGCCAGAAAACGGCATTCTTGAGAAGATCGTGGCTCAAGCAGATGAAACCGCATCTCGGCTTGAAAAGATCGTTCACCAAGTCTCTTGAAGTACCCGGGCTTGGGGTTTAGGGCTCCCTCCCTTTGCCACCCTTCCCCCCCACCCCTCCTCCGCCCTCCCCCGCCCTCTCCCGGTAGGGTTTCAGCATTTTGGGGATACTTTCTTCTTTTTGTTAGGGTTGTAGGTTTTAGCCATTCCGGTTATCCCGACCTCCCAGTCCCTTGCTTATGGTCACATGAAAGTTGTAGGGCCCATATTTTCGGGGCAAGGGGCACCAGATAGGCCCTAAGCTCTCAACCCTAAACCCCGCATTCGCATCCCCAAGGGGGTACCTTTATTCCCCTGTTTAACGGGGCCTTAGGTTCCCTCCGTCATAGCGGCATGAACCGCTAGCCCTTTGACGAATCTCCTTTACACCCTAAACCCTTCAACCCCAAACCTTGAGCCGCAAGCCCTAAACCCTAAACCCTAAACCCTAAACCCTAAACCCTAAACCCTAAACCCTAAACCCTAAACCCTAAACCCTAAACCCTAAACCCTAAACCCTAAACCCTAAACCCTAAACCCTAAACCCGACGGCCTTCAGGGCATAGGCTGTGTGGTTTGAGCAAGTTTCGGGCTTAGGCTGCAGTGTTTGAGGCTTTTCTATGGGTGGTTTTATGGGCTCTTAACTTACCGGTTCTGATGTATGGACCCTGAATTTGTATAGGGTATATAAGGGGTATAGAAGGGGTCCCCTTGTAAGGGCTCATACTATGGGACCAAGCAACTAGCCTAAGAGCTTTCGGTTTAGGGTTTAGGGTTTAGGGTTTAGGGTTTAGGGTTTAGGGTTTAGGGTTTAGGGTCTAGGATCTAGGGTCTAGGGTTTAGGGTCTAGGGTTTACGGTTCAGGGTTTAGGGTTTAGGATTAGGTGCTTAGGGTTTTGAGGGGGTTTAGGGGTTTCACAGGCCAGCCCCGCTTTTTAGCCAGGTCCAGGCGGACCAGCTTCTGGCTGTCTTGAAGCCTGGAGGATGCGTGTAGGGTTTGGGGTTTAGGGTTTAGGGTTTAGGGTTTAGGGTTTAGGGTTTAGGGTTTAGGGTTTAGGGTTTAGGGTTTAGGGTTTAGGGTTTAGGGTTTAGGGTTTAGGGTTTTAGGGTTTTAGGGTTTTAGGGTTTTAGGGTTTTAGGGTTTTAGGGTTTTAGGGTTTTAGGGTTGTAGGGTTGTAGGGTTTTAGGGTTTAGAGGTTCAGGCTGTTGAGGGTTTAGGGGTTTAGGGTTCAGGGCTTCGGCAATCGCAGGATACCAGTTTTTTGGGTGCGGTGGCTGAGAGAAACGGTGTCCAATAATTAGTAAATTCAGCAGAGTACACATTCTTGTTTTCTGGAGAGTAGTTTCCATTTTGGGAGTATAAGAGGCTTCCATAAGCTCTTTGCTGATTACACGGCCACATAATTACTCACCTGTAACTGTCCGTGAATAACTTCTTGGGAAGCGCTACAAATCCGTCCAGCCAACAGCAACCCTTTTTACCCTCTGCAACAGCAACCCTTTTTACCCTCTGCAGGCCTGGAGAACTCAGCCAGCAAGTCAACCTTTGGGGTTCCGAAAATGAGGTTCAGGGCTTAGGGGTTGTTCAAGACATCAGAGAAACCCTAAACCCTAAACCCTAAACCCTAAACCCTAAACCCTAAAGCCTAAACCCTAAACCCTAAAGCCTAAACCCTAAACCCTAAACCCTAAACCCTAAACCCTAAACCCTAAACCCTAAACCCTAAACCCTAAACCCTAAACCCTAAACCCTAAACCCTAAACCCTAAACCCTACCAGTAGTATATGGCGTGATCCCAAAACCTTACCAGGATTTCATGTAGCATGGGGGAGGTATAACCACCTTCGGAAGCGAAAAGCCCGAATCCTAGGCTCTAGTTTCGGGTAGAACCCTCAACGCGCAAGCCTCAAACCCTAACTCCCCCCCAAAACTCTACAACCGCAACCAAAACCTAACCCTAAACCCTAAACCCTGAACCCTAAACCCTGAACCCTAAACCCTGAAACCCTAAACCCTAAACCTACTACCTACTAAACCCTAAGCCCCTAAACAAAACAAGTCCTAGCCAGGAGAGCCGCCTCCGAAAGCCGAAGCCCCGGCTGCTGCGCCCGCAGCGGCGCCCGCGGCGCCGGCCGCGGCGCCTGCGGCGGCCCCGGCCGCAGCCCCTGCCGCAGCTCCCGCAGCGGCACCGAAGGCTTTAGGGTTTGGGGTTTAGGGTTGAGGGTTTAGGGTTTAGGGTGGCAGTTTTTGGGTTCTGGGTTGAGGGCGTTTCGATTGGGGTTTTATGGGGCTTTAGGGTTGTAATGAAGGGTTTTAGGGCTCATGGGGCTTAATGTGTTTAGTTTGGGTTGTTTGGGTTTAAATCAGGGATTTTTGTCCCAACCCCTATCTCCCAATCACTAAGCACTTAAGGGGTTTCATGTGTTTAGGGTTTAGGGTTTAGGGTTTAGGGAGGTTTAGGGTTTAGGGTTTAGGGTGTGTCAGGGGAGGGCGCGCGCTCGGGTGTGAAACACCCCGGGCCGCACGCTCGCGTTGCCCGTCAACCCACCCCGGCCACCCAAACTATACTCTATTAGGGTTTAGGGTTTATGGAATTTACTTTCTTGTGCTCTGATGCTTGCTTTGATGTTTTTAAAGTTGCGCTGTTAGGGTTTAAGCTGGGGTTGGGGGTAGCCTCGGCCCTTTTCGGGCCTTCGGCGTGTCAGGGCCCGTAGAGGCCCTTATTTATTTGAAGGTCAGGGAAACCCTTTGTGTCTGCTCCTGGATTCCCCTTCTTTAAGGGCCTCAATTAAGCATCGATTTCTCTACCAAAAAATCGCATGTTTCATTGCGGGTACGGGCATCCTTGGGACCCCCTTCTTTTAGGGGGCCTTTTGAAGCCTTTTGAAGCATTTTGGTGGCTCTTGTCTCTCGGGGCCTTGTTCGGACCTTCGGCGTTGCAGAGGTTTTATTCATTTAAAGGTCAGGGAACCTATTAATGAATTTTTCGCCAATGAGTATTTCAATCGCTAGGTCGGGTTCGGGGTAGCCTCGGCCCTTTTCGGGCCTTCGGCAAGTTAGGGCCCGTAGAGGCCCTTATTTGCTTGAAGGCCTTCGCAGGGTTTTGCGGTGGTTTAAGCTGGGGTTCGGGGTAGCCTCGGCCCTTTTCGGGCCTTCGGCACGTTAGGGCCCGTAGAGGCCCTTATTTACTTGAAGGCCGTTGTAGGGTTTTGCGGTGTTAGGGTTTAGGTTGGGGTTCGGGGTAGCCTCGGTCCTTTTCGGGCCTTCGGCACGTCAGGGCCCGTAGAGGTCCTTGCTGATTTGGGGGGAGCCATCGATTTCAGTACTAAAAAAGAACATTTTTCATTGCGGGCAGGGGTGCCTAAAACCATCGTTTTCAATATTCAAAAATAGCATTTTTCATTGTGGGCACGGACAAATCTTGTGGTCCCCCTTCTTTTAGTGGGCCTTTTGAAGCTTTTGAAGCCTTTTGGTGCCTCTTGGGGGCTTCCTGGGCGTGCGATTCCCTGCAAGAGCCCTGGTTGGGGGGGCCCTTGGCAGGATTGATTGGGCAGGTGGAGTTCGGGGCTTGGCCGGGGTCTTGGCCCAGAGCAAGGCCCTGGCCCGGAATCCCTTAGACTGGCACTTGTACCTCGCAGGGCCCTTGACCCGGAGTCCTTGGCCCAGGGCCGGGAGGTCCTTGGCCCCTTTGGCCCGGGGGCCCTCGGCCCAAAACCCTTGGTTCGGGGGTCTTGGTCCGCGGGGCCTTGGCTCGGGGGCCGTTGCCCAAACAGGCGGTTAGGGCCTTGCGCTTGGGTCAGCGGCCTTGGCTCGGGGAGCGCTTGCCGGCCGGGGGGCCCTTGGCCCGGGGGGGCCCTGGGCCCTAATCCCTTGGCGGGGGGCCCTTGGCCCGGGGGCCCTTGGCCGGGCGGCCCCTTGGCCCCAAAAATCCGTGAAAAAGCCCCAAAATCACAAAATTGAGCAACCAGACTTCCTGGTCCAGGAATCCAGCTACCAGGGACCAGGGGGCCCCTGGGGGGGGGGGGGGGCCGACAAACCCTGAACCCAAAACCCTGAACCGACCTCCAGAGGCAAAGGGTTACGATTTGGGGTTATACTTTAGCTACGCTAAAGGTGGTCTGGGTGCCGGCCATCCCTTAGCCGAGTACTGACGTTGTCGTAAAAAAGGACGATGTCCGTTGGCCTGTCCAGGACAGACGGTGAGGCTTAACCCTCACCTTTCCGTTTCTCTTTTCGCTTGGGCGCTCGGGCTGTAAGGCCCTCGGCCGAGCGTTCGGGGTCTGTCGCTCGACGGAAGCGACCCCTCACTTAGTTTAGGGTTTAGGGTTTAGGGTTTAGGGAGGTTTAGGGGTTTCAAGCCAGGCCGCCCCCGCGCCGAAGGCAGCAGCCAAGCCAAGCGGGTGCCCTCGGCAGTCCATCGTTTCGGGTTTGGAGTTTGGGGTTTAGGGTTTAGGGTTTAGGGTTTAGGGTTTAGGGTTTAGGGTTTGGGGTGTAGGGTTTACAGGGTTATAGGGTTTTCGGGGTTTATAGGGTTTGTAGGGTTTATAGGGTTTATAGGGCTTGTAGGGTTTATGGGGTTGATAGGGTAGGGGAATCAGGGCTTGGGGCTATGGTGATGGGTTTAGGGTTCAGGGTTTCGGGGTTAGTTTTTGTGGCCCTGTGCTGCAGGAGTATATTCCTTAGTGTTTAGGGCATCCAGAGACTATGTCAGGGGCTATAAGGAGGGACCCCTAGAAGGGAGCCTCAATCTTATTCCCCTAAACAACCCTTAGATAGACCCTATTTTGTCCATATGTACCTAAAGTCGCCCCAACGCCCCTAAAGGTCCCTTACAAGGGTCCCAGGGTTGAGGGCTCATCGGGTTGCAGGGGCTTGGGGGGTGTCTTTCTTGGGCTTCCAAGAACCCTAAACCTAAACCCCAAACCTTTACAACAGGCCGAAGGGGTGTAAAGGGTTGAGGGGTTCGAGGGTCCCTGGGGTTTTGAGCTAGCAGTCCGGGTTTAGGATTCAGGCTCCACGGCTTAGGGTTGAGGTCCTCATGTGTGGAGAGGTTTCATCGCTTCGTGTTGGGGTTATGCCTTCGATAAAAGTAATTCATCTATGTGCTGTCCGGTTTGTGGCGTCGAACTAAATGCCAAAACCCTGAACCTCAAACTACCCCAAAACCGACACCCTAAGCCCAAAATCCTAAACCTAAACCCCAAATCCGTGTACCTAAGCCCCCCAAACCCTAAAACCCTAAAACCACAGCACCTAAACCCTAAACCCTCAATCCCTCAACCCTAAATCCCTCAACCTCACGAAGGCAACCGGCCCGCACTCCTCTTGTGCAATGATCTCCTTTCAGGGCCGTCGAGATCGCCTCGTCAACTCCGGTGTGCACCTGTCCTTCTGGGAGGGTTTAGGGTTTAGGGTTTAGGGTCTAGGGTTTAGGGTTTAGGGTTTAGGGCTCTTATCCATGGGACGACGTCAGCTGACCACGGTTTTGAAGACGACGGTCTCCTGATAGTCACCGCGGCGATGAGAGCTCTACCCCCCTTCGCGGTCCACCTGTTTCGAAGATTTCCACGTGCCATTGGAGGTTGCTTCGGCTGCCTTGATTGTGGAGGCCGGCTCCTTGCACCTTTGCGAGCAACAGCGAAGATGTGACAAAAGACAAGTTGCAAGTGCAACAGGAGACTGACGGTGGGTCCTTGGAGAATGCTGCCCAAATCCTAAACCCGAGCACTAAGAACCCTAATCCCCAAACTCCTCAAACCCTAGACCCGAGACCCTCAACCCTAAACCCGAAGCCCTCCACAAGACCCCACCACCTCACGCAGGAAAGCGGGCCCTCCCGTGGAGGGCTGGTGGATGGGATCCTGGCGGAAGCAATGGTATCCCTGAGAGTAGGATCCTGAGAGAGAACACACCCCCCCCCCCCCTCCAAAAAGGGGTCCCCAGATAAGGGGTTTGGCTTAGGGTTTAGGGGTCAGGATTTTCAGGGTTTCTGGGTTTAGGAACCACAGGACCGAATACGCCGTCGTGAGCTTTGCATCCGGCCTTTCCCACGAGTAGTCCCTGAACCCTCGGCCCTAAACCCTTAACCCCCAGAAGGAACCTTATGGGGGATTCTCCCTTGGGTCAGACGCAGCGACGAGAGCCCTGATTGACCCTAGGCCCGAACCAAAAGCACTCGGCCCCAAAGGCCCCAAACCTCAAGTACCAACTGTGATTTGTCGGTGGCATATTTGGTAGTATTGGTATCGACCTCTATGGATTATCGCCATTTGCTAGCTGATCACATTTGGATGATCTGTTGGTTTTGAAAAGCATTTTTGGCAACTGCTTGTTGACCTTGAACCTGAACCCCAGACCATAAATCGATTTCGAGAGCAAAAGCAAAGATCAGTTTCGCCTCTAGGGGCAGTGCAGGGCCTACCTGAACCCTAAACCTTAAGCGCTAAACCAGAAGTACTCAGTACCAATCAGGGCTGAGAGTGATCTCAGTGGTCTCTTGTTTCTTTTGGAATGTATGGTTCAGGGTTTTGGGTTTAGGGCACAGTACTTTAGGGGCTAAGTTCCCCAAAATGCTACCTTGCGTTTGTGTAGATGATGCGCCTACAGTACCTTAGTGGGTTATTGAACATCTCTCAAGGGTACTGGTGGGTTCTGGATGGGATTCTGGCTTTTGAGCGTTTGGGACTTGGGCACATCGGAGGAGGTGCAACATGGCAAAAATGCCTTCAATCAAACTACGCTACCGACGAACCCTAAACCCTAAAACCCCACAACTGAGAGACTTGAGAGCAATGCCCTTGGCTGCAGAGAACAGAGGGACTGCTCCTCGAATAAGGATCCAAAGCATCTTCGGGTCGGGTTAGGTACCTTATTGGGGTCTGCATTACAAAGGATCGAACAGTTTGGGGGGTCTATTGTAGGGTCGCCTATTGTCGTAAACTCCCACTTAGGACCAACCAACCGAATGTAGGAGCAGCGTCCCCCTTAAATAACCTTCATTAAGCTTTGTTGTCCCCAAATGGCCTTAATTATGGGGGGAACCTAGGGGGGGTAGTATAGAGGGTAGTATGTAGCGGAACCCTAAACCCATAAACCCCAAACCCCAAACCCCAAACCCCAAACCCCAAACCCCAAACCCCAAACCCCAAACCCCAAACCCTAAACCCTAAACCCTAAACCCTAAACCCTAAACCCTAAACCCTAAACCCTAAACCCTAAACCCTAAACCCTAAACCCTATAGACCCTAGACCCTAAACTAATTATTCAGGCCCGCCAAAGTAGGAGCAGCGCCCTCCCTCAGCGCCTCGTCTCACGGCGCCAGCACAGGGCGGGCGAGAGGCCCCCAGTTCCCTGCCTCATCTTTCCAAGAATTCGCGCACAGATTAGGCTTTTGGAGTTTAGGGTTTAGGGTTTAGGGTTTAGGGTTAAGGGGTTAGGGCCGTTCTGAGACTGTTGAGGGTGGAGAGTTTTTGGGGTAAGTTTCGAGGACGGCTTTTTCTCGGAAGAATTTCAACTTACACGGGCCTTTTAAGGGTCCCGGCTTCAGGGCTTTGCAACTTTAGAGCCCACTGCAAGCTAGCCCTGATAGCTCCTCAGAATGGGCCAGCAGCGCCTAACGGATGAAGGGTTTCAGAGGACACGTTCGGAATTTAGGATGCCTCATTCCTGAGGATGGGGACCAGAATTTGGTTTAGGGTTTAGGGTTTAGGGTTTAGGGGTTTAGGGGTTTAGGGGTTTAGGGGTTTAGGGGTTTAGGGGTTTAGGGTTTCGGGTTGAGCGGTTTGGGGTTTTTGGGACTCCCAGAGACTACAGATGCCGCGATGTCTTTGGCACACAGGGGCTGACCTGTCCAGGCTGGGCCCATGTATTCAGATCGGTTCAAGTCTGCAAACGCACCTTCAAGACGGAAAACAGATTTCGCCGGGCAGTTGGGAGAGAGCATTCGGTCCGGAAGCCAGCTGCAGGCTCACACAGAGGGAGGGAGAGATTGAGAATTGATCGGCGCTGGCTGGAATGCTTGACGGTAGCAGAGCACCCTAAACCCTAAACCCTAAACCCTAAACCCTAAACCCTGAACCCTGAACCCTGAACCCTGAACCCTGAACCCTAAACCCTAACCCTGAGTCCATAGAGCTGGCTCCTGTGTCAGCTGTGGCCGTCTAGGGGTGTCCCTTGGACCAACCTTGCTCGCCGCAGCTTCTGCCACAATCAGGGGCTAGGGTTTATGGGGTTACCGGGTTTAGGGTTTAGGGTTTAGGGTTTAGGCCTTCCATCTTGGGTGCGCGGAACCTTGCGGCTTGAACATCCTGGAGTAACTTCGTCGAGTCTTGTCGCTGCGGAAGCACTAGCATGCGGCCGTTGACCATCCACTCTCTTGCCGGCTCCACGTTTGAGCTCCATGTGGACGATGCGGAAACGGGGCTAGATGTGCGGAGACGCATCGCAGGAAGCGTTGGCATTTCTGCAGCGCCAATCGTGCTGACATCAGGTGACCGTGTCCTCGATCTGCACCAGCCACTGCTGCAACAAACTCCAAACCAAGAGCTCACTTATGTGACACGGAGATTTGGCGCAGGCTGCGCGGCGCGCAGCATAGAGCGAGCGTTAGCAGGGACAGGAAGCAATGAAGATACGGTTGCCATGGATGCTGTCGTTGCCTTGAGCTTCGGCCCTGATTTTGACCAGAGCTTGGAAGGGGTGCAGCTTCCCAGCGGCCTACAGACCTTGACCTTCGGCGATTGTGTCAACCAGAGCTTGGAAGGGGTGCAGCTTCCCAGCGGCTTACAGACCTTGACCTTCGGCAATTTCTTCAACCAGAGCTTGGAAGGCGTGCAGCTTCCCAGCGGCCTACAGACCTTGACCTTCGGCGATTGTGTCAACCAGAGCTTGGAAGGGGTGCAGCTTCCCAGCGGCTTACAGACCTTGACCTTCGGCAATTTCTTCAACCAGAGCTTGGAAGGCGTGCAGCTTCCCAGCGGCCTACAGACCTTGACCTTCGGCGATTGTGTCAACCAGAGCTTGGAAGGGGTGCAGCTTCCCAGCGGCTTACAGACCTTGACCTTCGGCAATTTCTTCAACCAGAGCTTGGAAGGCGTGCAGCTTCCCAGCGGCCTACAGACCTTGACCTTCGGCGATTGTGTCAACCAGAGCTTGGAAGGGGTGCAGCTTCCCAGCGGCTTACAGACCTTGACCTTCGGCAATTTCTTCAACCAGAGCTTGGAAGGCGTGCAGCTTCCCAGCGGCTTACAGACCTTGACCTTCGGCAATTTCTTCAACCAGAGCTTGGAAGGCGTGCAGCTTCCCAGCAGCCTACAGACCTTGACCTTCGGCAGTTACTCCGACCAGAGCTTGGAAGGGGTGCAGCTTCCCAGCGGCCTACAGACCTTGACCTTCGGCGATTGTTTCAACCAGAGCTTGGAAGTGGTGCATCTTCCCAGCTCCTTAATGAGTTTCTGCTCGTGCGTGTTTGGGGTAGAGACCTGTTAAGGCAGCCGGCTGGCGTTCTTGAGGCCCAGGGTTTTTCTCCCACACGTGGTTTTCCCCTGGGCTGGTTTGGTGCTGAGCACAAGTCTTGGTACATTGCGAACATCTTTCATCTGTTTTGGGCACAAATCTGTTTGGGCAAGCAGCGCCCCTGCCGGTATCACACCTGTTAAACTCTGAGGTCGAGACTGCTAAAGGGGCTTAGCAGTCCTTAATAGGGAGTATAGTACCCCCCATTATAATCCCTGTCAAGGACTGTTAGTCTAATTTCAAGGGGAACATAGCCACGGTTTAGGGTTTAGGGTTTAGGGTTTAGGGTTTGGGGTTTAGGGTTTAGGGTTTAGGGTTTAGGGTTTCAACTTGCGGTGCGGGTTAAGGGCTTCGAGGGTCTTGGGGGCTTAGGCGGCTTCAGGCTTTGGAGGAAGGAGGTTGAAGGAATGGGTTCGCACCCTAGACCCTTAACCCTAAACCCCAAGCCCTAAACCCTAAACCCTAAACCCTAAACCCTAAACCCTAAACCCTAAATAAACCCTAAGCTAAACCCCAAGCCCTGAATGGCCACCCATATGTCTTCACTAACAGGTTCTTTCACTAGCCTCAACACCCACCCTGATCGATTCTTGTCCGGAGCCTTGCATGCGCATGTGCAGATAGATGCAGCAGCTCGTGCCTCCATAACCTGGGACCCTAAACCCTGAACCTCAGACCCTAAACCCCGTGAACCCAAAACCCGATTTTCACCGTAGACACCAGATGCATGCGCTTTATAGCCTGTACATACACCTATATACCGTATATACCCTATACATCCCATAGACCCAATATACCCTAAACACCATCTATTACTCTATATACCCAACATTCTTGCAGTATACGCCCTAGTTATATGTAAGACCAATACTTACACCCGAAACACCCTATACACATTATACAACTTAAGCCTTCACTGCTCGGGCCTGGCATCGCCTCGATGGTCGACCATGCAGAGACTGTGGGCGGGGCAGCACAGGGTGTTTCAGCTCTGTCTTGAGAGGCGGAGGGGTTACTTCGGGTTCAGGGTTTAGGGTTTAGGGTGTAGGGTGTAGGGTTTAAAGTTTGGGGTGCATGATTGAGCGAATCATGCAGAGTCATGCCATCGGGTTTTAAGCCTTGTGAGGTTAAGGGTGTGGGCTAGGGCTTAGTGGGGTCGTCACCCGGTGAGTTCTTGGGAAGAGAGCTGCCGCGAGCAGTTTGAGAACTGCTCTTCATGTCCACGTCAAGTTGTTGAGTGTGAATTCAGAAAGATGTCGCAGGCACGACTTATTCACGTGGTTCGTCTACTTGACAGAGTTTAGGGTTAGAGTTTAGGGTTTAGGGTTTAGGGTTTCGGGTTTCGGGTTTCGGATTTAGGGCTTAGGGGTTAGGGTTTAGGGTTTAGGGTGTCCTGCTTGGCATTCCCACGCGCATCCTCGAACATCGGCCTTGTGAAGCGGTGGAAGGCCAGCCCTGCTCAGCCCTACCGAAGCCCTTTGAGGCCCACGAAACCCTAAGGCCCGAAGGCCCTGAGGCCCTGAGGCCCTAAACCCTAAACCCTAAACCCTAAACCCTAAACCCTAAACCCTAAACCCTAAACCCCTAAACCCTAAACCCTAAACCCCCAAAATGCCTGGAGTCCCAAAGGCCCTCCCCACCCAACCCTGCCAAGGCCGACACGCACCACCCGACATCAGAGACGCAGCTTGCCGGGAGCCCGGGTTGTCGGACTTCCTGGGGTGTTTAAGTCTGTTTTTGAGTTCTGCTTCAGTGTTTTTGCAGCACAGTGTGTCAGAGTAGGCCCTTATGCCCGTTGTTTCGGGTTTAGGTTCCCTTATAAGCCCCTGAGAACCAAAAAGGGTACCCTTTTTGCATTCCTAGGCTACTCTTGACTCTTGGGTCTAGTTAAGGGTGCTCGAGGTTTCTGGACTTCTGCTCTCGGACTGTTATTGTTGTTGGGGGATCTCGGGATTTCTGAGTCTGGGCTCGCGAGATGACTGGGCTTCTGATTCTGCAAGGAGGGGTTTAGGGTTTGGGGTTGAGGGTTGAGTCGATGAGGGTTTGGGGCTGCTGCTGCCGCTCCGAGCGGTTCAATAGTGAGGTCATAATTTTTCAGCTCATCGAATGTTTCCGCCGGCATATCAGGACATGGCTCTTAGAATGTCCATCGTTGCTAAGTTGCCCTGAAATTTCGAGTCGTACCGCATCTGGCCTGTCGTTTACCGCTGCTTTCCTCTTCAACGCTCTCTGTTGACCCAGTCGGATGAATCTGTTGCTGTGCATATGCTGCAAACACAACCTGACTAAACCCTAAACCCTACCTGTCTGATGGTGCACTTTGCCCCAGCACACCAAACGTGTACGTAGTTGCCAATCTTTCCGAAGCGCACATGTATCAGTCGCATGTGAGGTGGGGTCAATATTTCCCTTACTGATGAGTGAACATACGGATCCATTTTGAGGGTACTACTTGTAGCCATGAAAACCCTACGGAAACTCATTGAAACACCGGTGATGTGCTGATGCTTCCTGGACATGCCACGTGCCCCAGGTTGTTTCCAAGAAGAAAGTCGCAGAGGCCATCAAGCCCCCCAAAAAGCCCCCACACCCTGAACCCTGAAGCCCCTAAATCCTAAATCCTCCGATTCAGTGGGCGGGAACAGCAGCAGAAGAAGAATAAGAAGAAGACGAAGAAGCAGACGCATGAGAACAAGAAGAAAAACACACACACACACACACACACACACACACACACACACACACACACACACACACACACACACACACACACACACACACACACACACACACACCCCCACACACACACACACCCACACACACACACACACACACACACACACACACACACACACACACACACACACACACACACACACACCACCACCACACCCACACCCACACCCACACGCACACGCACACGCACACGCACACGCACACGCACACGCACACGCACACGCACACGCACACGCACACGCACACGCACACACACACACACACACACTGAGGATAGTATGGTGTTGTTTTTGGGCCACGAGGGCCATGATCTGCCCATTCTGTGGTATCCAGGGCACCAGCCCACACCCACAGCACTTCAAACGCTGCACTGAGTGTGTATGTTTACTACATGACCAAACCGAAAAAAGGTTGAAGGGAGACAAGGCTGTGCGGTAGTTGAGCTGTTCTTTACGTAGCTGTGCAAACCAAGGCGCCGATGTCCCAAGGTGCAAGCCATCTGGAGCGTTCGGACTTGAAATTGTTTGAGGACCGAGGATTCCGGGTTTTGAGGGTACATGATGTCACAAGCAGTATAGTGGATACCAGCTGCAACAACTTGCCCAGGTACTCCACGCGCAGGTACGTTTTCCTGCCCGATGACATAGAGCTTCGTTGGCGCGAGCTATGTCAAAGGACCTCGCGCCCCCTGCATAAAATACATTCTCCGCCAAGCCTCAAAGACTTTCCAAAAACCCTTAGCTTAGAATCAGGGTGCACACACACACGCCCCTCCGTCAGAGGGGATAGCCAAGCATGCGGTCTATTTCCGGTTCGTCAGGCCGAGTCCTGGAACGTCATCCGACTCAAAGTCTTATGCCCATCCCTCGTAAAAGAGGTCGAGCGATCTGTACAAGATTCTTACGAGCAAAACCGCGTCCACAGTAGATTTCAATTAAGTCCTCCACTTGCGGGCGTACCGTCACCAAAGGTCGAGCAAGTCGCATAATCAACAGCACTCTGGCACGAAAACCAGAAAGGACGTAAGAGCCGCGCCCCGCTGAAGACAAGGTTCGCAATTGTGTGGCATCGGTCGGCTGTCGAACTGTGATTGTCTTCTGAGGAACAGAGCAAATCGTCCCCAACAACTCTTCTCCTGAGACGTGCTCTAGCAGAATGGGCTCCCCGTAAAAGCCCAGATTCAGGCATAACAGACGCCAGTCATTATACCTGCTGAATGACGAAAGGAGAAAAGCACGATTGTCTGCATAACGAAAGCCTGTCAGCGTGCCAGAAGTGAGCAAACATTCCCGAAAATTCTTCAGAAGAATGAATTCCGTTGTGTTCGCCACCAAAGTACACAAGACCGGAGCAACTGCGGAACCCATGGATGTATCTGCCACAAGTGAAGTAGCTAGAATCCAGAAGAAACTGTGTCAAAGCAGGCAAATCAGCCAGCCACAAAGTCCTGGTGGGGTGTCTGCCGAATGCACGTTTCCCTCGGAAGATCGGCCATTTATTCTGGGTAGACACCTGGAGTTGTTGGTCCTGCCAAGCCTGTCCAGTCGACAACTGTGACAAATGCAGTAGGTATCGAAGCGATTCAATAATGCGAATGTGAGGAACAGAATTAAAGAACCCAATCAAGTCCTGTTGTATCAGTTCACCTGAATCAGAGTCCTGCTGCATATGCGTCCACATCATCCGCATAGCTGTCAATGTGGAAGTGACGTTGTACGTGCTGGTTTCCGGGAAACAATGCGACATCAACTGAAAAAGGGCCTTAGCCAAGAAAATGGTCAGACGTGAATGCCAGCAAAGATCACAAGCAATAACTGGTCTGGCCTTCTGAAAGGCTTTCGACGGCTTGGGTAACAACCTAGCCCGTGGGAGAGCCCTATCCCACTGCACCGCCCAAGAATAGCGTCTATTCCAAAGGGGCTCCGCTCGAAACTGACTGCGTAAGTTGCTCAGAATATGACCCATACCCACAGTGCATTGTTGAAAAACCTCGAGGTCCAGGAACGTACGATCCATCAGAGCATGAAACGCAAAAGGACACGCTACATGTGCTGTGTACGGGAAATGATCTGCTGGCGTAATGACAAAGCCCGTGAGGCGTTTGACGACTTTCAGAACATCTCGGGCCCGGTCAAAAGCCGGACGCTCAAGTGCTTCAGCATGAAGAGTCAACTGTACATCGACCCACTTCTCCCAATCAAGAAGAACATCTGATGGCAACTTCCAACGTGAACACCATCGTCGGACCTCAGACAATGCATGTTGTCGCCACCTGGATGCAGACATAAAGGTGGTGTCATGCAGATTGAGAGAAGCCAAAGAAGAAAGAGGAAACAACAACCGCACGTGTCCGAATACATGACCTGTTGGGTTAACCGCTCCGCGGGCATTCTGCCAAGCCTCACAAATACACTTCGCTGGGCGACGAGGCTTCCATGTTTGCAGAAAAGAACGAAAATTGAACACTGTCGTTGCCCATGGCATAGCTTTAACTTCAATAAAGCTGGTCGATGGCAAATGCAGCGGAGGAAAATTGACGCGAGCCGAACATATGATTCTTCGAATTTGGTTACGCGCCGCCGACGTCAAATCATGCGCCAAAGGTGGAAGGCGCAATGGAATATTGGTCGGAGGAACATCACCTCCACGAAAACGCAGTATCAATCGCAACTGCTGGGAGGCACGTGTCCTCCAAGGCTCATCCAATTGTTGCACCAATCTTTGACGCAAGTAGAGCTGAGGCAGCGACGTCAGATGACTGCGCAGGATGCGCGACTCTCGAAACTTGTGCAATGAATTGCTTCCCAAACGATACAAGGAAAGAAATATAGCGCAATCCGCCCTGAAAGATTGTATATCCAGACGTTGATGGTTTTGCATAAAGCGTAGTGTCCTCTTAATGAAACGTTGACCTGTGTTGCTGGCAGGCAATGTGAAGGTACGCTCGTGCAAATGAAATCTGCGCAAAACCTGTGTAACCCAGGGATGATTAAGCTCAGGACGAAACGTCCGAATCAGTGCAGCTTCTCGCGCCAAGCGATCATGATCATCATCGTTTGCAAACAAGACCAAAGAAATTGTACTGTAGAAACTGCGTTCCTTGTACCCCACCTTGAGAGCAGGCTCAAAATACGCAAGCCTACCACGGGAATACTGAATGAACTTCCGTCGGCGAGAAGACTCCCGTTCCATGAGGGACAGGCCTGTCGACCCAATATAGCACCTGCAATACTTACAAGATGCTGTAGGTGTCACCCGAATGTAGACAACCTGCTGCTGTTGATGCCATTGCCAAGTATAGTCCTCAGGGACCTGAAACTTGGCCAAAAGATCACGAACTTGCTTCAACCGATTGGTGTATGAAGGAATGGAAAAGAGTAATGCTCGTCTGAAAAGGTGCGCTCGTACCCATAGAAATCTGGAGATCAAAGAATGAGAACAAAGTGAGAAAAGAAGAGGAAGAATCATGGAAAACCATCGGAGAAATGTCTGCACAAACTTGCCGCGTGCACTACGCGTTGCTTGCCGATCTGAGCAGAGTCACTCCTGAGACAACAGATGCGCGCCTGCGAGCAGGCGCACAAGACATGCCTCGTTCAGTTTAGCTGCCAATTGTACAGGCAACCCCCATTCCACTGCAAGAGTATCAATGGCAACACGTGAACCTGCATCTAGCTTACCGGCCGCAGACATGAACTCCGACACTGCCAAGTCAAGGGCTTGCTTCTTGCCCTTTCCCAAGGTGGTGGATGCCAACCAAGTGTTGACTGCGCTGATATTATGCCGCGTGAGAGAACAGCTCTCCAAGAACTTCACACCTCCCGCGGGGCAACGGAACTGCGCATAAGTATCCTGGGGAGCAAGAAGGGGTTCCTCCTCGTCAAACACATCGTGTGGCTCCTCGTCATCCCGAACGTCCTCATGACCCTCTCCGGCATCACCCACTGGTGAGAAGACGGGAAACTCCTCCGTCGGAACCTCCTCTTCTTGACATGGAGGCTTGCGCCGGGTAGATGGAGGGGTGGCCTTGGGACTTGGCCGTTGCTGCTTCGGGGTCCTCTGTGTAGTCGCCAAAGAAGCTGAGGTTCGACTCTTGAGCGAAGCGTTCTCCCGTTCCAGAGCCTGAACTCGGGTAAGGAGATCCTGGTTGGCCTTAGTCGGAGCATGTTTCCGAAACTGTGTGGCCAATGATTCGGCCAAGAACTTGATGGTGTCATAGCGAGCCTCCCAATCATGCAGCTCTTTGGTGGGATGACGACGACGTTGCTCTGCATTCAGAATGGTCACGAAATCCATCCCATCAGACTGAGCCGAGTCCCCCCTTAATGCACGCATAAGCACTCCTGCAAACACGGATTCCTGCTTGGATCTGAAATTTTCCCAAGTCACTGTCCGACCATGAGCAATCTGCCTCAATGCCCAGTTCTGGTGCTGTTGGCTAACAACCTTAGCCAAAGGGACCTCAAAGATGGGCATGTCAGCAATCCCCAAATCACGAGTAAGTCTGTTGCGCACAACATACTTGGGAAGGCTCAGACCGTACACCTTGTTGGTGTCCCACTCTTGGGACGAGCTCTGCCAACTGCGGGGAGGCACAAATCTTTCGGGCCTCCGAGGTGACAAAGAACGAGCTTTCTCCCTGGCGTTGGTTGATCGGCGTCGATCTCTGTAGTCCCTCTCCCTGGTACGACTTCTGGCCCTAGAGCGATCTCTCTGTGAAGAACGATATCCCGGAGAACGCGAATCATGGGAGAGCCTGCGAGACATGGCGCCGACTAAAACTTACGCGCTGGAGGAGCAGAAACCCTGCATGACCGAACCAAGTTTCCGCGTCAGAAGTCAGCGAATCATGTACTGTCCATCACATCCGAGGTACATATGGGCGGGTCTCAATATTCCTTCTTCCAGGAAAAGCGGATGCGCCCTATGTGAAGCTCTCAGATTGTACATGCATGGTATTTTGACGTCCGCCCAAAGCAGTCCTAACTAGCCTCCAAACCTGCTAGCTCCCCCCACACCACCCCTCCCCCGCCGAGGCGGCCGAGACGAAGTCTCGTACGGGACAAACACCGAACCAACCGGCAACCGAGGCCCCCGCGAAAAAACCCGCCGGACACAGCCAGGGCGTGAGAAGAAGCCCCCTAGAAACCCCCGAAAACTCCTGGACCCCGCCTGAACCTGGGGACCCCCCGACCCCAGAAGCAAACCACCCCTCCATCGGCTGCACCTTCTGGGATGTAGCTCGCAGCCCAACCCATGAGCATGATGCTACAATCTTCAGACATGGAAAGCAGCAAATGTGCGCTGATCCCAATTTTCAGAAGTGCCACTTCATGTTGCGCGACCTCACCATTCATGAGGTATCGTTGTAGCATCTGAAAAAATGGCTACCCAGTCTAAGGAATTACTGTACGGCCTCATGCCATGCGAGGCAAAGGTATGGCACCTGACCGCATAGATGTGGACAGGCGCTCAAATCGGCTAGGAGGCAAGGTAAACATGGGCAATCCTCCAGCATCCCGGCGGGTCTGAAAAGACTTGCGAACACTCACCGTGAAATTAGTGATACGTGTCAAATTGGAATGCAGAACCCACTTCTTGTCCTTCTTCATGTGGACTGCGCCGCTGATAACACAAGCCCTCTGAGCTTCCACGCCCGAACCTGATTTCATAGTGTGATGGATGTCACCACACACAACTTCACCACCCACGATCACAGGTTGTGCCCACTTGCCACTGGAAACGACACGATCATACATCTCTGTCAAAGAATGAACATCGGACCACAAACTGGCCTGGCTATAGTGGCCTACTGCATCATCCCCGTCGGCGTACACAGCAGGAGCTAAATACTTCAGTCGAAGAATGCCATCCAGACCTCCAGTATCAGTCCCGTGCCCAAACTGAATCAGGATTTTCTGAGCATCCGAAACACGAGGGTCCATCCGAGTCCAGAGCTGTCTCAAGTGAAATACCCAATGTACTGTCAAAGCAGACTCAAGAATACCTACTCGCTGAAAGACCTCTAAGGCTGTAGCGCCTGTGCGGCAAATCATGGACGCAAAATACCGAAGCTCAAAATCTGGTAGGACGGGCACACCAGAATCCTGACAAAGAAAAGTGAGTTGCTGCATATTGAGCCGTACTGCTTCTTCAGG